>VWZN01010159.1:255386-297734 GCA_013396955.1 Regulus satrapa | reverse complement strand
TTCAACTAAAAAAAAAAAAAAAAAAAAAAAAAAATCCAAGAGCACATTGTGATCAGAACTTTGAATAATTAGCACCAACATGGCTACAAAAAATGAAAGACCTAACCCTACTTGAATTTCATACTGAAATTATTTTAACATGCCTAATTTCTCACTTTAATATTTTATTTCACTCACATAAAGCAATTCAAGCTGACCTGGAACAATCACATGCAAGATAAACTTGTATTACTTTCAGCACCAGTCTTTCAATTGGTTACAGTGAGAAACAAAACCTGTAAAAGAAGGCTTGCAACATAGTTGGAGATGCCTTCTTCCTTTTCCCTCTAGCTTCCAATAAGATTGTCCTTTAACCTCTTGAGCAGGAGAACCCTGGAGAACCCTTAACCCTGGAGAAGGTAATAACAACTTTTTGCACACCACTGTATTCTGATCTCCACACACTTTGCTACAAATCATCAAACCAACAGCCAGGCACATGTGAGAACTGAAGGAGGAGACCAGCACCTTGCACAATCTCTTCTTGACCCAAAATGAAAATCACACTAACAAAGTTACTATTTAGAACTTCAACATGGCCGATACTTTGTATTTGATACAATATAGCCTCTCTCAGGTGAGGTTTGGCAGGGCTTTTTGAGTATAAAGAACAACAGCCAAACCACACTAGGAAGAGGGAACGCTGAGAAGGACAAAAGCAGAAACGTGAATAAAGCTGGAGACCTTGGAAGCAAAACATCTCAGAAATATGCCCACTTACAAATGAGGTTAGGGGAATAGCAGGTTAGTGTGGCTTTGTAGGTTTTTTCTCTATCCTCTATCCACTTATGGACATCTGTGACCTGACAGGGAGATTGGGTCAAACGCAGACACTGAAGTTCCCTCTTACAACATGTGTATTATTCAAGAGCATGAACTGAGAGCATTCATGGCTGAAACAGTATTCATTCCCTTACTACAAGAAAAGATCATTCAACTCACCGTCTGTTCCAAGGAAACAATCTGAGGGCGTTAAGTCATTACAGAAACATGGAAGGTGTGAGCCTGGGCACCCTCGATGAGACTGTGGTGCCAAACTGCAGATTTTTGCAGACAACTCTAGCTGTTGCAAAGTTTGGGCCAAATACTATCAATGGTAACAGCATCCCCTTACAAACCTGATACGAACCAATTCATCTTATACTTACCCCTCCCCCCAACATGCTTTTACCTCACACCCATCACCAAGGTACAGGGACTGCTTGAAAAACTGCACTCCTAAGGAGTTTAATACAAAAAGCTCAGTGTTCCCATCAATAAAGGAGCAGTCAACGTGCTCTCCTCCAGGGCCACACACTGAGCGCACCATGCTGTCACACATGTTCCCAAAGCCTGAGAAATAGCAGCATCCAAACCAGGACTTGTGGGTAGGGGAAAAATCAGTGTCCTGCAAGTGTTTCCAAATGAATACATGAACACAGGATGATGGATACGGGCACTTGGGCACTCCTACTGGGATGCTAATTGACTGCAGCAGCAGTAACAGGGTCACTCCAACCCGCCCTTTCCTGTGTGTCCCACTGTCACTGCAACACAAGGAGACATTTATGCAGCAATGAAAAGATAATTGTTAGCCTGGCTGAGAGTTACTAACCAACTGCATCTGGAGTCAGCGTCATGAAAACAACTCCCATCTCAAACTAGAACCAGTCACCTGGTGATTCCAAGGTCTCTGTCCCAGGTGATCATCCTGCTAGCTCCCAGACGCATTTGGCACCCCCAGGAGAGCATCCAGCCCAAGCGGACAGGTCCTCCTTCATCCCCAGAAGCCAAAAGCCAAGCCACTCTGAGTGCCTCTGGATACTTTGCCACCCCAGGGCAGCCAGAGGACCTGTTTCCTATTTATGGGAGCTTTTTACTAACATGAATTTCACCAAGTGTTTCATTGCTTCTGAAGTGCTTATCTCATTAACTAAACAAACTAAATGTGCCAAGGGAAAGATCAGCACTGGCAGCACTGTATTTTGCAGCTAAGATGCATATTGAAGAGCATGATGCAACTAAATCAACTGCTGAAGAATTAAATTCCAAACCCTTCAGATGCCCAAGCAAACCAGTTTGTTCCTTCAACTCACTGCACTTAACTGGAAGGAATTAACTCCTTAAATTAACTTCTTGATTGAGGTTCTCTTAATTAAACTTCTAAAACTTAACTCTTTGATTCTCTTAACTTAGAGAACTGAAAGGCCATAAAACTCAAACAAATATGACAGCAGCAGAGGATGTGTGCCAGGCCAGAGGCACAGTTTTTTTCCACATTTCTATTAAACTGAGGAGGGGAAAAAAAAAAAAAAAAAACAAAAAAAAAAAAAAAAAACCACCAAAACTTTTTTGCATAAACAAAACTTAAAGCAGAACATCATCTTCCTTTCTTCTTCCAGGCTAGTGCAAGCTCCTAATACAAACAAAAAATTAAAGAAATACCAACCAGACATACAAAAATCCTGGTGTAGCTTAAAGTTTGTATTCAAATGTCAAGGTGCAGAGCAATTAACCTGCCTGAGGTTACACCAGACCTCCCTGCTTGTCTGTTACCATCACATGCACTTCCTAAACACTAACCACAGCCCTCACTGAACATAAAATAGCTGTCATTCCTCCCCCTTTTGCAAAGAAGAAACAAGCAGGCTGGTTTTCATCATCCTAAGGAGTACAAGGCTGATGTAGCAACTTAGCAGCAGAAGAGACAAGTTGGAACAACAGTGATCAAGAACAATCCAATGAAGAACAAAATCATCTGTCACATTCAAACACATCAAAGTGTGCTCATTACAGCCCCGAGGAGAGACAGCAACACAGAGCCCTGCACACTAAAAGGTGCACAAAAGATACAGAAAATGAAAGTATCAAAAGTTAATAATTTGTGAAGGATTACTAGTCAGATATGCATAGACTTAGATTTATATCACTGAATCTAATCCGGGTCAGCAACAAGTGATGGTTAATTTCTCAGTACAGGTGGGGAAACTCTCATGTCCCTGGGGCAAGATTACATAAACCTCCCCAAAACAAAAGAAGAATGTGCTCTAACTTCCAATTTATATCATTAAACATGACACTTCAATAACATAATGCTCTGCAGTTACAGGCAGTTTTCCTGAAAACCAAATTTTAAGGAGCACATATCATTAACTGAAAAGCTGATGGTATTACTCACCAAAAATGAAAACATAGTCTATTTCCGTGCTGTTTTAGCATACCATGTGAATGGATGAGTAGTGGCAGTAGCACAGGAAGGGGGGCTAGGGGTGGTACATGGAATAGTAGAGGAATAGTAGGATTGAAGCAATTTTGATTGAAAAAGAAGACCTTTGTCACCGTTTCAGGCTGTGCCTTCCAACTCAGGGTTACTGGAGATGGAGCTGAGCAGCTCTCAAACCATAAAGTCCAAACTTGTAATGTCAGAGGAAACACCCCAAGACTGGAAAAAAATTTTTAGTGGTGATGTAAACCACATAAATACCCATCACTGCAAAGGCAGTTCCAGTCAAGCTCCTCTAAGTTTCTGGGATACACAACATGAAGATATTAGTACTAGTCACAGAGTTCACCAACCCTGTCCCTCAATGGAAAAGCTTTATATTTCTTTTTCCAACAAATATGATCTTTTTGATCCATTGATAGAATGACAGATGGCTTAGCTTTGCATAGTTAAATGTTTCTATAAATATCATAAAATAATAATAAATTATAATATCAAATTAACATATTTTAGCACAGTTGCCCCAAAATCTTATCTTGCTCAAATGCTGTTTCCCCTATATATCCCATCTGGAAGTAAAAATAANACAGATGGCTTAGCTTTGCATAGTTAAATGTTTCTATAAATATCATAAAATAATAATAAATTATAATATCAAATTAACATATTTTAGCACAGTTGCCCCAAAATCTTATCTTGCTCCAATGCTGTTTCCCCTATATATATACCATCTGGAAGTAAAAATAAAATCACTTTAGCCTAATTTAGTACTACTAAAGGCATGGGGGTGGTAAGGAACAGGAATTAAATGACTCACAGCCATTTATCTCCAGACAGACATGGTTTAGGAAGCAAGAGTTTTGTCTTCAGAGCTGCGAGTTTAATTTGTTTTAAAAATAAAAAGGCAAAAANGCCCCCAACCACCAAAACAAAACCCCACCCCCTAAGTCCAATAAAAAAGAAATGGAGGACCAAATGATAGAGAAAAGTCTCCAGAACAGACACTGGTGCCCCAGAGCCTACGTGTTGAACAGTGTACTCCAAGTGTTTCTGGGCTGCCCAGCAAGGATCTAAACTTTCATCTGGTACTCGGGAGACATGAATGCAAGCTATTTAAAACCACGGCACATCCAGCCAGCACGTCACTTTAATATTCTGTTATAGATTGTGTTACAGCTATGCTTTATAATGAACCTTTGGCTTCATCTCCAGTTCTCTAGTGAAACACAGCAGTGCCACAGCTTCAGGGGTTTTAAGAGTTACAGAAGACACTTAATACTGCTACCAAATCCAGATGTGCAGCAGTATCCCAAAGGCAGTGAAAAAATGTCACAGGTTCTCGGAAAAGGGTCTCATATTGAACAGAGATAAACAAACTGAGTTTGCAACAGAGTTTAACTATGATCTGAGGTCTCCTGATCCGATTTACAGCTCCGATCTTCACTGTATAAGTGTGAACAAAGGCCTCGTTCTAGTGCAGAAATAAGACAAGCATTCAGAAGTGTCCACCTGCAGTACACCTTGCAAAAGGCGACAGGCCTGGGCGGTTTCCCAGGGCCGGGCTCAGCCAGCTGTACGAGAGCAGGAGGTGAGCAGAGGCAGGGCAGGGAGCAGCTGTGCCGCGCCCTAAGGGCTGGGACAGCAGCAGCAGCAGGGCGCAGGTGGTGTGACGCACTGGGACACAGGTCAGGCGCGACGAGGGACAGGCTGTGCCACAGCTGCGGCACTGCCTGCGCACACACCTCCCGCTAAAGGGCACGGGAACAACCCAACAAAGCACCGAAACCTCTCGAACTTCTGCTCCTTCACGGGGTGGGTGGCACCGCGCTTCCAGCGGGTATGCGAAATGCAGCAAGCGAGAGGGAAGAATCTGAGATCTTTGCCACTTGTCTATCTTGACAGTGAAATTCAGCCCCTCTTTCTTGAGACCCCAACCAGGGAAGGAGCTCAAAAACACAGAGATCAAGTTGGTTTTCACTGCAAATTCAAGCACAATTTAGCAAGCACCTTTTTCTTTTTGTTAGGTTGGATTCTGTTGGGTTTTTTTTTTTACAGTGCTACCAAGTAGGAGAATGGTCAGGCCACAGCAAACCATTGCATGTATGAAGCTGCCCTACAGGACACAGCCCGAGCCACACCTTCCCCAGAAGGTGCCAGGGCAGATCCTGCTTTTCATGGGAGCCGATTTCTAATCCTGGATCCAGAGTTGAGGCATGCAGACACTAAATCTATCCCAAACTGAACTGCAATGCTCAGCTATGATGCATAAATACAGACTGATCCTGAAGATTTTGGTAATAGGGCTGCACTGAAAAATGTTTAAAGGTATGACCCCTGCAGGTATTTGTTACCACCTCTGTGTCAGGGCTGGTATGCATCAATAAAAAGCTGGGCCTGGCACAACAGAGCTCCAGTGCCTGCTGGCAGCAGATCAGATTGTACTTTGAACAAAAAAAAAAACTTAGTGTTGCAACATCTCCCTGCTCACTGTTCTGCAGCACTAAAATAAAGCAGGCAGAGAGAAGATATATATGCACTTTTTTAGTCTACACTAAAAACTAATATACATGAAAGCCTGCTTATGTCAACATGAGTCTGTTTAATCCTTGCAATAATTTACAAATTGGCTTCTCAAGCGCTTCAAGACATCCTTGACTAAAGAAAATAACACTTTAAATCAAGTTCCCAAGATCATTAATAACTAAATTATTTTCTAAGAAGCACCAAAGTAAATTTGTCAGTACCTGCTGATGAGGAAGAGCTTGTTGAGATATATCATCTCATCCTCCCCTAAAGGGCAGGACTACTTGTGTTTTGATTCCTGCATTTTTTAATTTATTTATTTTTTGTAGCCTGGCTCAAATAATCTAAGATTTTCTTCTATTTCTTTTCACAATGCAAAAATGAGTTCTCAGGTGAGTTGCAAGTCTTAGAACTGGAAAAGAGAAACAAATTACAATTGCAGCAGCATTCAAGACCAGCAGTAAAATGGAAGAGCAAAGCATATTTGCAAGGAAAATACCATCTACTTATTTCAGCTCTGCAATGAAGGAAAAAAGAAAAAAAAATAGTAGAGAGGAAAAGTCATAGAAGGTAATATCATTATGGAGAGTGCTGGCAGGAGGTGACCACTCCAGATCAATGATATGAATCCCAATACCTGCAAGTTCAAGTGTCAAATTTTAGCATCTGCTTATATACTAAAGCAAGGTGGGCAGAGTTGAAGAGAATTTGCCCACAAACAACACAAAATTTCTCATGCACCCTGAAGAAACATAAAATATTCCCTCAACAACCAAATCAGCACTATGCTGTATTCTTCACTTATTTTTAAGTTTCCAAAGCCAAAGCCCATTAATAGAAGAAAGGAAAATTCTCCTAAAACCAAGATTTTATTCATCACTTACGAAAATATTCATCTACTAGTACCAAAATACATTTTTACACATAGAAAGAGGATTCGCTAAGCTTCTCTTTGCTAACAGTAACTCTTTGTAGGCAGATTTCTGTTTGACCAGATAATTTACGAAACTCTGTTAAGATATATAGGAAATATCAACAAGTTGATATTGAAGTATTCAAACAAATACACAAAGAGAAGCATTTAAAATTGAAGCGGGTATATTTAGATTAGATACCAGGAAGAAATTCTTCCCTGTGATGGTGGCAAGACACTGAAACAGGTTGCCCAGAAAAGTTGGGGATACCCCCCCTTGCATGGAGCTCAGAGCAGCCTAGTCTAACAAAAGGTATTACTGCCCACGACAGGGTCATTGGAACTAAGTTATCTTAAAGGTCCTTTCCAACCCAACCCATTCTATGAGTCTGATTTTTTAAATTTTTTTTTTTTTCAAATTTCACTTCAGCCTAGGATAAATTCCCTTTCATGAGTTTGCACGTTGCAAATTTTCTGCAGTATGCAAGTCTGGACTGTCCTAGGATGTACCCCAAGAAGCCTGAGAATGAGGCACCATGCTGGTGGAGATCTGTAATGCAGCAGAGATGGAAAGCACAAGCTCCATACCCAGAGACAACATACAGGAAATGCTCAAGTAAATTACTGTACGGGTGAGCCAAAGGAGGAAAGTTCAAGGGGCATTAACATTTTTCTATCTGATGAAAAACAGACTACAAAAGGTATGAGAAACAGATTTGTCACTATACAGCTTTCCACACATATCCAGCTGCCAGAAATGCTAAATGGCACAATTCAAAAAGGAGGCATCATGCCAGCTGTCATATTCCTCTATATCAAGAGTGAATGAAATAAAGAAAGGAAAAGATATTAAGGCAAGCGTTCCTCTTAAGGGGATTGTATTAATTCAATTTTTTCACATGACGTATTAGTTAAAAATTCAAGATGTAGTCTAACTTACAATATAAAAAGAGCCCTGTCTTGCACTGAAATCCAGCTTCAAAATAAATGCATTGAACTTATGTCCTGTAATAACCGTGTAGAGCACTTTGCTTACACATTTGTTACTTTCCCCTCTCAGTTACTTATTTTAAGCAATAGCATATGGAGACATAAGGCACATTTATATGTGTAAGCAACATTCTTTCTTCTATGCTAAAGGAGAAGTCATGAGAGTTTACATACATTATAATCACCATAGCTTGCAATGACTGGGCCCACCCCCGATATGTATGCATCATCAGCTAGACCCTTTCTTTACCTAATTCCAGCCTCTTTATGTTGTAGTGCTTTTGAAAAGTATCACAAATTCATATATCAAGCCGTATATTTCCTACACATCTCCAAGAAAGACTCAGGTTACTATCATCCACCATCTACTTATTCCAACATTTCCTCGCAATCTTCCCTGCCATGCTCCATCCCCTGTTTACAAGGACTTACCCCACATGACACATATTTGTTAGAAGAGCAGCAAACACAACAAGCAAAGAAGCTTTGTGGAGTAATACAAAAATTTCACCAGCTAAAGTCTCGTCTCCCCAGATAAGAACAAACCAGTGAAGCTGCCCCAGGAGAGGGGACCTCATCAATGTATATAAGTATCTAAAAGGGGAGCACCAAGAGGATGGAACCACGCTCTTCCCAGTGGTGCCAACCTATAGGACAAGAAGCAGCAGGCAGATTGCACAGGAGGTTCCAAGTCCTGAATATGATTAAGAACGTTTTTTTTATTGTGCAGGTGTCTGAGCACTGGAGATTGCCCACAGAGGATGTGGAGTCTCTCTCACTACAGATATTCAAGAACAGGATGCAATCCTGTACCATGCATTCTAGAGCTGCTTGAGCAGCGAGGTACACCAGATGACCCATTGTGGTCCCTTCAACGTGATCCATTCCCTGAATCCTTGAAAGACACAGGAAGCTCAAAACTTTCTTCATTAAAGGGCCTATACACACAGCACAGATGTTTGGACCCAACAGGCTTCTGACAGACAAATTACCAAAAGAAGTGTATGTATTCATCAATCTTTTTCATCTGGAACACTGCAAGCAGAAGAGACTCTCCATACACAGCTCTCAACCTCATTATTTCAGTACTCATTATTTCAGTACTGCACCAAACAGCTTGTTCACATTTACACATTCAGTACTTGAAGAAAAGCAATTACCAGCTCAGTTCTCATTTTGAAGCTTGCAGAGACCTTGTTCAGTGCTCCTGGCAAGTCATGCCCAAGAAATTCACGAGGCCAGTGCTTGCACTGCCCACTCCTCCCCACACTGCCAGAAGTGGCTCCATGGCACGGTGGGGGACATGCTGCCTCTCTGCCTGCAGCACCCCACACCCCCGTGTTGAATGAAGTCCTGAGCAAGAAATTTCCACACACGTCCACTGAAAGCCTTCTCCATCTTTTTACATTCCGGGCCTGCTGCAACTCGCAATGCCTTGTAAAAACTAATAGAAATATACTTCCCCCAGAGCACAATCAGTCAGAGGATAATTCATTTAGGACTTGGCTGAACGCGTTTCAGGGCACCATGGACTTCCTGGAAGGCAGGAAGATCTATTCAATTATTCCACACACTAACACCACTTTTGCTTTGCATATGCTGACACCAGAAGCTGGAGCCACCATTAATAATCAGCCAATCTGCCCAATTTATTTTCCTAACAGGGTAAAATTCTACCACATAGGCCATGTACTGTTTCGTTCTGAAGATCTCTAGCAAGCCAGGTGTTCTATAATTGACTTTCCTCTACCACATATACATGAAACTGCACACACCATGTCCCAGTAAAACAGCTTGTAGACAGTCAACAATACTTTGGCCACTATGTAATTGATTTAAATACTTGAATTTGATGCATCATTTTCAGAAGTTTGGAAATTTGACAGGTTGTCTGTTTAATTACACACAAAACCCAGATTATAAGAGATCTGCAAAAATTTGCTTCGGGAATTAGGAAAAAAAACCAAACATGAGAAAAATATTTGGCACAGCTCTGTGCCCAAAAGTCCTGAAATGTTTATAATGCTACTTGACCAGCCAGCACTGCCACCCTCACACATTCAAAAACCATGAGTCAGGCCCTAGAAATAAGTACTGTTTTTTAATCTCACCATTTTATTGCCAAGATACACTCTGAGATTTAACTGGGTTTTCCAGTTTACTTTTCTCAAATCTGCGATGCAAGACCAAAGGGTTATTTCAATGATTTAAAATGAATTCAGGTTTTTTACAAGCACATCAATACAAAGGACTGGGAGCTTAAAAGCAACCTCCCCTAATACTCCCCTCCCAAAAATTCACAGTTACTTTGACACTCAAGAACAGGGGCAGCAACAGTAACTGAATTCCTCTATAATCTTCACTGAAGCAATTTTGGAAGGACTGCTTTAGGAATATCTCTTCAACACGCAGGAAGACAGCAAGAGGTTGAAGACAGCTATGTGTGGTCCTGATTAACATCCAGATGAGGTTACTGGTGCATATCACGAAGCACTTCCTCCTCCTCATGGGATGACTGGTAAAACAAACTCAGATCTGTTGAGCTGCAGTGAGACCCTTGTGATGACGCAGATTTTGGCTCCATTTTATGCAAGCCTTTCAACAACAACTCTTCTTCCCAGAGTGAAGAAAAGGGATGGGGGGATGGCCAAACTGGTATCTTCTGCATGCTTTTTAACCAACACTTTGCTTGTAGGCTTCATGTATTTATGAACAGGGATCAAGACAATGAAGCTGCTACCTTCTTTATGACATTTAACCCTATCACACTGTAACAGCCTCATGGGCAAATGACACCTAAACCCCCTGTGCTCCCCTGAACAAGAATAGCCTGAAGAGGCTGAAGGAAAGATGCCACTAGCATTGCCATAATGTTGGGAGAGCAGGAGAGACCTTGTGGCAGGCTCTTAAAGACAGCCCCACACACTGAGCAGCAAAAAACTGAAATATATGGGCGAGTCATGCCCAGGAAGGTCAAGGATCTGTCAGGAAACTAAAAGCCAGAAGACATCTCTAGACTAATTTCTCCACCTCACATATAGCACCAGGTACAGAATTTTCCCTAGAGGTCAGCAGCGCTTTTTGGGTTGGAAACCTAAAGCACACACGTGCTGCTGACAGTGTTTATTCAGGAATCCAGGAGTACCCAAGTGCTCATAAAAGAGCAGCTTATTTCTTGATGCTGAAGCATTTCCTGTAAGTGCACCATTAAAGCACAAGCTGCCTATATATGGCCCTGCTTTTCTGTTTCAACAGAAACCCAGTGCTGGGCACAGTAAACCCAGGACACACCACACTCAGGCAAGGATTGGCCCAGTACAGAAAAATGGGAAGGAAAAGGATGGTTACAGACTTGCACTGCAGTACTAGCGCAATTCAAAACAGAGACAAGCTATCCCTGTAGCTACTTATGCCCCCTGCTTTACAAAGTCCAAAGCTCTTACCATCTGGCACTTGGAGCTCTCTGACAAACACACTACATATTCACCAGTATTGCAAGTTTTCTAGCTTGTGATTTTCTTGGTACCTAGTTCTCATTCCCTTTATTCCTATCCCTTCATTTGCTTTATGAATTCTAAGCGCTTTTATGAACACAGGTAATAATGGTTTCTGAACAGCGTTTCTCTTAAATGATAACTAAAAGCAACAGCTCCCAGCAGAATTATGTCAGTAGTAAGGCATAAGTTTTTAGGCTAAGAAAAAGAAAAGACCCCTAACAAAAACTTAGTACAAGTTGTGCTCTTGCAAAACTACCTTCTTCTTTCTAATAAAATAGGCAACAAACTAAAGGACTTAAACCTATTTAGCATAAATTGAAAAAAAATGGCACTAGAAAACCAACTCTGATTCAGTTTGAGTGGTTAGCTATCTTAAATACTGAAGTGAGGTTATTTCCTAATTCATAATACCCATTGTTCTGCAAAATGTTTCCTAGAATTGACATTAATATTACTTAAATGTCATTGTGTTTAAATCTAAACTATTTGCATTCCCCCCCTCTCAAGTGTATGCTTACCCAGAAGCACAGCAGTTATGCATTCCACTAAGCACATCTTTATCCCCTTACTTTGGGTAATATTTTTCTTCATGAGGAATTCCCTCTTGTGAGGCCTTATCTCCCACATCAAGCCCCCTTCCAAGTCATACAGAAATCTCTCCCAAGGGAATGAGTCCCTGATGCAGGATAGAAGCTGATTAGGTAATCATCATAAGGGCAAAGGGGGACAGGAGAGTCTCTACATAACCTCATTTTGTGTCCTGGGAATATGTTCCTTGCTAAAGAAATGGAATCTTGAAATGGAATGTAGAAAGCAGGAATGGGAAAATTAGGACATGCAATTAAGAAGAAAAAAAGGAGAGAGTGAATGAGTGACAGGAGAGGCATTCAGAGTTAGCAGAAGCACTGGGGGCACTCCATCCTGTTGATGAAGTCCAGAACCAGTTGACGTCAATGGCTACGGCATCCAAAATGCCGTACTTGCACCCATCTGCCTCCATGCCAATGCCAAAAGTGTACCTTATATTTGCAAGGAGGAAGCAGTGGGAGAACACCCCAGCAGTCTGGCCTTCCACAGCAGTAGGAGGCTACAAAGTAAAGCATCAACACCAACTGGTTTGCCCTAAAGCCTTCCTTTGACTGATGTAATCAGAGTTTCCTGAGAGCAATTTCCAGTTATTTCATCCCACACCACTCAGGACAGAGGTATAAACTGATCTGGACTGACAACAGCAACAGTTTTCATCAGGCCAGGCATCAAAACAAATTAATATAATTTTAAGTTTCAGTGATCAGCAGTTTCTACCTTTTACAGTTGAAGTGGAGATTTGTCAATGGAAGAAAACACTCCCACAGAGGAGCTACTCTATGGGCCAGAGAGTATCACATTACCTCTGTCATAAGAGGGTTAGAGATACTTTTACCCAGAGAGATAGTGCAAGAATTCAAGCCTCCAAGCTTTAGGTGCACACCTCACATTGAAAGCTTTTCACATTGAAAGTGAATTGCATTTCTAGACATTTACACAAAATTTATTCTTTCAGTTAAAAAAAAAAATAAAATTCCGTATTTTATTCATAAGCTCAATTACTTAACCAGTGGTGCAGAAGCAACAGTTTTGCAAAACTACCCATAAAGGACATGCTCTGAGGGTAGTAATCTCTAGCTTAAAAATTATAACTTCTGCAATAATTGCATACTGCTAAGAGAGAAGGGGATGGAGCATCTCTATAGTATTTCCAGGGCAAGAGGCAGCATTACTAAAGCACTTGATCTACTGACAGAGCTTGACTGTCTGGTCAAAAGCCTGCTTCTATCCGAGCTCTCTGGATGCCATACAAACATCTCTGCTAGTCAGTCCTCTCAGGCTAACTAGCACCGGCTCATGCATCTTTGTGAGAAAGTACAAAGCTGCCTGGGTAGGGTAGTCTCTCTCCAAGCAAGTCTGTGCTTCCTTCTTCATGGTAACAACAGCCTGAAGAACCAAAACTGCAGGGAGCTGAGCCGTGATGTACATCAACACAGGCTGAGCCTTATGCAAGAGTCATCTTATGGAAGCAACTTATATGCCCACAATTGCACTTTTCCTTTAGTGTTTTTCCAGTGCCAAGGCCTGGGTTCTTAGCATTTACAGGATTACAATCGATCTGTGCAATACCAAACTAATTTAATTTACAAATTATGCTCTCAAAAGAGATCCATGTAAGCCCTAGCTACAACGACTTTTGATTCTAGCCAGCTGCCAAAATATGACAGCTGGAAAGTGAAGAGAATAGAATGTATTCATAGCTGACAGAAGTTGTTATTTAATAAGCATTCAGTGGCAGTTTTCATAGCTTAGTATGCTGACAGACACATCCTAGCAAGTCTGGCTTCCACGCTTCTAGCCTGTACTGTCCCCAGGTATCTGCCTCCACTGTGCCAGCAGACCCAGTTCCCGTGGCCAAGCCTGCTGGGCTGAGGGATCCTCTGCTGCACCAGTCCCACCTACTATCCATGCTCAGGGCACTGACAGAGGAAGAGTTTCATCTGTGGAGTTGGCTTTAAGCTCCGTTTTGAAAATGCAAGCACAGGTTCTCTTCTGTCAACCTTCTTCAGCCAGTGAGTAGCACTGACAGAGTGGAGGCCAATTCACATCCAAGAGGACTATTTGGTACTACACAAGTGTATTCCCACTTTTGAGAGAGCCAATATTTGGAGAGGAGTCTTTCCTCATGCCACTCAGCATTAAGAAAAGACGTAAAGAAGACTTGGGACTAAAGGAAGTCAGGCTGCTAGGCACAATGCAAGGCTCTCCAATGATTACTGCTTCCTTTGCAAGGCTGACTGTGGGCCCTGATGACTACACTATACTTGATCAAGTAATGACTCCAACAATCAATCCCTCACAAAAAACTAGTGTAGCATGCCCCGAGGGTGAAATATATCCTGAATACTTATTTTGGGGATTGCCTCTTCATTTTTAAACAATCACTAGCATACTACCTCATACACTGGGTAAAAAGAACACACTCATTTTGTCTAGAGTCAAAACACTGTGATTTGATGAGCAGCTGCAGAAAGCAAACAGAAGAACTGTCTGATATTCCACAAAGGCAAGAGCAGGGTCCTGCACCTGGGGAACAACAGCCCCATGCACTAGCACTGGCTGGGGGCCGATCTGATGGGGAAGGACCTGGAGGACACCAAGCTGTCCATGAGACAGTGGCATGCCCTGGGAACCAAGAGGGTCAAGCGGGCCCTGAGCTGCATTAGGAAGAGCTTGGACAGCAGGTGGAGGGGAGTGATCCTGTCCCTCTACTCAGTCGTGGTGAGGCACATCTGGAGTGCTGCATCCAGTTCTGGGCTCCTCAGGTCAGAACAAATACAGAGCTCCTGGAGCAGGTCCAGTGGAGGGGGACAAAGATGATTAGGAACTGGAGTATCTCTCAAACCAGGAAAGGCTGAGGGAGCTGGGTGTTCAGCTTGAAATAGACATGACCAAGAGGGGACATCACTCATGTCAGAAACGGAGGCACATGAATGTGAGGAAGAACTTCCCTACTGTTATATTTTATATTTATAGCATTTTGCCTTGGCTATACAGAATTCCTTTTTTTAAATCAAAGATGATACTGCTACCAATACAGCATTGCACTTAGAGAAACTTTAATCATTTTCTCCACAACCTGAAAAAATTTTGGGCGCAAGAATAACTAAATAATCAAATTTCATTCATAAATACAGAAGCTAAACAAACAGGGAATCTTGCCCTCCTGAAATTCATGCATTCTTCATTAATCCAGGCTTAGTGTCTAAATCAGTAGTCAGGTTTTCATAAGAACTATGAAATAATTAGCACAAAATTTAAGTTTCTGTTGCCTTCCCAGGGTAAGTACTTCACATTGTTCTATTACTTGTCAGGGAAAAAACTAGATACTGTGTTAGATCATTCCTTAATATAGCCCAGGATAAGTCAAACTTCTTTCATATCCAGTTAACATGCAAACCATTTGACCTTTCCAGCAGGACTACTAGAGACCTAGCAAGATCCACTTTTTACCCTATGGGACTTCACATAAGGCATTACATGTTACTTTAGGGCTTTGCTACAGGCACAGCTGATAGCAGTTGCAAGAGTTCATTCGTTCAAATACTTTCAACTATCTCTTGCATTTACCTCTACTATGCTTAACCATTTAAGCTGAAGTTCCAAATAAAAGAGTAACTCAAAATGAGAAAAGAACTATAATACTAATCCATAATGGTAAAATATTATGGACTACTCTACTTGAAATTTTCTGGTCTCCAACTCTCTGCACTCTGTGGCTATTTACTCAGTACTTTTGGGGTGAAGCACAATTTTTGGTGCAGTGCTTATTAATCTGCTTTAAGGGTGTGTCATGATATGATCACCAACTTACAGCGTGCTATTTTGTCCCCATACTACCTCTCTATACTTGGGACAGCACACCCAAACGACTACATGAAACTGCAGTGGTGTACTGAAGTGACAAAAGATGGAAAGCTATGGCATGTGGGACACCACCTGAGTAACTACAGTGTTGAAAGGTGAGTAATGAAAGAAGAAAATAAATGGGAAGAGGGAAGGAACCTATGTCAACTCTTCTAAGAAAATGCAGTACCTCTCTCTGCAAGTTCTGCTTGAGGATTTCATACAGCAAAGGAACCTGAAGAGGTACTTCTGTCATATTTTCACTGCTGTCACTGCCCTGAAGACTTGAGTCAGTCAAACTCATGTAACATTGCCTTAGCAGTGGCCTCCATTCCTCCTGTCTCTATTCTTGTAATGGCCACCTGTAGAAACAAACAAACTTGACAGAACAATGGGCTGAGGCCAACTGTGTGAGGCTCAACAAGAAAAAGTTCCTGTGCTTGGGTCACAAAAACCCCATGAGTGCAACAAGCTTGGGCAGAATGACTGGAAAATGGCCTGATGGAAAAGGACCTGGGGGTGCTGGTTACCAGCAGCTGAACATGAGCCAGTGTGTGCCCAGGTGGGATTGTACCCCTGTAGTTAGGACTGGAGGAGCCACACCTTGAATCCTGTGTTCAGTTTTGGGCCCCTCATTAGGGGAAAGACACTTAGGTACTGTCCAGGAAAGGGCAAGGGAGCTGATGAAGAGTCTGGAGCACAAGTTTCATGAGGAGCAGCAGGAGAGCCAGGGGTGTTCAACCTGAAGGAAAGGAAGCTCAGGGGGACATTATTGCTCTCTACAGATATCTGAGAGGAGGTCCTCGTAAGGTGAGGGCCATCTTCTCCCAACAAACAAGCAGCACAAGAGGAAATGGTCTCACATTGTGCCAAGGGAGGTTTACATTGGATACAAGGAAAATTCTTCACCAAAGGGGTTATTAGGGGAACAGACTGCCCAAGAAAGTGGTTGAGTCATCATCCCTGGAGACATTTAAAAGATGTGTAGATGTGGCACTTAAGGACATGCTTTAGTGGTGGACTTGGCAGTGCTGAGTTAGTGGTTGGACTCAACGATCTTATAGGATTTTTCCAACCTAAATGGTTCAATTTACTCCTCACATTTGTTCAAACTAACCTCAGCTTCAATTTTGATTTTTTATGACCATTTGCAGGAAGAATATCACCTTTCCCATATTTCCACTGCCTTAGGCATATGAGAAACAGTTTTCTCTCACACTTTCCCTTATAAAGATAACATATGAAATCTATTCTTAAAAAGTCAAAACAAATATTAATTTTTTTTAAAAAACCAACAATGTTATCTCCTGGCTCCATACCAAAGCCAAACAAACAAACCTTTCAACACCATGTCTCTTTTCACAATGCCTTTTGATAGCCATCGGCCAATGAATAATGAGAAAAACAGTTACACTAAAAATAGCATCTCCAAATGGTGGGGAAGTCGACAGAAGCTGTCAGGCCTCCAGGGCGAGATACTTGCAAAGAAAACATGCCTAATATTTTGCAGTTACTATTGAATAAATGCTCCTGTCTTTTGGCCTCTGGAAGGATTGCCAATTTTGCATCTGCTCTGAACATCTAATCAGAGTTTATTTTTTCACTACATCTGTCTTTGAGAAGTAGACACTGCAAACAAATACTTTAGTTTTTCTATCACAAAATATTTAGCTTATATTCCTCATACTGTAACTAAACTGTCACTCAAAGGAAAAAAAAAAACAGCATTTTATAATGTAAGAAGAATGTGCTCACACATCACATCAGACATCCCTCAGCTACAAACTCTTGGGTTCCTTTTCCTTCGAGTACAGCCAGCTTCACCTTCAGTGGAATGAAATCAGCAAAGGGACTGGTTTCTAAAAATTAAGCTTCCTACTCAGTCTGAAGAGGCTGTCTAACAAATAAGGTCAGTAACAGAATGAGGTGCAGACACTTTTCTTACACCTCTTCTCCCCCATGCCCTCCCTTCTTCCCAAGCCCACACACCAGTGCTGGTCTGTCATTCTTTAAACCGCACAGCAGAAGAGACAAGGGAAGGAAAACACATGCTCAGAGGAAACAGCCCTTTTCCCAATGTTCAGCACAAAGATGTTAAACCACAGTTAGAAAAGAGGCAGCCAGGAAATTACATCCATACCAACAGATCTCTCTTTCCATCTTCAGGTTAAACAGAGGAGCCCTCTAAACTCTTGTCTGCAACTATGAGAACTCTGAAGCACTAACCAGCACTCCAGGACTTTCAGAACATTTGCTCATATCAAACCGCTTGTGAAGCTGGGAACTCTAATTATCCAAAGGAAAACCTCTGCTACTTCAGGACTCAGTGCAGAGAGGATGTAGACTTTGGTACTGGTAGCTCATTTGTCAGTCTCAGTCTATTTTTCAGTAAATCACATCTTGTAAACAACATTAAACAGAACAGAATAACCCTTTTTGCTTGATATCTTGGTAAATCCCATTCATTTTATAAGCACTGACAGCTCCTGTAAAACACAGCATTTGCTGCCCCAGGAGCAGCACCAGCAGGTGCATGCCATGATGTCTGACAGCATCTCTGACCTGTGCCAGGAAGCTACAGAATTACAGAAAGGCTGGGATTAGAAGGGAGGTCTGGAGAGCATCTGGTTCAACCCTGCTGCTGAAGCAGGCTAACTTATGACAGCTAGCACAGAATTGCGTCCAGGTGGCTTTTGAGTATTTCCAGAGAAGGAGACTCCACAGACTGTCTCATCAGCCTGTTCCAGTGCTCTGTCACCCTTGAAATAAATAAGGTTTTCCTCATATTCAGATGGAGCTTCCTGTTTTTCAGTCTGTGTCTGTTGTCCCTTGTCCTGGGTACAGGCTATGTCTTCTCCATGTTCAACTCCCTTGGACTTTCCTCAAAAAAGAGATGCTCCAGACCCCTACTCACCTTCACAGCCCTTTGTTGGAAGCCCCCCACAACATTTTCTTGTCTTTCTTGTACTGAGAAGACCAGAACTGGACACAGCACTCCAGATGCAGCCTCACCAGGTCTCAGAACAGAAACACATTACTCTTCTTAACACACCCTGGGATACCACTGGTCTTCTTGCCCACCAAGACACACTGCTAGCTCATGGAATCTGTTGTCCTTCAGGATTTCCAGGTCCTTTTTGGCAGTNCCAGTTGCAGCCTCACCAGGTCTCAGAACAGGAGCAGAAACACATTACTTTTCTTAACACACCCCGGGATACCACTGGTCTTCTTGCCCACCAAGACACACTGCTAGCTCATGGAATCTGTTGTCCTTCAGGACTTCCAGGTCCTTTTTGGCAGTGCTTCCCTCCAGCAGATCAGTCCCCAGCCTGTGCTGGTGCATGGGGTTGTTCTTCCCCAGGCACAGGATCCTGTATTTGTGTTCTGTTGAACTTCAGTATGTCTCTCTCTGCCTAACGCTCCAGCCTGACCAGATCGCACTGAATGGCAGCACAGCCTACTGGTGTGTCAGCCACTCTCCACAGTTTTCTACCATCAGCAAACTTGCTGAGGGGACATTCTATCCCTTCATCCAGGTCACCGATTAAAAAATTTAACTGGACTGGACCCAGGATTGACTTCTGGGGAACAATGGTGGCTGCAGGCCTCTAATTAAGACTCTGTACTACTGATCACAACACTGAGCTCTGCCATTTGGCCAGTTCCCCATCCAGCTGCAGTAGTGGAATGCATCTCCAGCTGCATTTGGTGCAAGCCATCACAAATCAGTAACAAATTAACCCAGCACAGCAATGCCAGGCAGCTGCCAGTTAGGGTTTCCTAAGGAACTCTCAGTAGCTTCCAGGATGAAGCATAAAGTTACTGACACAATTATCACTGGCCAGGCCAGCATTTTTAAGGTTTCTATCCTATTCACATACCTGCTTGAAAGACAACTACCCCAGCAGTCCATTAAAATAACTAATTTCATTCTTACACAAAACTTGATTTTACTGGAAATTGCACATACAGCTTAGTAAAATAATTCACACAAACACAAGGGCAAGAGGCTCAGTGAGACTGCAGTCAGTCAAAGCTGACATGCTCCACTCAAAACATCATTTTCCTTTACTCCCTATTTTCACACACATTAATGACTTCCCAGTACCAGCATAAAGAACATCAGGATGCTCATGTGGGATGAATACTGAGCAGATGACATGCTGTACCTGCACTCCCTACTTCATCCCAAGGTGGACTGCTCTTTCACCTACTCCAGGCATGTACTTCTTGCCAACAGACTTATAAGTCTTTTGTCAACTATAAAGTTGCAACTTTAACACAGAAAAGCATCCTTGAAACAGTTGAAATAATGAAAACTGAAAAAACTGCAAAACCAAGTAGTTACTTCAGAGGTGAGGGTGCTGTTTGTTTATTTTGGGTATTTTGAAGAAGAAAAGTGATCAGTGAGGCAAAGAGATGCTGGCAGTGTGGGAAACACTGAAAGAAGCTGCAGTAGAAAAACAGCTGTCAGTCAGGTCAAGCATTTCAACATGACTGTACTCCATTTACTTCCTACAGCAAAAGGAAAAAAAAATAACAAAACATCTTCTGAAAGACAATAGCTAAACTAGTCACCAGGATTCAACAAAAAAAAAAGTTTTAAATACAGGAAAACATCAGATATATTTGCATTAGGCAGGAGGATATATATTGCCTATACACTACATTACTCTTCAAGCTAGACCTTTGCTTGAGTATTTCCTTCTCTCTAGTAGTAAATATTGCTGTAAAACAGAGGAGCACCTTTCAGAGACTAAATCACAAAAATTTTGATAGGTTACTAATATGTCAAGTACACACATTTGGAACAAGTATCCAAGCCTCTCAAAGGTCATCCCTACATAACGAATACATCATCAATAACCAAACACCATTTATTTCAATCTGCAGGGACAGTAGTTTTGACAGTTCTAATGTTAGTCATGTTTTCTGAGATTATTCTGGTTTTGTTAATGAAGCATGGGGAACTAAGCAACTCATCAAAGCAAATATAATGTTAATTCAAAGTCTAAAGAAGTATGGATAGTTTTTAAAGCTACTTTGTTGCACCTAAATAACACAGATGATGTTGTAGATATGATTAACCCCAAATTCTGTTAAAACAGAACTTAGCATGCCTTAGAGCCACTTCATGTATCCTACCTAGCTATATATTGTTTATTGAAGTACTTTACTGTTTATGAAGTACTTTATTCCCAAAACTGCATTTGTTCCTTTTATTGGATGAAAATAAACTCTTGCACAAACAAATCTTGTTCTTCTCTAGCTTTCCCTTTCTTTTTCCATTTTTGTATCATAGTATAGGTCTTGAAGGACTAAGTTGCTTCTCTAATTAACACAAACCATGATGAGGAAACAGTAAGAACAGCAACTCATCTGGGCTCTAGTAATTTCTATATTCTTCACTGCAGGCTAACTGCTCACAGTTTGCAATCTCTCGTTACACAAATGCCACCTGAGAATTAACTACCTGAAAGCAGTGCACTTACATGTAGCAGCCTGAGCTACGTTATCACTTGGCTGTTATTAAACCTCAGCCCACACTTTATCCCTTATTACTTTCGGGGAAACTTCCTTCCCGTGGGCCGTTGCTTCATGGGAACCACACCACCCATCACACTCCCACCACCGCCCTGCATGGGTGGGGGTGTTCAATTCCTGACCTGGGCAATGGCACTCCGCAGGGCTCAGACAAGTGCCCTCACCAGGCAGGGAGAAGGACTGGGAAAAGCCACCCTCTTGAAGTCCAGCCAGATACAAGTTCACGTAACAAGTTCCACACACATCCGTGTTGCACGGACATATATACTAAATGCACATATGCCATGTATGTGTAAATAACCATGTGTGCATATGGAACATACTTACACTGATATAGATAATAACCATCACGTCACAGCAACCCCAACATCAAATTTAATACTTCCCATGAAATGTGTGCAGCTGAATAATTAAACATAGCAACTTTATAGCACCCAGCTATATAAAGTGACTGACATAACCCTGCAATAACTGTTGCTATCAGCTATGAAGTTCTGACTAGTCTGCAATATACTAGTTTATGAAAAAATCAAATGCACTAATGTTAACCTTAGCTGACCATAAAAATTTCAACTGAAGGACACAAACCAGGCTCATTTTACCCTACAGAGGCAACAAGGAACATGCCCATTTATACAGTATCCCGTACAAACTCAAAGTGATTTACTAAAAACTTGCTTCAAGGAACTGTGAGATCTTAGTTTGTTCAAATCATTAGTGAAGAGTTTAACTTTTCAGACAAACAGCTTTAGAAACCAGTGTATTCTCCGTGTTTCAAAAAGCATATTTATTTAAACTTAATTTCAAGGAGTTTAAACTAAAGCAGGAAATTAGCCCTCAGCAGTCCAGCATTCATCTTCAGCATATAGAGGACAAATTAAAAACAAAACAAAACCAAAGAGTCCTCCTTGCCAAGGAACATAATTATGCTGTCTCATTACTGTTTTGCTGAAATAATTTAATTAGCAGCCTTCAAATACAGGAAGGAATTTATGCTACATCAGGAAAAGAAGGGCTGGGGGGGAGGGGGTGGGGGGGTGAATTGTACATGCTGTTCTAGCATACCAGGAACATGGGTATTGAATTCTTCCAGTAAAAACTATCAGGCCAAAGCTGGATTGGCATACCAGAACTAAGCTCTTTTTTTTTTTTTTTTTAATCCAGAGGAGGAGGGGGAAATAAGAAAAAAGGGCACCAGGCACTCTAATACTTGCATACTCTTAACTGCAAGTAGGAAGTCACAGTGCAACTGAGGAGCGGCGCTGAGGTGAAGCAGAGATTGTGCTTCCCCGCCCATGCACAATTAAAGCTCCAAAACCACACCAGTCCCTGTCTTTCATTATGTTCTGCTCTTATGGGCACTGACATTCTCATTAGGGAATCCCATAACTGAGGCTTTCATATGTAGTTCTTCAGGCCAATTCCTCTGGGCTATTCCGTGCGACAGCACATTTGATTCCTGCAATAAAGCTGTAGTCTAGGCTAATTCCAACATATGTTTCCTCTTTTAGATGGGAAGCCTGCTTAGAGCAGGACTGCACTCTAGATCTCCAGGATAACAGAGGCCTCTATGAAAAAGTATTACCCTTTGCTGAAGCTGGTTGTTTCGCATGGCTTATTGCCTATAGTGCTTAACTGCTCAGCAGTATCATGCACAAGGACCCTGTGCAAGCAAACTCCTGTGCTTTTGTAAATCCTTGTCATGAAAGCCCTTGTACCATCAAATCAGTGGAGTGCCATCCACATCTCCAGTTCAAATTTCTCATTGGTGTGCAAGTAACTAGCTACTGAACATGAAACTGAATTACAGTTCAGCTTTAAAGTCCCTGAAACCCAAAAATAAACTGCTTTTCAAACCCTTCTTCTCTCAGTTATTAACTGTCCTAATCAGTACACAGCCATTTCTACAGCTCTCCAGTCTATTTTAGCCATATAAAAATAATTTTTCAGCCAAACTGTACTTTAATTTCACCAGAATAACCTACCAGTGAATAAGATAAGCCAAGACTAGATAAACTGGAAGGGTTTGCAACACTAGTTAAGATTAGCTAAAAATATCACCATGATGCATAAACCCAAATAGAAACCTACTCCATCTACCAAGGCAGTATCAAATCTGCCATCCCAACAGGTGTAAAAAATAATTAATCTTTGTCACTAAACTCCACGAAAATGCATGAGGGAGAGGAGAGCCACGAGACAGAGGAGAGGCCATTTGTATATAAATGATTCTATATGGCTAATCAGATTTAAAGGTGTCAGGGTGCAGAGCCATCAAGAGCCAGTCCCTTCACCCACAGATTTTCAGTGATCCTAGAAATTCTATACTGCAAAGTTTGTCCTTATATTTTATGTGCAAAGTGCTTCAGCTGTCTAAAAAAGGCTTTGAAACTCAGCTGAAAGACAAGCCTTCCATGAAAACACAGTTTTAAAGTAGGAAACTAGTTAGACAGTGCTGGGTACAAAGATCATATTTGTTTTGACTTAGTTCCTCAAATCCTTTGAATACCAGTTCAGAGCACATACTCTATAAAACACTCATGAGAAACTGGCATGTTAACTCAGGCACATAATGATGAACTGCAATTTACAAACTAATGTCATTTAAGTACCTTTTTCTTACAAATGGTAGGATTTGTAATAACAGACACCACAAGATCCTCAGGCAGCTAAGAGCTGCTGAATAAACAAGGGTAACACCAGTGATTTTTCCCCGCTGCTTCACATTTGAAATGCACTGGCTCAGCCCAGCAAAGTAAATTGCTTGTTTCCTGTCAGCCTCCAAGCTCTGCATCTCTGTTTTCTGGATGGGAGCAGGGAAGGGAATTTGAGGGCAATTTCTTTTGTTATTTGAATAAACAATATGCAAACAAATGCAAACAAAACAACCATTTCAAGTGAAAAAGTCCTTCCTAAGCTAGTTTTCTTGAAGCCTTCATACAATAAAGATTAATTTTCCCCTCTCTATCCCTCCCTTCCCGACCCCCAACAGTCCTCCATGCCACAAGGTAAGTTGAGCCCTCGTGTCTGTAATTAATGGCTTTGTCTGAAGGCTGTGGGTTTGCCACAGCATAACAGATACCCACACAGGAGAAAAGGAGCAAATACACTTACCCGAGAGATAGACAGAGGCACATTGAAATCCTTGCCCCCTTGAAGCCTGAAACCCCAGGGAGCTGGCCCGACCAAAGACACGCTGTAGTTGCTCATGATGTTTAGTATTCAAGGACCAAATCCAGAGGACTGATGCCTGCAGACGAGGATTAGAGTTTTAATTTAAAGATGATAAAAACAAAAGGCACTGCCTGCAATTTTGAAAGCCTTCTTTCTTTGGCTGTATTCCCCTCCTGCCAAAAGAGCCAAAAACCCCACACCAGGTCAGTCATGACTTCTGCCTTTATTCCTCATATGTTATTTCCCTCCATAGCTTAGGAAGAAACAGAACTTGGAGAACTGCTGCTGCCAAATTGTTTGACAACTACTTTTTGCTAACAAAACACTGTGTGGGGCATGGGGGCGATGGGGGGTGGGTTTAAACTATCCACCATTAAATCTCAGCTTAAAGAAAGTCAATATTGAGACATGCATGGATTAATAGCATCCCTTGAAAAGAAGTATGGAAGACATTAACACTACTAGCACACTCATTTCTAACAAAATTAATATCAAATGCTTTCATGTCATCAGCTCAAAACTTATTTCTAAAAACAACAATGTCAAAGCATCACAACTTTGCAGTTAATCAGAAGAAAATAAAATCCCTGACTTTTTTTATTTCTATAGCATAGCTTCATAGTGGCATAACAATGTTATGCATAACAGACAAGACAGGTATTTAAACCAGCCTTCAGAATAAAAGCTGTGAACTAAAGCAAAATATCCAGAGTCAATTCAATGCTGAGAAAGCAAGACCAAAGCATTTCCCTCTCCAAAAGCATGGCCAGCAAATTACCTTTAAAAGGCAACCAAGATGTTTAAGTGTTGTTCAGCGTCAAAGATAAGGGCAGTCAGTTCCAACTCAGATAAGTAAAGTTACAATGACATCTTAGGTGGATGCCGTCTATTTTTGTATAGTTGAAGCCCGGCAGGAGCACACCAGGGCGGGCTGGTGTAAGACTACACCGGGGCACAGCCAGATTCCATACTCATATAGGGACATTTAAGGTGGACCTTCAGCCAAGCAGCAGCAGGCGGCTGCAAACCCTACCAAACTCTGAAAAGCCCGATTTTAGCTGTTTGTACACCGCAGGGAGCCGCGTCAGTTTCTCAGAGGCGGCGGATATTCCCCAATGCAGCCCACCCAGAAGGAACACTAGAGCAGGGCTGTCACACAGCCCTCATCGATGCGAGGACGTCGCTCCCCAAGAGAGCCATCCACAGCGCACGCTTTTGGGTTCACCTCCCAAAGCAGCAGAGATCCACTGTTCAGACTTCTTTTAAATCAGTCAACTTTATTCACACCGACGACCACTCGGGCAACCAGAGCAGGGCTACTGGCATAATGCAGCACAAGATATATACGCATTAGGAAGCACAATTTGGAGCTTGTACCAGAGATGCCTGGGTAACAGGGACATTCCCAACCCAGCACTGCCTGTGGGCATCCCGCAAAGGGGCAGCTCTGACCCCGGGCGCTGACTCAACCCACCCTTAGAAACCTCGACAAGCACCAATATACAGAAGGGGAAACACACAAGATTGAGCTCTCCTGTGGCTAAAGTGGAAGAAAAGTCCCCATCAAGTTCGAGCTAGGATTCTTAGGAGGCTTGCTCACCACTAAAGCGAGATCTAAGCTGTTTAATTGCCCTGTGCACAGAATTCCTTTAAAAAGAGGATCTGAATTAGTCACGGATTTCTTTCTGCATAAAAACACACATTCTTTTCACTCCCGCTAAATGAAATCCACTGCAGTGACAGGTCATTGTAAATGATGAGACCGCAGAAAAGCAAGCCATATCTAGAGACCAGCACACAGTGCAGTTGTTTCACACAGGTGTGAGAAGGCTTTACCTTGTAATTGAAAGTAAAGCAGCTCTGTAGCTTTTTTTTTCCCCTCTCTCCCTCTCTTTTTTTAACTAAGCATCAGCTAGTTGCAATTACAGACCCAGGAAAAAGAACGAATTCTATTAGGAATTGATACCATTCTTTTTCATTTGTAGCAACTAGAAATAGGAGGGAAGAAACTGCACGCTGAAATACAGCGCATCCCACTCAGCATCACTCATCTTTCCTTTCTCACCCCCTTAATTCTGGTATATCTGCATCTCTAGCCTGACAGGTACCCCGGAAAGGAACGCCAAACAAAGAAAACCCGTTCCAAGTTTTATTTAACAAATTTCTTAAAATCTGCCACGGCAATAGCTAAAGGAAAACATCGCAAACCACCGATCTCTCCTCACGTGGGGGGAAGCATTGTGCAAGCTAAGGGTGAAATCGTGTGACTTCCCTTTAGGCGACCAAACGCTTGGTGGACCTGCGTCGGGCAGGGGGAATTTCAAATCCCCGGCAGGACGCCGGCCGGGAGCAGCACCCAGCGGGGCCTTGCTGCCCGCGGCGGCCGTGCCCGGGGGAAGCGGCGCGGGCAGCGCCAGCACCGGCCCNCCGGCCCCAAGCCCCCCAGCCCCCGCTTCGCCCGGCTCCCCCCGATGAGGAGCCCCACGGCCACCGCGGGCTCGGCACCAGAGNCGCCCTGGGGCCGGGTCGCGCCCCCGCCGCACCCCGGCACCCCGGCCGGGCGCTCCGCCACCACGACAAGCTGCGCGCCCCGCTTACAGAAGTTAAAAGAAAAGAAAATAAGCACACCGAGGAGCTTCACAAACCGCGCCCAGCCTACTGACTTTTTGCCTAGTCCTCCCCCCCTGCTTTTTTTTCCTGTGGTCCTTGCGGCGCCGTGGCACTCACCCGGCGGTGCGGCACAGCGCGGAGAGGCGAGGACACCGCGGCGCGTCTGCGAGGCGGCAGCTCCGTCCCCCCGCTCTTGTTTTCACTTCCGTCTGCCGCCGCTCCTCCCCTGGCCCGGCCCGGCCCAGCCCTGCCCGGCCGCCGCGGGACGGGGCTGCGGAGCGGGACCGGGGCTGGAAAGCCCGCGCGGTGCTCAGGTTTGCAATATTGTTTGGGGATTTTTGTTTTGTTTTGGTTTTGTTTTGTTCTGTTTTGAACAGGGGAACGCTCACTTTCAGCCCTCTTTGATTTACGCACACGCAGCTGCGGGCGCACCTGTGAAGAGCAAGGGCGAGCGGGCCGGGGCTGCTCCCCGTGTGCCCGCCCTGAGGGAAGGGATGGGGTGAAGCTGCGCGTACAGCCTGAGGCGAAGCAGGAGACCCTAAAGAAAGAGGGAGTTTGGTTGATTTAATATGGAGTAGCGTGAGGAATGACAGAGATGTACTTCGCCCCCTGAGGACATCAAAGTGGGAGAACGTCGGCGAGGCAGAAGAGCTGTTGCAGCTAACAGACAAGGCTGGCACAAGAACAAACAGGTATAGAGTAGCCAAGCATAAGTTCAGCTCCAAAATTGAAAGGGATCTGCCAGAAATTAAGGTCTCTGGCACAGCCTCGCTGTAGGAGTGGGTGCATGAAATGAGCCAGGTTCTAAGGTGATGCTTGATCAGATTCAAGCACTAATTCTTTAACACGGAGACTGCCCAGCTGGGAATGCAGCTGGGAATCCGTGGAGCGGGGCAGGCAGGCTGGGAGAGCGCTGCTGGGCCTGCCAGCACCAGCCACGGCCACTGCCTTGGGACAGGCAGGAACAGGGCGAAGATGAAACAGCGGCACTTTGGAGTCACATTCAGCTGCACCTCAGAGCCTGGTGAGGCTTGAGCCTCCTGCCAAACTTCACATGGGACAAGAAGTCGTTACAAGTAAAAATGGCTGTGAAAAAAAAATGTGCATCTAGTTAACAGTACCATTATCAGTACCATTCAAAGGATTTCAGTACCCTCCTCAAGCGTGGATTTACTGTGGAGAAGGAATGCAGAACAAAGCTTTAAATTCTTATTTATCACCATCCAACACAACACACAGTCCTCATAACAGACAGCCCTGCCTCACCCCTCTGGCCCCAGAGTACTGTCCCTTGCTTTTATTGTCACCTGCACAGACTTGAGCCTGATTTTGGCCCTGCTGTGCCCATTGCCCTCACAGGCTACACCAAACGGGAGCCCCTAGGCTGGAGCTGATGGTGGTTTAGAAGACCTGTGGCCTAGGTGCCTGGAGGCATGAAACCAGGGCCAGTCCAGTCCTCTGAACCCTGGCTCAGTCAACTTTAACAAGGGTATTTTAACAGTGTCCCACTGAGCTGTGTGTCTTCTTACTTGCCATAACTAGAACAAATGCACCTCAAACGGCATCTCAAAAAATAAAAGCAAATTAAACCCCCACTGTTTCAGAAATCTTCCTTCCTTAGTCTGCTCTTTTGCTGTTAAGTCTCCCCAGTCAGGCAAAACTAAAAATCCCTCTTATGCAAACAGACTCTCACATGATTTTAATTCATGGAGGTAAAAATTACCCAATGCAGGGATTTTTCATTGTGTCACAAGGGCTGTAGGTCACTCTCAAGCTGTTTTATTTACTAGAGTAGGAAAAGCTCCAGGACCTCACTCCCTGGTGTGACTCATGTGATATCTCCGTGTCAGCATGTCCCTGTGCTGACTGCTTGGGTAGCAATCTGCTCTCAGCTCACCAGAGCACACAGCCTGTGGGCTTCTGCTTCATTTTGCACTTTGCCACGTTAGTGAAAACATCCTTTTCCACTTCAGTTCTCCCAAAGCCTTCAGCTTTTCCTGTTGGAGAAGTAGCTTGCACGTGCAGCATCTCAAGACAGTATTACATTACTTCACCGTGCCTGAAGAAGATCACGCAGTGAGACGTTTGCTGGTTGGTGTTGCAGCAGGTTTCAGCCTGGCAAGCCTGCCCGCAGTCTGCACCATACCCGCCCGTCACAGCGAGGCCAGTGCCACTCCCAGCTCAAAGCTGGCAGTCTCATCTTGGAGTCCATCATCACTTTGCTGTAGTGTGATCAGCCTGTAACAAACGAATCTGTTTTCCTTTGCCTCCAGAGACAGGATGCAGAAATAGAGGCAGCTCATTAGCTCGAGATCACTCCACTCTTGATTACTTTTCAAATATTCTCCTCTTTGAGAAAAAAAAAGCTTTTCATTAAAGATGAATAGCGAAATTAGAGATAGTAAGTTGAGCAAGAAACCTCGGCAGCAGTTAGAACTGTGGCCTGCCTGTTCTTCCTACCAGTGCGGATTTTAGACAGAGCTTGCATTTTTCCTTCTGAACAAGGAAGGAAGGAGTCTGGAACTTAATTAAATGCAGTAGTCAGCTAGCCAGGCAGATACAGCCTATCTCAGAATTACTCAGGCACTTAAGTCTCGTTTAAATGCTAATGAAATGCCTTAGGTGCCAGGTAATGGGCACTGCAAAACTGACAGAAAATATCACCTGCGGTGGTGAAGTACAAAAAGGTGTTTGTAAATGGGAAAAGTAGATCATAAATTATGTGCAGATTAACAATGCACAGTTGAATTATTCTTAATTAAGCAGCACTTAATGTAACATTAGCTTTCTGCCTGCTAAGGCATTGAATTACAAGCTATGTCTTTACTGCACTGGTACTTTCACTTTTGCTTTTCTTCCAAAGGTAAAGCTAGTGTAAATATTTACACTCAGCATGTAACTGGTGTTCAGCACAAAGTAACCCTCTTTCTGAAGAGGTTAATGTGAATATCACCTAGAGCATAACAGCCTATTTCCAGTTCCATGATAGCTCTGTGGCCAAAAAGTACAATAAATTGGATAATTTCTATGTGTTTCTGAGAAGCAGGGGCTGCAATCAGCTTTTGACAGGGCAAGCTGTTACACTGTGGCTGTAGTTAAGCCCAAACCACCAAGAGTTGGTATCACAGAAGAACTTTTATTTTCCTGTTTGTTTTGGTATTCTGTGGGTTTTTTGTTTGTTTGTCTTGTTCTGTTTTTCTTCTTCCTGTCCCTGCTTTGGAAAGATACCCAGTGCTGAATTGCATCCTCTCATACATCCTATCCACCACAATAAGTCCAGTTAGCCCCAAGACTTCTTCGCATGGGAGGAGCCATCTGGCTGGGCAGAGTGGTTGGCAGGAGGTTCGGGATCCAGCCGGCTGAGCCGCTACACCCACACAATTCACTTTGGAACAGCTTTGTCAGCCAAAAAAAAAATCCTCATCATCAAGTCTTCTCTTACTTGTCACCTTTTTTTCCTCTCCTCCTAGGGGCCTTTTCTCTCCCCAGCTGTGCTGACCATCTTCACTTGTCATCAGCCCATTTCTCACTGAGCATGTTTTCTTGTGTTACTTCTTCTGTAGCTGTGTCCTCTCTGACAGCAGCTTGCTCCCTGTCTCGATGATCAAGCTTTTAAGCCCTGGTTTTCATCAGATTGAAAAGTTAATAGTGTTGGTGTTCTCACTCTAGCTATTGAAGCTCTTAATGTTATAAATGGATTTATTAGTCTTTTTTTATACCCTGGGTTTTTTAAAATTTTAGCTAATCAAGCCTTCTTTTGTTTTTCTTTATTGGTGCTTTTCTTTGTGAAGAGAAAGTAATATTTACTAATAAAATACTCCTTATTTATAGTGTCTCTAGAATCTTGGTAAATTTCATAAACAGAGGAAATGTATGTTATTACTGGACTCCTTTGTAGTGACTGAGCAGACACATCAGAGCCTGGTCATTCCTGGTTCTAAACTAGGAATATCTGTTTTGTTCCCTCCTCCTCAGGTAAAAGAAGGACAATTTATGTGGATGCCACAGCCCATGCCACAGCTTAAACATTTCTACCTTGTGAGTCCAAACCAATGAAAGAGCAACTAAACCTCTTCATTCCAGGAAACACAATTAACCTTTTCAGAAGCTTAAGGTTATCTTCTTATCACATTAAACATGGCCCATTTTAGAGGCTGAAATCAATCTGAAGCTTCTCAGAACGTCAGAGCCTGAACAGCTTCATCCTTAGCCCTGCTGGGAGGCATTAGCCTCATTTTACAGATGGTGACCAGAGGCAATAAACATTTATACATGCAAGAAATCAACTGTCAAAGAATTGAAACCAGTTCTTCCAAATTCCTTCACAGCTACTAACAACTAACTACTGGATTACTCTACCCCAGGCTGACCTAGCCCTTTCTGCTTCTTCAAATGAAGCAATACATGGGAAGAAAAAAGGAGGGGAAAAAAAAATCAGACTTTGTATTTACCATTTTTGACTGAGTCAAGCAAGTTATGGGAGTAATGCCTTCATTTATCCCTGTTCTTACCTCTTGAAGTGAGCTGCCTGTCTTAATTTCATTTTCCTTAATGGCAAGGAATGGTTAATGCAGAAACTTGTGGCTTGGTGTTGTTTAATTGCAGTCCATCAGCTGTGCAGAAAGGGCTTGCTGGGTGATGCCTTTGAGCTACGTTTGAGATCCACCATGAATTCCAATTAAGTAGGGTTTGGCAGGTAAACAGCCAAACTTTCAGGGTGATCCTTGCAGTTATTTATATTAATTAATGCCATGGGAGAGGAGGTGTGGCTTTGCCTGTAGACTCCTGCGTGATAGATTGCCTTGGCAAGGGAGGGAGCAGGCACAAGCTGCGGCATGAAGAGCCTGGCAGGTCGGGAGCAGCCCAGCACAGGGGTTGGGACAGAGGGCACAGCAGGAGAGCAGGCAGCTCCCCTGCTTCATTCCTACCAGCACCACGCGCTCACAAAAGCACAGGCTTTTTATCGGGTCTGTTCTGATGTTCAGCCTGGGCCCTCAGCAGATGCCATTTGGGGCTCCACCACCACAACCCCACATCATCATCAAATCAAAGCCCTTCAGCCAGTTCACACACCTGAAACGGTACAAAAATGAGCATAGTCCAAACTAATGACATCCCACTGTATCAACAGGTATAACAGTACATTTACAAGTGTTTGGAAATAAACTAAGGGGGGAAGAAAATCCTTATCTTTCCTGTTGCATTGACTTAGCTGCCCTGGATTTTATAACTGCTTAGGTAAAGCCATACAAAAACCCATGCATTCAGAGAAACCTCTCTAGACCTTTGTAACCACCTCTAGAGTTGTTTGGGGTTTTCTTCCCCAGAGAAATACAAAATAGGCATGAGAGCAGTAAGATCAGAGAACACGTCCAGGAGATCTTATTTTAGGCTCTGCCCACAGCAAATATTATATCAACTAATAGCTATTCCCATGGTAAATAAAATGCAGGTAAACTTTACTGGCAGATGAGAACAGCAGAAAAAAGAAACAGCCACCAGAGAAGCTTGTATTTATACATTTTAATAATCTGAACCAAACTTGCACCTACCAGTGTCACGTTTATGTGAATTGTTTTGCGATGATTTATTTGTGAAAGCACCAGTTCCTTGTTGACTTTGTAAGGTTGGCTGCCACATAGATCTGGGTGTCACCCCGAGAAGACTGAAAACTCTGTTGTGCTGATATTTTTGGTCAAAACTCTGGGATACACAAGAGGGACAGAAGGGACCTCAGGTACACAGAAATATCACTATTTCATTTAAAAAAACACAAAACAACAAAAAAAAACCCAACAATATTTCACTGTCAGAAAGAGTTGTGCCCTCCCAGAGTGGATCCAGGAGCCATCAAGCCTGAGCCTTTCCCTTCTGAAATGCTACAGCATTTCTTCCCAACTGAATTTACATCTTAGAAGTGCTTGTGCTTTTCTGGTCCCAGCTGTTCCCATTGGAAGGCTGTTCTTGCCCCTGCTTGTTTTAATGGCCAGCAACCTGCGTCTTACTTCCAGACTAAGTTTAGTCACATATGGGTGACTTTTAAATAGTTCTCCCTCACTGCGGTTTGACTCCTGGGTATTTTTAGAGGGAAACCATATCCCCTGTCAACCTTCGTTTTCCTGGGCTGAACAAGCCGAGGTTGCCGTGGCCTCCATTTGAAAGGAAAGATCTTGGTGCTCCTGGTGATCTCATTAGCCTTTCCTTACACCTGTTCAGATTTGTATTTTCCATGGGCATGAGACATCAAAATCATACGTAATGTCCTAAGGACACCTTACTGATGTCATCTTCTGCCATGGATTTAGTGTTTCCACTGGAAACATCTTGATTGACATGTCCCAGAATGACATTTGTCTCTCCAAAGAAAGTCATAAAGGTGCTCCAAAGGTACTGGAGAATTGTCCAGTTGATTAATTTTTTTTCTATTTTTCTCACATTTTAAGTTTACTGATAAATTATATCTGTATGTATGCTTTTGTTATCTCTGCTTCTGAATTCAACTCTGTTACATTGTTGTTCTTCTCATAGGATTTTTCAGATCTTCCTCCCTCCTGATAGGGCTTCCCAACTTTTGTCATTCACAAATGTCATTAGCAAACTTGCAATCTTTGTGCCTAGTTTACTATGAAAACCTTAAGCAGGAAAGCTTTCAAGACCTTTTAATTTTATAACCATATATTTATATAATTATATACAAATATGTAAACAAACTCCATTAACTACCTTTCTGCCTCATATTTCTTGTTGCAGTCTTCCCTGCTGCAGTCCTCCTGCTCACCTGGCATAAAAATGATGGCTTTGGTAGTGTAAGGATTGAAGCAGGACATCAGATGCTGTCCTGAAGCCCAGATGAATGAAATCTGACACATTGCCTTTGTTTATAACCACAGTGACAGGACAGCTGTGAGGTTAGTCTGCCCTTGGCAAGAGCAAGAAGCCGTGCTGGGAGGAAAGCACAGAAATGCTGCAAGCTGTGTCTGGAGAGATGTTCTACCAGAGTCACAGGAGTCAAAGGATGCTAAGAGGTTTGAGTGGAGATAGAAACTGAGAGAGACAGTATTAAATTATATTTCATGATGTCTTAGATGCAAAACATTATTATGCCAATGTTTGCAAGGCAGCAGAAGCAGAGCACTTAGCAGTGTCATAGTCATAGACTAGTTTTGGTTGGAAGGGATCTTAAAAGGTCGTGAAATCCCATCCCCCTGCAATAAACAGGGACATCTTCAACTAAATCAGATTGCTGAGAACCCTGTTTGTTTCAAAACAGGACAGGGGACAAAACAAAGATGGAGAAAACAGTATTTTAGAGTTCAAGGCTGTTAGAACAAGGGTAAAATACTCTCTTAGACAATTAAAGGAAAGAGGAAAAGAAAGAATAAGCTGTTATTGAAGTATTTCTCATCCATGTTTCCTATGAGCAAGGTGGTCAACTAACATGAATAAATCAAAACTATGTGTACCTCAGTTGGTCTCTCAGCTTATTTACTATACCCACATATGGAAAAATGTACCGGCTGCTCCCTGTAGAGGTCAGGCTATATATAAACAACTGCAAGTGAAGAAGGACCCGATGCAATTGGCTCTATGAGCTGCCTGTCCACAGCATCTGTGCAGCTGCAGGTGGGATATGGAGTCACATCAATCTGGTGTTAAACAGGAGCTGACAGTACTTTGGAGGAACAAAAAGTGCCTGCGACCTATTAGCTGGGCACCGGCCTAGACTTTCCCTCTCTTTGCATGAGAACCACCCTCCAAAGCACAGCAATACAATCCTCTCACTCTCAAAGCTTTCATTCTGAAGAATACGTGAGAGTGGCAGAACAGTGACATCAATCATTTTAGGTATGGTGTACATGTAGAAATGCTTGGCACAGGTTGCACAGCAGTACTGGATATGTCTGTGCTAAGTGACAGAAAAATATACTAGAGAGTAGTTAAAGAAACAGCTTGAAGGAGAAAACAGTGAAAATTAGAGGGAGAAGACTGAAAAGTTCTGGCCACCACCTATTGCGTCTAAACTCATTGTTTCTAAAAATACAAAAGCAGAAAGCTGGTAGGAAATGTTGATGCCAGAAAGCTTTCAGCAAGTAAAGGGCCATGCTGGTGCCCGTTGTAAAACTGAGCCTCTAGAGTTCCAGGATTCAATCTGACAGCCATGTCTTAATGCCACTGCTCAGCTCCACCTCAGCTTGACCAAAACTTCAGAGCCTATTAAAATCAAGTAGAAACTTTCTGTGGCTCTGGCTCCTAAGTTTAAAATTGGCACTGGACTTTGTCTCGCATTTCGCCTCTTCCCCAGCCCTGTAGCTCGATACCCCTTGTTAGCCTACTCAGGATGGTTCCTGTCCGTCTCTCTGGAGAACATTTGTCACTCGGGACTGCTCCAGCCCCTGCTTATTTTGCCGAGAAGGAATTTTGGCAGCAATTAGCTGGAGTGAGTTTTGGGACCTTCAGCCTGTTTGTCTGACCTCTAGAAGTAGGTGGCCTATTCAAGGACAATGGAAGCTGTCGTGTTAGGTACCTGTTTCCAACATGAAATCAATCAGGGGAGAGCGGGAGTGAAGTCAGCCTTTCTGTTTTGATAAGAGGGTGTCCAAAGATTCCTGGAATGAGCGGAACTCCAGCAGCCACTCGGGTGCAGGGCTGCCTGGCTTGCTATTTATACACCCGGGGGCAGGGCTGGGGAACAAAGTGGTTCTTCTGCTCCTGTTTTATTTTTATTTGCCTGAAACTGAAGAGGAGCGGCACAGCACGCAGCTTTTATCATCCAGAAGTATGCATGGGCAATTTAAACTTGTTTTTTTCTCATGTATAGTGAAAAAAAGTGTTACCAATATAGCCTTATGTCATATATCTTATATATGCATTTATACCATCTTATATTTGTATTTATATTATATTCTACAAATATATATATATATATACACACATATATACATATATATATATATTATCATTAGATGTCTAAATATTGTTTAAACTTTCAAAACCAGAATCTCTCTAAAGACAACCTTTAAGAAAATGAAAAATGAATCCAGTATCCCATGTGTTGTAATGATGATGTCAAACGGAAGATGGCTTCATTCAGGAAGTGGTTGCCTTAATGACTCAGAGGGAAAGGGATATCAAAGCAGAGCAGTTGAGAGAGAGACAAGAGGCACACACCAGTTCATATTTTATATGGACAAAGTAAAAAAATGGAGTTTTGTGGAGTTTACTCACATGTAGAACTATGTCTGAGATCCAGTTATACACATATTTGTGCTAAGCCCCTTTGAAAGCAGATCCAAGTCATCCCAATGTTGGAATTTTTTTAACTGGTTGGAGACATAACTTAGTCATTGCAGTGGATTTTGCCTTTGAGGAAGGGAGCAGTAGTACTTAGTTTCATTTAGAAGTGCCCTTTTCCTGTTGACAGAGATAAGCCCCAAGAGAGCCTCATCCAATTCTCCTGTGCTAAACATGAGAGAAAAGAGTCTTTGGGAAAAGAAGTCCAGCACAAAACCCTGGGGAATACTAATTGCAAGCTTATTTTAAGCATCTTGCATGTTCTGAATAGTTTACAAGACTGTTCCAGTTGCTGAGAAGTCAGAAGTCTTGGTAATAAAGACCCTTGGGAAACTGATCCATCAGTTTTACAAGTTTACAGCACTGCTGGAAAAGGGCCAGTGAGCTGGTCCCTTAAAATGAATGAAATATTTCTCTATTACCTCATATAGCTTGCAGCACTGTAGTAGCTGAGTAACTTGCAAGTGTTAGTGCATTCATCCTTGCAGTATCTGAATAATCTGAGGAAATGCAAGTACAAGCAGCTATAAAGATATTTCCACCTCTCTTTTGTGGACAGGGTTTCCACCACTCCTAGTTCACAGGGGAAAATCTCAAGAATCTCCCTCCATGGGGCACAACCACAACCCTGTGGACCCTGTTCCTCCCCCTACCCCAGACTGCTCCCAGGCCTCTGCTAACGGGGCAGCAATGCTCACCTAACCTCAGTTTGTTTCTCACTGGACTAGTCAGGGGATTATGACAATTTTCTGTGGAGACAGAGGCACATACAAGAATTATCAGATTAGCCTCTATGGGCTGGTTTCCCCTCATCCTACAAACCTTTGGGACTGAGACATGAATCCAGCATATGGCAAGTGATACTTGGGAGCCATAGGTGTTTTTCACTAATAGCTACATGACCTATAACTTAGGCCTTCTCATAGATTATTGCCATTATGCTGTTTTTAACATTAGCAGTCACTGGGTATATATCTATGTTTTCAAACAAAAGCATGGCTCCCACCCAGAGACTCTTTGCAAAACAATTTGCTGCTCCTTCCCCCTCCACCTCCTCTTTTCCTTCCCTCTCCACCCATAAAATTCATATCCAAATTCAGTTATCTCTGTTTATCTGACAGGAAGTGACAAAGGAAAAAAATAATTGATGATAGATTTAAGAAAAGAATACATTGTGTATGCAGTACATACACACCATAAAACATTTTACAATGCCATAATCCAAAATATGTGCTAGGATTATACTAATCAGGCTTATTTCAGAATAGCTGGTTAGAAGGAAAAAATATAAGAAGAGCTGATTGCAAACAGAAAGAACAGAGCATGTTTTCCATGTCTCACCAAAACCTTTGCAAAAAAATTGCTTCTAGCCATCTCTGTTTACGAGAGGGGAAAACACCATGAGAAATTACTTTTTTCCTTCTTGCACAAATCAGAACTTGACTTGAGAAACAATACACCCTGTCCTGCAGCATTAACCTTACAGCTTCGGGCACTCGGCTTGAAATGCCTCACAAAGCAAACAAACCCTTCTGAGGAGAGCCACCTCCTTATCTATTCAAAGAGAAAGGAAGAGGGAAAGGGTGAGTGATGGCAGGAAACCCACATTTCATTCCAGTGATGAATTTTGACCAGCTTTTCATTCCTTGCACTGGAGATGCAAGTACTTAAAAGGACCACAAAGACAGGGATGAGCATACACAGCTCCTTTTAAGAGGTAGGGAAGCTCTTCTTGGCAAATAAACTTGTTTCCACTGTTGCTCAGTCATCAGGATCACCAGACACAGGGCGTGGGCTTATGTTTTTTCTTTTTTTGGGTCCGTCTAGCCAGAGTTTTGCATAACTTCCTCCACCCTGTTTCACTGATCTTACTGCAAGGATTTGAGCAGTTCATCTGTTTAGTGTTCTGTCTGACCTGCCCAGTGATTTCCTAGGAAGTCAGGAATGCACTGATCCCTGGGTAGGTGCACAACAAATCCATGGGTTGGGCCAAGTCCCTGTGTTGCCAGGGACAGCTCTCCTCACAAGTGCCAGCTAGTGGGGCTGAAGCAAGGTGGGCACACCAAACTGTGACTGCCAAAACTGGGGACATATCTAGAAGTCAGGGATTGTAGTCAGTTGCTTGAGATCCTGTTAGTGAGGTCTGACTTAAGAGCAGATGTGTGGGCAAAATGCGGAGCTCAATAGCCTTAGTTATTTCAAGCCCTGAAATATGCAGGACTGTAAATAAGCTTTTCATATGATGGAGGTGGATACAGATGTGAATGAAAACCAGTAAAAAATGAAGCATATTGGCAAAAAAATAGTGCTCTCAGACTCACTCCACAGCTCTCCTGGATACAAGAGCCCCTTTTCTAGACTGTGGAAATGAAATAGACTTTATCTTCCTAAACTTCAGGAAAGCATCAGATCTAGGACTATGGTAAGCTATAAAACAAACTGCAATAAAAGGGAGGGGATGGGTAAAAAAAAAAAAAGTTAGTAAAACCCTAAAAAAACCTAGGAATTTCAAAGAAATGCACATTTGTAAAGGTCTTAAGGTATGTATGGGATTGCAGGAGGGCTTCTTGCAGAGTTACTCAGAGGAAATTTTGAAACAGAAAGGATTAGATGCCCCATTGGTTGAGCTAATGCCAAAAATCTGTTTTCTTCTTTTTGATGATAAATAACCTTAGAGGGGGGTTTTCCTATCCCAGAGAGAGGGTAGAATAAATTAAGGGTGGATGTTGGCAGCTTGCTAGACTGAAATCTTAGAGCAAACTCCAGAGCAGCTGGGACAAGGCAATCTCACTGGTGCTTCTGGATGGAGTTTAGTCATTTTACAAAGGACTGAGTGATACAAGCAGAATAGGAGAGCAGCAAACAAGGCTGTGCAATACAAGTCACCTTACTGTAGAAAGAAATCAAATATAAAGGAAATATATTAATAATTTCAAATTATTAAAAATATGTGATACTGGAAATAATCTTAAATTCTTGAAACGTTAGAAATATCAGGAAAAATTACCAGTTTATGGCCTTTTGCCCTTCCCCATGTCTTTGGAAAGTATCCATTTCTCTAGCTAAGGGCAAGATACTGGATGTATCATTCTTCACATTCAGCTTAATTCCAATGGCTACACACCTCTCTTGACCCTAGCTAAATTAAAAGAAAGAACTAAAACAAGAAGGAGATTTAATAAAAGTAACATTGTATCAGGTGGACAAACTTCCTGGAACAGCTAAAATTTACAGGCAGAGTCATGGATTTTGGCAGAGCACTGGCATGTTTTGATGAGGTCACCAAAGGTGTAAAGTGACTGCAAGACATGTATTTGATTATCTCCTAGATTTATAGAGGATTTGGTTGCTTGGAAAGAATTTTTAGAATGATTGGCATACACGATTTGTGTAAGCTAATGGTGTTGGGATTTTATATACAATTCTATTTATATACAAACTGGGGAGAGTTCTACTCCTTGATCTAAGCTCCCATGTGGGCAGGGGGTGAGAGTCTCCATTTGCTGCCTGCACATTCATTTGCACAGAACTTCACAGCAAGAGCCAAAAGATCCCACATCAGAAGGGCAGCATTTTACTCCCACTGTAGACCATCAAGAGACCCAGTCAACAACCAGCATGGCAATAATCAAACTGTTCTACTGAGAAATGGCACAGGCCAGCAAAGAACTGAATGATATTTGCTCGCAGCCTTTATGTAATGCATGCAGAAAACTTTGTGCACTCTTGTTCTAATAATAGCCCTCCCAGTGACGAAGGGGATTTAATGGAAAGATAGCTGTAGACCCTTCGTGCTTTAAAAAAACATCTCGCAGTTTCTGAGTGTCTATTATTTGCTTGTTCTCATCTTTCACTTCCACTCAAAACCATGTTCTGGCTGTGTACGTGTGCATCCACAAAGTCCCCGAAGCTTAGAGAGAAAGCAGGGAAAGGTATTCTTTGTAAGATGTAAAGGGGACAGGGTGGAGTTATACTGCTGACATTATGAACCCTCCTCCAGAGAACAATGTTCTCTTCCCAAGGTCTTGCCACCAGCCACAAAGGTAAAAAAAAGCTCCCCTGATGATAAAATGGACTGAAAGAATCCTCCCTTTTCCCATAGCTGTTCCTCAAAAATGGATCTTGAGCACCTTTAAATGGAGCTAACTGCTTTCTTCACTCTGCAGGTGAGTAAAGGCACTCCAAAAGGAACAACTCCAGAATACCTCTCCAGGAGCAGAGGAATATCAGAAAAGGATTGAAAACAAACACTTTTCGCTTTAAAAGCAGGGATTGCTTACTAGAAAAATGGCAAGAAAGAAGAAGGACCATGCCATAGGACTTTTGGGCTCTTTTTCTTTTTAGATGCTAAAGCAAACAGTTTCAAAAGGATGGCAGCAATGTATGGAGGGAAAGGGAAACAGAGTGAAGATAGGAAGCAGATGAGGATCAGAGGAATGAAGCTTCTTATTTGTGTGTCAGATGCAGATGTGGAGAAGAGATTTGGGGATTGTAGGTGAATTTGTTGGATTTACTCCACTGTCTATTGTTCTCCAGTAGAGGAAGCAAAGTGAGAGGCAGTCCTGTCATCCCTCTAGATAGAGTTCGGAACAATGGAAATAAATAAGTTAAGAATAAGTACAATTTCAACTGAATTTAAAGGAGAAAAATGCAGCTGAGCTAATGCATACAATAGGCCCAAAATAGGTTTTGTTCATGTCTTGATTTAAGAGAGATGTGCAAGGCCCATTGTTACTTAAGGACTATTTTGGGAGCTGGATCAGAGGCAGAGATATGGACAAAGAAGTGAAAAAATTGCCAGCTCTGACAGCGGACAAAACAAAAAGAGTGAAGTGTGATTTTTTCCAATGCCTCCTCCAGGACCACTGACCTTGTTCCTAGCTTTGCTCAGTGTTTATTTGCAGTCATTTTAAGAACCACGTTGCCCACCTTCCCTCTGGCTTCGTGAGGCACAGCCAATGCTCAGTAGCATGTGTGGCTGAGTGTTCCCACCCACTCCACTCCCTCTGGGAAGGTGAAGCAGACTGTAGAGAAAGAAAAGTCTATTTCTTCCTCAGATTGGGAGGTATTAGAAAAAGCTCTCTCACTGTTATTATTAGAAATAACAGTAGTATTAGAAAAATTCTCACTGCTATTAGAAAAAGCTCTCTCACTCTCTCCAGGCATTGCAATAGGCTGCTTTGCCCAGGGAGATGGTAGAGTCACCATCCTTGGGGGTGCCCCTGAGAGGCATCTGCTGCTGGGTGATGGTTTACTGGTTATGGGGTTACAGTGGCTGTGCTGGGTTGATGGTAATCTACAGGTCTCTTCTAGCTTTGATGATTCTATGATTTCATGAAAAAGTGCTGTTTAGAAATCATTTTAGTTAGAAAGTAGCCACGGAAACTGGATGCTAGCTGCAGGGCATGACACAGGATCATGTCAGCCAGCATTTTTTACATGAAGGTTTTTTTCCTGATGGAGCTGACTCAAAAACTGTTTCTCCACGTAATGGTAATAGAAAGCTATTTTGCAATTTCCAACTCTTTAAGCCATATTTTACTATTTATGGTAGCATTGTCTCCCACAGATGCTGCCATCTTCTCTGCTTACAACTAATTCCTTAAGCACTACAATTTCCTGAATGGCTTCTTCATTTCTTTTTCCCCAAAGGATAAGTGTATTCTTGCTGTCTAATCCAGGATTCGCACCAGTCAGCAAAGGGGATCTGGACTTGGCCATATGTCTACTTTTTAGACTCTGTGAAGAGATTCTGCCTTAATTTCATAGATGCTAAGTTAGATTTTATCTTAAGTATAGATCTTAGTTTTATAGCTGCTACCACTTCAGCCACACATCTTTTATAGCAGGGGTCTGGGGTATTGCCAAAATTGGCAAGGGAGGCAAAAGGGTTTATTTTAGCCCAGAATGCACACTCGTTTGTGAAATGTGATGTTACAGAGGTTTATGAGCCAAAATTATGGCTAGACTGTGTGGGTGCCAGGATTTGCAAGTCTCCAGTGCCATTACAGCTGTCACCTGTAAGAACTGACTGGAAAATTTGGAGCATCTGTGGCAAGTTTATTCCCTAAACACAAACAGATGAAAACTCCCCCATTTCTAGCAGCTCCAAGGGTAAATATCACCAAAAA
>VWZN01010159.1:241951-255367 GCA_013396955.1 Regulus satrapa | reverse complement strand
AAAAAAAAAAAAAAAAAAAAAAAAAAAAAAAAAAAAAAAGCTAGCTAAAATGTATTGGAAAAAGCTATTCTCTTTGGTATTAATAATTCACTTACATCTAGGAAAAGAAGTGGAAAATAGATAAATAGATAAAATGGATTCTCTATTTTTGGAGTTTGCATCTTTCTGGCTGCCACCTCCCTCTTTGTAACCTTGACACTGAAAATGACTGGGAAGGAGAGAAAAGAAGATAGAATAATTTAGGAAAAAAAAACCCCAAAAAATAAACAAAAAAAAAAAAAAAACCAAAAAAACCTATCTCCTTTTGGTGAAAACAAGACTCTTTTATTCTCCAAGGCTTAGAGGACTCAGTAGAGGACAGTGAAGTCATAGCAGAGACGAGCAGATTTTTTTTTTTTCCCTGCCTGAGGAGTCTTAACCTTTTTGAAAGTTGTTGGAGCAGCTTCAGCCTCTTACATCTTTCTCTGTCCTCCTTGTAATTTTTATGTTAGGGGTATTATTTAAAATAATTTTTTAGTGACTTCCCTGCCCTCTTTGGGGAAAGCTTCTCTTGGACCCTGTGCACCAGGTACACTGCTTTTCACATCTTAACAGCAGAAAACAGCCTCTCTGAACAAGAAAGTGATTCCTATTTTATTTTAGGGACACTGTGAGGAGAGATTTGTGCAAAGAGAAAGAGAAAAAGCAACAGCAAAGAGAAAAAAAATCCTCAGTAAGGTCTAACTGATAACTAAAAGGCAAATAAAACAAAAAATATATTTCATTTGGTATTTTAATAAGGTTTTCATTCTTCATAAAAGGGGGCTTTAAATAATAGCCTTAAAAATCAAGCCTAATCCTGACATGATTTTTACTGGACAACCTGAAGCCTTGCCTAGACTTGTCTGAGACAGGGATTTCAGAGACTCTTCCTGGCTTTCCTATAAAAATGCATCAGGATCCTGGAAGACAGGTCCTGGGAAGCTAATCTATCGACAGCCTTGGCTGTAGGTCTCAAATGCCTGTGTTACTCCGGGAAAGGCAACCTCACTGAGGACACCTAGTGTTTTCCCATATCCCAGGAGAGAAGGCTCCTTTGAGGGATACCCAGGGGGCCTCTCCTGCTCCTCTCCCGTCTCTGCTAATAAAAACCACTGGAGGTGCAAGAAGTGGTTTGTACTGATCTTCAGTAGAAGAAATTGCCTTCTGGTTGTGGGGGTATAATGATCCTAAGAACAGAAATGTCTCTTTTTACCAGTCTGCAAAGTAGCTCTAATGAACTTAACAGTGACTGCTTTTAGCAGTGGATATCCAACTGCATTTCCTGACACAGCAATTCCTATTTAGCATCCGTACAATGGCACAGTGGGAAAAAAATATTGGTGTCAGACTTTTCAGCTGATATAAAGGACACAACATTAAGTATGCAATATGAAGTCCAAAATCACAGCTAGGAAAAATATGGATTGCGGGCAAGTCCGTCATACAGTAATCCTGCTCTTGCCTGCCAAGTGAAAAATTGAATGTTTTCCTGGCTGTGAGAAGCAGGGTGTAAAGAGTCACAGATCTTTGTTTCCATTTCCCCATTTTGGGCAGGCAGAAAATCAGCCAAAGCATCTGAGAGGATCATGAAAGAAAGAAAGAAAGAATGAATGAGTTTTCCCAAATCTCTTAATCCTCAGATACCAACCAAACAATCATGACCAGTCATGTGTATTGCAAAAGGCCGGTGTATTCAGACTAATTTCTGCAGAGTTACCAACAGTAGACAAAGTTTGAAATCTTATTTTCTTTAAGCAAAATTTTTTTAAAAACCAACCATTTTTTAAAGCATAAGTGAAGAGCATGAAACACTGAAACTGACTGAAAAGGGAAGAAGGGAAAGTTGCATTTTCCATGGCCTGTTGAACACAGAATCCTCTAAAATTCAGCCTCAGTCTACGGATCCTGAAGCCAAATGAAGAAAGGTACAGAATTCACACGTGGGAATGCAGATACTGAGAATAAATCAGCAGAGACATCTCAATAGAGGTACAAGGCTGGCAGACTAATGCTTGGCACAGCCTCTATTCAACAAATGAATCCTCAGCGCAGCATATTTCTGGGAAAGCTTTTGGTCATTCCTTTCTCACCACTCCCCTGCACCCCAAATGAAGCAATGACTGAGTATTTACAGCCTGGCCATGTCAGAGGGTTGACAGTCCTGCTGATTTAAAGCACAGTTCTACTGGGAAAAGTGGCTCTGTGAATGATAACCTCATGGCTTTCTATTTATGGCATCTCACTGATTTCCAGTTGAAGTGAACTGGAAAAAAGAATACAAATAACTCAGCTAGGTTGGATTCTTTCTGTCATTGTTGGGTTTATCTGTCAATGGCAATTAACAACACATGAGTCAAGCTTTGTCTTTCCATGGCCGAGCAAACAAAAGCTGAAAGGTTTAGTGTAGCTTTTCTACTTTTGCCCCTTAAATGAAGAAATGCCTCCCTCTAGAGCTCCCTTCTCTGCAATGTGCAGCTCTCCTTTGGCAGCCAGATGTCCTGATGCCTTTCTCCTAAAAGGACAGGCTCCAGGGTCTCCCCCTCCAAGATAGCAGAGGAAGGAGAAGAGGATACTGTACTGTGTATTTTTGCTTAGTGTAGAGAAAAGTGAACTTCAGGCACAATTTTAGTGACTGTTTTCCTCACCTCTCTGCCCAAAACTTCCATAGACTTGAAATGTCTGTCTTTCTTTCATTTTACCCCTACTTAAGACATCATTCTACTAGCTATATATATTGCATGGCAACATAAACCACTAATAGTTCCATCAAAGTAAGTGAAAGTAAGCCAGTAGAAAAAAAAAGAAAAGAAAAGTCCATTTTTTTCCCTATTAATCTGGTCCATGTGTTCTCCATTTTCTTTTCCATTAGGCAAATAGCCATTGATTATTCAATGCTGCATATAAAATACTGCAAAAACGTAACCAAGCAGCTCAGTTCAGCTGCTCAAATCATGCAAGGCTATCAGCATTTTAAGACTGTCTCTCAATTTGCTCTTAATCAGACTCTGAGGGGGGCTAAGATTTCATGCACTGGGACCAGAGCTGAACACAGATGGGCCAGAAAATTAATTATTTTTCTTTTATTCAATTTTCTTCACAAAATACCTAAATGGAGAAAAGTGCTCTGAATAGATTTTTCAACTCAGTGGGATTTTCCCCATGAAAGTAGAAAAACCTGGATTTCCTGTTGTACACTTTCTGTTCACCCCCTTCACTCTGCTACACCCAGACATCATTTTCTATCAGGTTGCTTTGTTATGCTACAGCTTTTCAAAATTTGGCTATGTTTAGGAAAATATTGAAAAACAGCAAAAGGAAAAATGAAAAAGGAGAAGTGCCAAGCCATAGGTGCAGTTAACTGTTACTTTCAGCAAGAAAGCGTGGAGAACAAGAAACAATGAATTCAAAGATATAAAGATGTCCTTTTAGAAGTATTTAATGACAACTGCAAGATGGGCAATCCATTTAAAGCACAGCTTTAACATGTTTAAGGAATCTCAGTTCTGCTTTCTTGCAAGAAACTGAAATCAAACTTTGACCTCCAGTTCCTCCATCTCTCAGCTTTGGGTAACAGATGGGATTGTGGGGAGAGGCCTTGAAACAATGTTTGCCACTTAAAAATGGAAAATAAAGGGATTTTGCCAATCCTCAAGGAAAGCATTGTTTCTCTTTGGGCAATATGCTTTCCTATATATATATATATATATATAAATTTTTTTTTTTTAATTTAATGAGATACATTTTGAAAGAAGCCAGTGTCAAACCAGCAATTTGATTTTCACTTTTCCTTGCTTGTGCTCACTTTGCACTTTTCCTGCAAGTCAGAGCACGTGAAAGGAGCAATAGAGAGACAAGCAGCACTTCAAAAATACCTGGGTTTAGAAGCCAAATTGCTCTTCCATTAGCATGTAGCTCTTCAACATGGTAAACTCCCCTGTATCCTTGAACACAACCAATAGGAGTTGCATTCTCTCACACAAAAGACACCAAAAGCAATTAGTGAAAAAATTAGTAACTATTATTAATAGTTACATTTTCTGCCTGGGCTGCCAGGGCCTATTGGGCTGTAACAACCACCAGCTCAGGGCAAATGACCTGCAACACCTACAACAAGCTGCTCAGCCAGACAGAGCACCAGGGAGAAATCAGTCCCTCCAACATATTCTTCCTCATTGCATCCATCAAGCATATAGATATAAACACGCAGCATTTAAAGGCAACATTATTAGACACATCCTTAGACTACTGCAGAGATGATGGCTGCAATCACATTATCTGTCCCCTCAAATACACCTGTTCTTTTGAATTCTTCTTTTCAGTGTATTTGAAGGATTTCTTGCTTGGCCTATCTTATTTTGTTCACACTGAAGCATTCCATTATTTCTCTTAAGATCTTAGAGGGGAGAAAAACCACTACAAGACTCAGAGCTCTGTCTTTTTGCAGGAGTCTTCTCACCGCCCCAATTTATAAGGGGGACCAAAAGCACTTAGGTGTTGCCTGATGTTAACTTGAGACACCTGCCATAGTAGCAAAGCTGAGCAGAAGAGTGTCTGAAAGACTGAAAGAAATTGTGTATTATTTTCCAAGTTACCTTGCTGTGCCAGTTTTAGGCAGTTTTCAACCTGCCTTTTGTCAATCTGCACTTGCTTCTTCCCTACTGTGCTCCTGCTCACTGCTCTGTTCTGGGCAAATCTTTCAACTTTGAGCTACAACACTAAAAAGTTATCTCTCACTTCTTGGTCCATACATTTCCTGCTTTAAAATGACAACACCTCTGTCTTTGCCCACAAAAGAGTGTGCTTCTACTATACAATAGCTTTTAGCTATACCGTAGCTTCCAATTCCACTGCATATTCATCTTGAAAATTAAATTTTAGAGGGCAATGATCCCTGCTTCTTTTCCCCTGGACCAGACTTTGCCAAACACTTTCTCATTATGTCACTTGGATTCAATTACACTTTCCTTTGGACTAAATATTGCCACAGATACCCAATACTTTTACTCTGCTATATAAAAATAGAGAGACCTTTAATCTGCTTTTTTTTTATTCTTTCTTTCTTTTTTTTTTTTAAATTCTAGCAGAGTTCATGTGTAATATGACAGAAACCTTTACTGCCAGCATTTCTGGTTTCTCCCCAACTCTCAACCAATTGGTTGCATTTAGACAGCTGGAATCTATCCCTGTGTTAATAATGTGAGGAGAAGTGTTTCCATTCATCCTGGTGCCTGGGAGCAGGATATAGCCTCTGCACACCTGAAATTCAAGAATACCCCTGTGGCATGTGGCACAGGACATTCTGGGAGCTGCAGGCCACAGCCTCCTTTTTAATGGACTTATTTCCTCTCAGTGCTTTGGAGCAGCAAGAGAATAAAAGGTTATATTTGTAAAAAAGATCACTGCTTCAAATTGCATTAACATATGTGGCTTTTCCCAATACATTGCCACTAAAGGGCTTTACAGCTTCCCTTGCCCATTACCTATAAACCAGCTTCCTTGCTTCCACTGCCTCCCTCTTTGGCTGCTAGTGGAACTGGGAAAAACTGGGTTTTACTGGCAAAAAAACCCCATGAAGCAGGCCTAGAGATGCCTGTGATGACCATGTGTAGAGAGGGGCTCAGTAGGACATAGGTGTTCAGGCATGACACAAAAATCCCTAAATTAATAATGAGGAATTGGAGAAATACTTGATGTGGAAAAGAAGCGACTAAACTCCAGGTCCTCCCTGCCTGCCTTTGCAGATAGCCACTTGATACATGTGTGGGTGCAATTTGGGCCATAAGAGTGCGAAAGCACCCAGGGTACATCCAACTACAGGAGCTGAAGGTAGTGACTAGAAGGTTTTGTTAGGTGCATTTTCTTTGTAAAACTCTTTTCCTCAATAGGGGTGGCAGCAGCAGGGTGGAGGGAATAACCACAATGCTTGAAAGTCTGTTCAAACACAAGTCCTCCTCCCCAATAAAGGTAAATGACCCTCTTTTACTCACCTCACAATTTTCTAGTGGGGCTACAGCAGATGCTGTGATACCAATAAAGCCACAGCAGTAGTGCCTAGCTGTAATCATTAGCTAGAAAGAACAGCCTATGGAAAAGAGACGCTGTAAAATAGCCCATTACTTAATGTCATGGATTCCAGGAAAACACGTTATATTTTGATTACAGATATTCAGAGATGGAACTGCTAGTACGGCACTTGAGATAAGGAAGAGGCCAGATAGACCTAAATAGCAAAGCTTGGTATGACTTCTTATATAATTATCAGCTCCCCAACACCATGAGGTCTGCATGTCTCAGGCAGCTAAAAATAGACCAGCTTCCCCATGCCTTTCCTTCCAGGCTCTGTGAGGAAAGACATGACTCACTCACTTGTGTTTGGGAAAGCCCTCTGAGCCCCTGTGGGCTTTCCCTTCAAAGGCAATATAAGAATAATATTGATTTTCTAAGAGTATTTTTGTAATAGGGTTTCTTTTCCATGTGGCACACTCACAAGATGCTGGGACTTTCACTGTCATTGCCAGTATTTGATAATACTGAGACGAGATATTACAGTTATTAAGCATAAAAGGAAACATCCTGTCGGCTGGAATAAAAATGTGGGCAACACTTCTTCCAAACTGCTTGTTAAAAAAAAGTTGTAATTTTTGACAGAGAAGACTTGGAAACCCTGCCCTTGGAAATATAATGTTTACATTAATTTCTGTTACTTCCATAAGGTATGCCAGATTAAGGTGTGAAGATAATATTAATTCAATGCCTGCTATTTATTCATGAATCGTGGAAAAGGTCCCAGGCATATGTTTGGTGACAATTACATCTGTGCACTTGAATCTGTCATTGAAATTGACCATATTATACAGATAGAAATATCATACGGCAAAATTTGGATCCCAGTTGGGATCCAACATTTCAGTTGTTGCATTGCTTGGATCTAGGGGATTGTTTTGTATTTCTGATGTAATATGTACAGTGACAACACAGATGTTTCAATGATTTTGACCACATCCTGCATTCAGGGAGTGTGAAGTGTCCAGATTTGGGCTGGAGAGAGGAGGAGACTTCCACAACCATCCTACTCTCTTGCATTCCAGCCTCAGCCTATGTTAATTGTGGATAATTAACATTTTCTTGTCTCAGAAGATCTGGGAGATAGCCTGTTGATAAGTTATTCCTCAGAGTGCTAGCCAGCTGCTTAAATATAGTCTGTAAATGTTTTGTGAATACTCTGTAGCTGTAAACACCTCACATTTCTACTCCAAGTCATTCAGACTTTTGCACAGCTTCAAAGGAATGCTGTCATAAGAGCAGGGATACTTTGGGGAGGGAGAGGAGGAAGCAAGGTACAGAGAAGGGTGTGTGGGGCAAAGGCAAGGACAAGGGCAAATGACACAGGATTTCTTCCTGGGATGAGCAGCCAGAGCAGCTTTGCAGTCCACCTGAGGTATTCAGTGGTTTCACCGTGTTTCTGTGCCAAGGGGATGGAGCTCCTGGATTCAGGTGACAGAGTGGGACACTCACCTGTGAGAGAAGATGATGAGTGGAGATGGTGCAGACTCAGTGGGGGCTCCAAGGAAGGTGCCCATGAAGCAATGATCATCCATTCTCCCCAACCCCACAAGAACTGGAGGGCTCTGAATGAAACTGCAAGCCAAGGGAGGCTCTGTTTTGTGTAAATCACAATTAAATTGCAGTGCCTCTGGGATGTTTTCATAGTTAGGCTTTCACATGAGTCCCAGGAGTGATTTCCTAAATCCATGGAAGCAGAGATCTGTGAAACCTTGTTAAACACCATTTCTGGCATAGAATCAGCAGAAGTTTTGGGAGAGCAGAGCAGGAAAGCACTGGTAGCTCTTTTGCTTCTCTTTGTGGTCACCTATTGCTGGTCAATATATTGGAGATGAGATATTGACTCAACTGGACCCTTGGTCTGAGTATGTATTCTTGGTTGGTTTTTGGTGGTTTTTTTTTTTTTAATTTTATTTTTTCTGTGAACAAAGTTGGAGACACAAGCTTGGAGAAAAGGTAAAGATTAATGAAAATTCATTGTGGTAGTCCTCTGCTTTTTACCCAGTGTGAGGATAATATTAAGAGTCTCGCTCATTGGAGTGCTTGTGAGCCTTTTTCTTTTCTCGAGCCTTACTGTGTCCACTGGAGTCCAGACACAGATTTTAGGAGCACAATGGAGGGGACTTCCTTACCACCACTTCCTTACCATCTTGATACCCTTCCTTACCACATTGATTCCCACGTACAGACTGATCTTCTCCCTTTTCAGCTTGAGTTATTGAAACTGCTGATTTTTTTGTAGCCTGTGTTATAGGAGTTTTCAGTATTTTAGCAGCAGTTGAACAGTGATGTTCCAGAAGTGTACAACAGCCTCTTCTGAAACAGAGGCATGGGAAGAAGAGACTCAAACCATCAGACTTTGCAGGGTGGTTAAAATCTACCCTTACACAAGTTGGAAAAAGAACGTCAGTCAAAATGGAAATGTGCCATGGGAGTTTCTCCTCTGGAAATTTTAGTTGTTAATTCTTGCTGGAGAGGAAGGGCTTCACCCAAAAGCATGTGTCTTGGTGCATCAGCAGCACCAGAGTATGGCAGAACAATCCAAATGTGAAGAACCATCTGCCAGGCACCCTCAGCACTGCTCAGAAGTGCTCCAGGAAAAATCATCACATAGTGAAAATAAATCAGACCAGCACAAAACCAAAGGCTTTCTGAGTAAGCATCCTATTCCAGCATGGATGCATGCCAAAGCATCAATGAGAAAAACAAACAAACAAACAAACAAAACTTCAGTCACTCCCAAAATAGGCAAGATAGTAAAACCCTGAAAAAGCATAGAAATATTTTTTTCACTTGCCCATTTCTCTTGGCCTTGCAGACCAGCACATCTGGCAGACTGAACACTGGGGTGACAAGGCATGTAGGAGAGACTCCCAGGGGCTTGTCAGGGAGTTCAACACTTGCTGCTGGGCTCTGATGCAGCAAAATAAAGTTTTAAGCTATACTGTGATGGAAAGACAATTTGGTGCCAGGAGAAAAAGGCCACACCACCTCAATTCCCAGCCCCAGAAAAGTGTGTGGCTTTTAGGTAGCATGACAGCAAGGAGGGAAATACAGCACAACGCAGGCTCAACTCTGCCAGGCAGCTGAAGTTCAAGTTATTTCCACATTACAAAATACCTTAGGGGACATGCAATTTTTCCACTGAAGTTTACAAAAAGGATAACACAGATCCTACTGGTCTCTTGGCAATTTTCCCCGCCAGCAAATCATAAGCAGTTCCTTGTTCAATGGTTGTGCATTGTCAGAAAGTTACTGCATTTCTTCAGCATGATTCCTGCCTTATGCATTCTTCTGACAGTCACACATGCAGTGAGATTCAAAACAATGTCAGGTTGCTTAAAACCATCAGCAAGTAAGTAATCTCAAGACATTTTTAATAGCAGGATTTTTTTCTGTGGGTATTTGCACTTTTAAGGAATTTTTTATTATTCTACTGGAGCAATCATTATTTGAGACTGGCACACCAGTTGCATATCCTATTTTTCATCCCAGATGTGTAAAAAGAGTAGTCACGTCCCCCTCAGTCTTTTTCTGCTGCATTTAACAAGGTGAATGAAGTTTGATCCTGAAAGAGAAACTTTTCATCCCTATTTTCTCCATATGCTGGTGCCCAGACAGTCACAGTGACCCAAGCATGAAAAGTTGTTGATTACTCTGAGATCACTTCTCTTGGATTGTCCATAGAAGGGGTTAGGCAAAAAGACCTGGTTGTAGTATTTGCTTGGATACAGCTTTTTTAATCTTTTATGAAGATGGAATTGACTCTTTTGTTGCTTCTGGTGGATTAACAGTTTCCACTCTAAGCTGCTGTTTTAATTTGCTTTGCATTTACTGAACTTCAGTGTGTTCAGTTTCAAATTTTCCACACTTGTAGTCTGCTCTGGGCTGGATTTTTTTTTTTTTTTCACCATCTCAGGAAATAGGGATCATTTCCAAGAACACGCCTGTGGAAACTTAGTTGTTAATGTTAAATACATCCATCTGTTCCTTTGAAGAGATTTCCCACCTGCTTGCAGTGGAAAGGAACCAGGAATTTGGCAAGGAGAAACTCTAAAGAAACATCTTCTTCTGTCCCCATGAAAATATACTCACACTGAATTTCCTTTAAGTGTCTGGAAAATACCAGTTTCATATGGCACCCCCTAGCACATGTCTGGCTGCTCCAGGAGAGCAGACCTGTTCCTCAGCATGGAGGGAAAGGGCTGGGATGCATCACCCCAAGGACCATGATAACAGCAGCAGCCCATCTCTGCACCTCTTACTGTCTATGTCTTTGGCTGATACAGTCCAGAAAAAGGTCCTGAAGATGACAAGGGTCTTCTGGAGATTTGCTTTAAGGTGAAGAATGCACCTGACCTTTTAAATAAAAACACCTCCATGATGCATAACTATGAACACAGTGGAAAAATGTTTCAGAGTAAAAAACTCAACATACTGTATAACACATTAATCCCTACAGAAATTTTGACTCAGGAGGTTTCACTATGAAATATTGGCACCAGGATTGCTGGCAGGCAGTCATCTCCTTATGCTGGCACAGGGGAGAATCAGTAACAATGGATTTACACCTGACCTGGACATTCTGCAGTTAGCTTTTCATGCCCTGCTACAACCTGTAGCTCTAACAAGTACAACCAGAGTGCAACACAGACACACCATAAAGCAAGTAAAATACATGGACAGACATTTGAACTCTTATTAAGCCATAGTGTATGTTAATACATGGTAAAAGTGGCAGGTACAACAAAGGCATCCCAGCATCAAATTTTCACCTAAATACTTGTTCATCCGAGGTGCAGAGCGAACACTGATTATAGACTTGAGGCTATGGATAAGGTGCAGAGCAAGAATTGATCATCATCTTGTGTTGAGATAAACCAGGAGATGCATCTTGGCTGCTTCCACCTTGCCAGGCTTCATCCTGCACTCACCTGGTGTATGCACTTGCTGAACACAAGAACTGTGGGCAGTTTTGATTACTCCTATGTGAAAAAGGAGTCTGCTTCATGTACACAAGTTTTTCATCTCCCCACTAACTTGCTTTGCTTTCATGTATTTGTGAAAGAGCCAGAAAAAAAATATCAAGGATAACCTGCACAGAGAAGCAGTAAAGAGCAGATGTAACAACAACAACAACAACAAATCCAAGGGCTGGAAGGAAAGTAAGGAAAATTTAAAAGAGGGTATTTACCTTGTAGTATTTTCCCATTTTTGCACATCTCATCAAAACCCTGAACCCCCAACCTTTGTCCTCTGATCCCTGACCCTTGACCCTTACCCTTGACCCCTGGCTTTGGAGCCTGAACTCTGACCTGGTCTCTGACTCTGCCCTGTCTGTACCCAGACCTACTGCTGTGTCCTGTAGCCCCAAACTCCTGGTGTAAAACCCTCAGCCCCAATCCTTACCTGTCACTGGGCAGCCTGTACATGTCATCCCTACCTTTTTGGTGTGGTCTTGTTCTCCTGTGAGGGTTATGGTGTTAGTCTGGTGTTAGGATTGCTGCCTGCTGATGCCACGAGGGCTGAAATGGCATCCTGAAGGGTGGTGTGGCTTTGTATTCCTTTTTGTAAAATTTATTTTAAGGTAGAGAGAAAAAAATTAATTTGGTTTAAACACAGAAGAGCAGAGGAAACTGTGTGAGAGGAAATCTCTGTGAATAAAGCAGATCAAACCCAGAAAGATTTGAAATATACCCAAAAAACATGATTAAAACCAAATAAGGTTAGATGATGGTGCCAAAAGTTTTTTGTTCAGGTGTGTCTCCTGAAAGGAGGGAAATGGGTGGATGTCTGGGAACTCAGAGAGCTTTCTGGAAGAATGTGTTATTAGGTCATATTTCATACCAGCCCAAAGCTGCAAGATTCATTAAGATTCAAGTAAGTAAATATTCTTACTTGAAAACTTTATGTAACCATTGATTTAACAATTTAAAAATACCATTGTCCATGATAAAAGAAAGTGTTTACATTTGTGGTCTGGATTTTCTGTTACTCATGAAAACTGGAACACATCCTATAAATGTGCTGTACAGAGTTTTAGCAGAAACAATTACTCATTAACTTTCATTCAGATTTAAGGCAAAGATCAAAGTCTGCTATCAGAGTTTTGATGTATTGATTTTGGCTATTTTTTTTCAATTTTGTTCACCTGATACCTGACATCCCAGCTGAAGTCACTGTATTTCAAAAGTAGCTGCACAACTTCAAGTTTTACCAAGCCACCGAACTCTAAATTTAGATGTTATGCACTCAAGCAGGTGAGTGCGCACACCTGAGCAGTCTAAATGACTTGAAAATAAAGTTTATATATATATATATATATATATATATAATCTTACTAACTGGATCAGAGCACAGGTTTCAAAAGCTTTGACTCAACTTTTTTTATTTCTCCTCCAGACTCAAAAAAATAATGATTAAATAAGAAAAACAAACCATAGATAATTCAGTTTAACTCCTAAAAAATTTTTATTCCATTTGAGTGAACCAATACATTCCTTTGTGAAACAGGAAGCAATATTAACTAGCGTACATTTTTATGTGCCATCTAATCTAATGTGGCAGCAGAGAGGCTTGCAAAATTCTCCTGCATTATGGTAGTCAATTTGAGACTTATTTACTCTGTGGCTGATGTTTCTGCAAAAGTCTCACAGTGACTACAGTAGGTCTATCTGATATTTCACACAACTTTATGTTTTATCTCTCTACCATTATACCATTTGGTATTTTAGCCTGCATCAGTTTAAATAAGCAGTAACCTTGATAGTAGCTTCTGAAGCAATGGTACTAACAGTGTGTGACACTAACAGCATGAAAGTGAAACACTGCTTGCACATACCTCAAGCCTGCTAATTTTCTGAGACACGCTCACAGTACCAGCACAGTAATAGTACCAAACACATACAAGGGATCACTGGAGAGCCTTCTTGTAGGCTCACAGGTAGAATGCAAAACTTCGGATATGGAGGAATTTGTTTACTATGATTTCAGTCTTCCATTCTTCATCCTGCCAAAACCCATGGCAATACCCTGCCTTAAGCCTTCCCAGTGTAAGTCTGTCATAATCTGAGTGCAAAATCTACTCCAGAGCATGTTTTTCTAACATGGAACACCAAATACATTTTTTATTGTTATTTGGAGTTATTACAACAGTAAAAGTCAGGTCAAAGGCTTGAAAGCCTTGAAAGAACAGTTGCTTCCTAGCATCTGGCTCAAGAGGAAAAGAGATATAGAAGCTGAGGATATTAAACAAAAGAAGTAAGGTCACTGACTGCACAGTTGGTAGGAAAAAAAAAATCAGGGAGGGTACGTTCAGAAAAAAAAAAAAAA
>VWZN01010159.1:188894-237731 GCA_013396955.1 Regulus satrapa | reverse complement strand
AAAAAAAAAAAGAAAACAAAAGCTCATTCCTGTATCTGACTTACTAAATAATGGAATTACTTCCTTTTTAACACATCCCAGGCTATCAGGGTACTAATTATTGCATTTCTCTTTCTTCTCATGGAAGAGACCTTAGATAAGACTCAAGTAAACATCATTCTTTATTCTCCTAAACTTTTGTCAACCTTGTGACAATCTTAGTCTCTCCCCAAATGCCTCCTGATACTATGGCAGGGAAGTTGGTGGCCTTGCATTCACATATTTGAAAGTGCTTTCTCAAAAAAGAAGCAATAAATACTCACTTTGCAAACAATTTTGTATCTGCCTATTTTGAGAGAATTCTGATTTCTTATTTGGCTCTGATGGAAAGACCTCTGTGTTCTTTCCATAAGTCTTGTGCACAGTATGCAAATTCAGAGCAAACTAAGTAAGCTTTGAAAGTGTCAGTTAATATTCAAATACACAGGCAAGGGAAGGCATAAGTAATCAGTTTTGGCTTCCTTTAAAAAATGACAATTAAGGTAATAAAATCACTGTCAGATACAGAGATAAGCTGGAAGTCTCTCCTTTCTAGGGAAAAAGCAACATTTAAAGTGCAGTTTTTACTTCACTACTATGTGAATTCCTACAGTTTTGTGTCATTCTACTCCACAAGCAGCAATCATTCATGAATCCCTATTGAAAATTATTTCTCCAGCTACTCTACCTGCCAAGTAGAGGAAAGCACACTGTGCTAAAAAAAAAAAGTGGTGTGACAAAGAATAGTCCATTATTATATCCAACTCCAAAACCACTCATCCCTGTTTCAGGTGCTGTTCTGACTGCAACAGAAGGACAGATGTCTTTTGGATGTGGGCACAACAACCACTTACAAGTTTCTTTTAATAGTTTTCATATTGGGCAATTCCCTTGAAACAAAACCTGGATGCAAAGAGGACATTTGACCACTCTCCTTTGACATCAAGTATCCAAACCCACATTTTAATACTTCTAGAAAAGCCTTTTCACTGCTATGTTAAATTTTCAGGGGTCAGCCTCCATCAAGTTTGTTACAATCATAACTGAATTAAATAATGGGGCTGGATTATATCTTCTGTGACAGCACAGAAAAGCCACATGCATTTTTATGCTTTGGGCTGCACTGAGTCTGGGACATTGACTTGCTTGTCCACAAAGGAGTGTTTTTGGAAGTGCTTTAATTGGAATTCAGTCAAAGACAATCCTGAAATGCTATTAAAACCTTAAAATAAAGATAAAAATGCATTGGTGCTCCTTTAGGGTGCTTCTTTTGAAGTGCTGTCGGTTTTTTTGTTGGTTTGGTTTGGGTTTTTTTGGAGGATAAATAGGTGGTCTCATTGTGAAACTCTCTGAGCTTGACAAATAGATATTTATTCTGATAGTATGAATAGTGAAACATTGCATTTACCTGCAATGAACACACAAAGGACCTTCACAACACACAGAGATCTTTGCTGAAAACAGTAAGAAAAGCAAATGAGGCTTTGAACATTCAGTGTAAATAAACTCCTCATAGCTCAGTGAACGTCACTGAAAGTCTAGAGGGTTATTTATCAAAGTAAATCCAGAGATGTCTTTCAAAGGCAAAGCATGGGCTACACAGTTGCTATATTCCAGATACAGATATATTTATTACTGAACTGCTTATGCAGACCACCCGAGATTTACTTCCCTTCTCCTTCCTTGTGAGACCAAAAGCCAGGGATTCTCCAGAGCCTGAAGACAATATCCTTTGCCATTTGCCTCAAACCCACCTTTGGTACTTGCCTACAGCCTTGGACCCACTTGGCTGCTGACAGAAGGCAGCAGAACTAAGTAGCAGATTTGAGCCCATCTTGCCTGACACTGCATTTGAAGCTGCTGTTTTTACACCAATTCCACTGTTCACAACAGTTACAGGAAAAGAACAAGGTTTCTCAGGACTTGGTCTTAATGACACACATGAAAGAAGGCAGGACAGAGGCATGCAGGACCTGGGTCATGATGGCTGGAAATTTTCAGAGCAGTTCCTGCTTTAAACTATGCTGTCCCTAGACAGTTACCATCAGATCTGGAAGCGAGCACAGGGGACAGAAGCAGATGCTGTAGCTGCCCAAAGTGTGGGTGTTTATCCACATGCACTAGAGTAGCCCCATGAAAGGGTGACTCCATCAAAAAAGGGGGGGGCTACTCAGTCCAGCCACAGACAGCAGATTGCAAGCCATGTCTGTCCTTCCCTGAAAAGGCAGCACTGGTGTATGCCTGATGCTGTGCCACCCAAACAAGTCCTTGTTTGGAAACTGGTTACAATCTGGCAGAAGCTGACTCATGGGTGACCTACTGCTCCCATCATGGAATGGGGTGCTCCTCGACAGTGGGACACCAAACCTCAGTGGTTTGGCCAATGAGGGTGATGCATCCACAGAGGATGCGCTGAGTACTCACCGTCTCCTCTTTCAGTGAGGGAAGGGTGGCAGCTGCCAGACTCTCCCACCCTTAGGGAGAAATGGGAGTTTCTTTCTCGTCTTCCCCCTCAACAAAAATAAAACATTTTAATGTACACTGAAAAGAAGGAAAAGGGTGGCTTCTATCATGTCAGACTCTGTTTTGCAGAACTGACTTTACTCTAAAAGGAGACTGCTGCAGTATGGACAAGGGCCAGGATGGAAGGAACTAAAACTGGGATAAACAAACAGGCCAAAGGTAAAGGACTCATCTTCTTACATCTGATGTTATTGGCTAGGCCTTAAAGCAGCTTCAGAGCTACGAGCAGAGACAGCTTTCCAAAACCAGTCAAATATCAATGAAAAAAAGTTGATTAGGCATTACTGACACTGTCATTTGTCACACTTACACGCACACACACAAAAAAAAAAAAAAAAAAAAAAAGACATGTGTTTGAATGTATAAATAAAACCTACAGATGAAATAGATGGACATGAAGGCTGAATTATCACTCCAGAGATACTGGAATGTACTGCAGCAAGATTAGCACTAAAATGGAGAGTGCTCAGCTGAACCTTGTTTCTGTACCTTTCCGGCAGTGGCTGCATCACAGCTGCAGGTCTTTGGGAGCAGGTCACTCTTCTCTTGTCTCAGACTTGTGGAGAAAGAATGACTTCGGCGAGGCTTCAGTTTCTCTTTAGCTGGCTCTACAGGGTCGAGCTCTACATTGCTCCAGGTCTAATCACAGATTGATGAAGGATTTCAGACAGTTGCATCCTTTCTCAAATTCTCATGCGTTTTCAAACTCTAGCAAAACCCATGCACATTCACAGAAAACTGAAGCTGTTCTAACATAGGTTTCACACTCAAAACTCCCCTGGGGAGAGGCTTTATTTTCAATCTTGTCACTTACCCTGGAATATTTTGCTTGGTGACTAAAAATAAAACCAACTTGGAAATAATGAAAATTTATTTGAACTCTTTTCACCAGGATTTTTTCACCCTTTTTTATCTCATTGCTTATGCTATACTTAACACCTGCAGGGCATCTGAATTCTAAAGATGGGAGCCCATACAATCAATCTGTTTAATATGTCTTGGGGCCTTCTGTGTGACCACCAGCTGATACAAAACCATGGACATGGACAGATCCAAAATCACATTTGCGTACATCCCAGCAGAATATCCAGAACACCAAGGGCTTCTCAATCTGCATGAGCTTGCTGATTGTACAAACCATCATTAGTGCACAGGACACAGAGGGTGGATTTTGCTCTAATTTTCTAAGAGGAGGTCAGTAATGAAGCACAAATGGGACATTGCAAAAGTGCTGTTCCATTTACAGGCTTGGGGTGAGGCCATCTGTCATCCCTTATTTGTAGTGACATTTTGATTACCAGTGATGAGATCATTCTACTCCAAAACTAGCTTTTAGATATGGATAGACAGAGGCCAGACAGGCAGACAGACAGGGCTCCACACAAATGGGAAGATAGTGCACAATTCCTCTGCATCACCTTGCTCATACAACTATGTGTGGCCACCTGTTTATTTCCTCTCACTTGTTGAACAAAACTTATTGAATGAAACATTCCTTGACATGACTCACAAATATATTTGCTCCCTTCACTAACATGTACCACAACACAGAGAGGAAAATGTTGGTGGCAACAGTGCATCCTTACAGTGTTCCTGGTATAACTTCTTGCCCATCAATGTTTTATTGGAGCATTCCAAAATTTCAGTCAGTCCTGCTGTCACACCAAAGTCATTGAGCTTTTATTTCAGCAGCTGCTGTTTCAGCTAAAACCTCTACAGCTGCACTGAGCTGTTAGCTGCCCCAAGGACAATTGCCTTTGCTGTGCACTGCTAACAGCAGGGGTTTTTACTGAGTCTCCTAAGCCAAAGCCATGCCAAAAGCTGAAGACTCCTACCCTCATTATCCTGTCTATTTAAGCAGTACTGGCATCAAAATACTTGCAATAACTGGTTAACATGAACAAACCAAAACCAAGTAGTGAACAACAGTGAATAATAGAGAGCTGCTTCGATCAGGATGATGCAACTGACATTATTCATTTGGCATCAAACAAAGGAGTAATGGGAGAAAATTTAGGTTTTTATACATAAAGGTTTAAGAGGCATACCTAGGATTTATAATTTTGTGAGAGGTTACTGGTGGCAGCTGTTGCTCTGGGAGGTTTCTGATGCCCAAACTGAGGGGGAGCAGAACAGGTCCCCAGGAGGGCCAGCCCCAGCCCAGACTCTGCCGTGGCTGCCAACGCCCTCAGCCAGAAGCCACCTTCCCAGCACCTCTGCAGGCAAGACCAGCTTCTTGTGACTGAGAAAGGCTGGGAAGGGTCTCAAGGTACTCTTTTGTTTCTATCTCAGTCACCGGCCTTACTGATGCTTGGGGTGTGTTCTTACTGAATACCCCACCATGCTCTAGGGGCAGGAGCCGTTCATTCCTCGTGCTTAAAATCCAGGTAAAGAAGTAAAAAATTTCCCATCATACAGAAAATGGACCTCTTTTAACAAAAATAAGACAGCTTTTGGATAAGTTATAAAACTTTGCATGGAAGATTGTTTTCTTGTCCTCCAGACCAGCAGGATACCTAACATAGTCAGCAGTGGGTGATACAGGGAGTGTCTGAAAATGACTTTCTTTAGTTCACATTAAAGACTTAATCTGGACATGTTGGTCCCAGCAGGCATCAGAACCACACAGATAAGCTGTCTTGAATGCTTTTTCTGGTCATAAATCATCATGCATGAACTTCCAGCTTTGCAGAAATGACCCTACACAACCCAAAAAATTTAGCTACATTCTCCTCCTTCCCTTTTCAGTTCTCTCATTTTGAGTATGTATTTATAGAGTTGCTTATTTATAGTCTGAGAAATGTTATATTCACTTTCTTTCATGGAAACAAGAAAAGACTTACAGCTTCTCCAGTAGAAACGGAGGCAACACAAGTGCTCTTGGTCCTGCCAGCAAGAGAGTGGTGGCTGCAGAGAGAGGTCCTGAATGATGACTCATTAATGGACCCCCTCAGGAGGTCATTCTTTGATATTCGTATCAGGAACCTCAAGCAGGGAACAGCTTTGTGGATGGTTTTTCTGAGGGAAAATGTGAGAAGGAAACAAAAGTCAAACCTGTCACACTGAAGACATGGCTTTGAAATTTATGTGGTGAAGATGTCATCTCTTTCCATCACCTCAATACAGCTTCTGTTTTGGTTAAGATTACATGCAAACAGCATGGTGCAAACAGCTCAACAGGCTGAAAAGCAAATAACAGGTCCTTCTGGGCCTTCTGTCAACACACACAGAAGAACTGCATAGACAAGAGGTAAGAACTGAAAATATCTCAAAGAGCGTGATTGCATATGGTTTATTTAAAATGTTAACCCGTTTCAGAAAATTTCAGGATAGTTGGTACAAAAATCTTCACTGTGCAAAGGCACAGAATGAGTAGAAACAAGGGAAGAGGGCCAGAAGAATCAGATGTTGTTACTTATTTGTATCACAGCAGCTACTGTAAACTCCTATTGAAAATTAATACGCTACAAGCACAGAGGAAAAGGATGGTCTAGACCCCAAATCTGCCTTATTCATTAAATAATAATCTCAGTCATGGTTGCGTGAGCCTATTTCTGCTGACCCCAACTGTGGCCCTGCATGGAGCAGAAGTGTCCAAGGGCCTCCCCTGGGAAATGCCAGCTGGCCTTTCGCCTCGCAAGGCAATGCTGGTCAGAATGCTTCATCTGGTGTAACACCTCCTCAGCACTTCCTAATTCATTATTCCAGCCCAACAGATGAAGCTAATTGGGGCAAAAAACTGAATGAACAAGTCAAGAAGTGAGGCAGCAAGAAGGCATATGGCAAGGAACTGATGCAGGGGACCACGGATCACTGGAGGATGTGTAGCCCAGTGACTGTATATTGAGATGCAAGTCAAGCAGATGTATATTGTAAAATCTTTTGCTTCTATAGTTACCAGCTTTGTTGAATAACTAATACATTTTAAATCATCTTTTCTATTCTTACAAAAGATCACACAAGTTAACATTTCAGAGACATGATTCTAGCATCATGAAATGAGGTCACTCACTCATAATCAAAAAACCAAACCCACTACCACCAAACCTCAATATTTGGTATCATCACCACTCTCTGATAGTTCTGGGTCTCTTTCCTCTGTAATTTCAAATACAAGCAGCTCTGTGTCTACTCTGGAGATGAGGGCTGAAAAAACCTGCCTGCACCATCATGTCTGGTCCTGCCAAGATGCCTGTTGGTGTCCAGGCAGGACCCACTGAGCTGCCTGGGGCAGAATGCTCCTCACATGGTGCTGGGTAAAAAAAAGATGGTTAATGTTGTACACAAAATAAAAAAGTTCTGAGAAAGGGTTTACAGGACACAAGAAAATGTCAAGTCCCCATAAATTTCCTTCCAGGCTGAAGACCTCAGTCTGGTGTTGAAAAGCAACAGCTTTTCTTCCCCAGCTAAGAAGTTGAACTATTTCCCTCTGACAAATTCAAGTTAGTGTAAAACACAATGCCATTTATTAAATGGGGTTTGGTGCAGAGGTCTCCTGATGATGGAGATTCAGGAAATAAATGTCTGATGGTGAATTTTCAAGGAAAACATATGAATATTTCTGAATGTCTTAAGGGACAAGAATTTCTATTTTACTAATATTTGGGAGGACTATTGAGGGACATTTTGCTGTTTGGGATGAAAGTATAGATTTTGAAGGGGGTTTTTAATATTGAATGTTTGAAATAAAAGTCATAAAATGAGTTATTTATTGAATTATATTTCTATAATCTGAAATAAAAGAGTCACCTAAAGTGACTCTAATATAGTAATATAGAAATATAGAAATACAGAAATAATACAGTAATATAGAAATAATATAGTAATATAGAAATAATATAGTAATATAGAAATAATATAGTAATATGGTAATATAGTAATGTAGTAATACAGTAATATAGTAATATAATAATTGTAAGCAACTTTTAAAAAAATACTGCAACTCAAAGTTATTTGTAATTATTCATTATTTATAATGTAGGAGTTTTGAACCAATATTTTTTGTGTAATTCTGCTTTTCCTGGGGGCCAGTTGGAAACATGGTTTTGCAGAATTTTTTTGTTTGCTATGAAAGAATGATTCCAAAACTTAAAACTTCCAAAATGTAAGGGAGTTTATGCAATAACTTACACAGCAATGTGTTAGAGTTGCTGTGAAACATAGAGACAACACACAAGTTGCTAACATGTGAAAGCTTTCTTCCCCACAAAAGAGCATTTCATGAGTTAAAACTCCAAGTACATTGCTCACTTACATTCATTACTTCCTGTGAGTCCTATTAGGGAGAGGTGTTTTTCTCCTTTCTACTGGTGGGGAATGGCTGGGCAAGGGGATGGGTAGATGAAAAAGAATATAACAAACTCCCAAACCAGTTCCTAGAAGCCAAGTGCTAGCACAAAGGTCACTCTTACATTTTCAGTTACATTCACTATAATGTACTTTTTTCCTCCATTGCTTAAGGTAAGGAAATCCCACAAAAAGGCTTGGTTTTGGTGGAATGTTAAGATGCAGTGTCAGAAATTCTCAGTGCAAAAAAGCATCTTGCTTTGCTAGTGACTTGAGCCTGATTTGAATGCCTTTGATCCTGATTTCTGGATGTCTCTTTCTAGAAAGATTTGGAAAATAACTTAGATGCAATTTAGTTCAGTAGTTCCTATATAAATTGACAAATTATCCCCTGCTCAAACCCTTAACCTTTTGGCCTGAACAGACTGGCCCATTTATCTGTGCTTGAATAAATTACTTTCAAGACATAATGTGAATAATTTGAAGATTTGGAAATTATCCAGAAACAATAACCTTAGCAAATATCTTCATTATTCACTGTTTAAGCAAAATTGGTCCTGCTGACATATTTTTACCAACTGACTTATTGGTGTACTGTAGGGTTTTTTCAGTTTTGAAACTGCATTCTTGATTCATCACAGGGGACCCAACATTACTTCTTTTCCTGACTGGATTGCTCCCAAGTGTATGACATGTCTTCATAACAAGTCCATAAAAATTTCTCTTGCTGATATGTCTAGAAATACAGATTAGAAAACAGGGGAAAAAAATAAACCAAGATAGAACAAGATGTTTACTTAAAAAATGTCTGAAAGCTTGTTGTGGACTCCAGTCTTTTTCTTAATTGTCTTAAGAAGCCAATTATGTTAGGAAAAAGACTTTCTGAAGCAGTTCATTGTCACAGAGGCATAGGATGGTGTGGTTGGAAGGGATCTTAAAGGAACCTTAAAGATCATCTAGTTCCAAGCCTGATGCCATGTGCAGGAACACCTTCCACTAGACCAGATTGCTCAAAGCTGTATCCAACCTGGCCTTGAACACTTCCAGGGAAACATCCACAGCTTCTCTGGGCAAAATGTTCCTTGCAAAAATAACAAACTGAACACAATAACTTTGGTTCAGAAAAAAATAATGGGTCCTAAGCCAGCCATGCAAAACTTCTCACTGAAGTTCTGCAACCCATCAGAAACTAGGCATTCTCCTATTCTAAACTAAAATGTTCTGCAGACTTAAAAACCTGACATGGTTTTTGGAGGATGTGAAAAGGTGTTAGTTATGATAGCAGGCATTTTCAAACAAAATATGTCTCCAAAATGGAGAAACGGGGATTTGACAGATGAAACACTCGGTGGATAAGGAGTGGGCTGGGTGGTCACACTCAAAGAGCTGGGGTCCATGGCTCGGTGTCCAGGTGGAGCCCAGTGACAAGTGGTGACACCTCAGGGGTTGGTGTTGGGACCAGCCCTGTTTAACGTCACTGTCAGGGACATGGACAGTGGGATTGGGAGCACCCTCAGCAAGTCTGGTGCTGACACCGAGCTGTGTGGAGTGGCTGCCACGCTGGAGGGAAGGGATGGCATCCAGAGGGACCTGGACAGGCTGGAGAGGGAGCCCACGGGAACCTCAGGAAGTTGGACAAGGCCAAGTGCAAGGTGCTGCATGTGGGTCAGGGCAGTCCCAAGCACAAACACAGGCTGGGCAGAGAATGGATTTGGAACAGCCCTGCTCAGAAGGACTTGGAGGTGCTGCTGGGTGAGAGGCTGGATCTGATCCAGCTGTGTGCACACCCAGCCTTCTGAGAAACCCTCACTTTTCTTACAACCACACTGTCATGCATCAAACATCCTAAACAATGAAGTCAATTTCCATCTCCCAAGTCCTCGCTGTCAGGCATGGAATTTACCAGCTTTTCCACTTCTCGGGTGAAACAAGCCTCATACCAATGACTGACTCTGCCATCTAGTGGTATTTATAAGTTTATCACGTCTACCACCATGGCAGCCCTGTGTTTTCTCAGAACTTGTGACAGAGCATGACTTTGCAGTAGCTATGCTTTGAAAGACTTGCAAAAAATTCTAAAAGTTCGCTGGATAGCAGTTCTTTTACAAGTATATCCCCTTTATATAATAAAGCATTTTTTGCTGACGGTGTTTCAAATATTTTTGTGAAAAAATACTTTAGAAAAACAAACCTTGAACATATGCATATATAGCTGCTTAAATTGGGAAGGATTTGATTTTTTTTTTTGAACCTCGCTGGCTGAGACCTTTTATCTAGAGAGTGCTCTGCAGTGGCTGTCTCTGATATGATGAAAGGTGACCTGAGCATCAACTTCTCCTCCTGTCTGTCACAGTGTTGTGCAGCTCCACAGGGCAGAGCAGGGCTCTGAGGGAGAGGAAAGGTGAAAGCAGGGACTGTTCTCTTTTTGGCCACTCCCAAAGCCAAATCTGGAGCTGCCATGTGCCAGCTGAGTCTGACCACCCAGAGCCCATCACAGCCTGGTCAGCACAGGAACATGCACTGCACAGGTTGAGGCTGGAGCAATGAGGGTTGTTTGCTCCATGTAAAAGACCTATATTTGCATGTATGGTTATACACATACCTATATATTTACTGTACCTGTATCTTGGGTGAATTATTGCATATATGATGGGGTTGTAGATTGCAGAAGCTTTGGCAATAACTGCTGGCACAGATTTGGAATATGGTGTTAGGCTGTTGCCTCGGCTAAAACAAAACAAAAACATTACACACAGCTATGCCACGGATTACATGGATACTACATTAAAAAATATTACTTTTTTGAATTGGTTTTGTGCTTTTATCTTTTTGTAAGCAATACACCTGTAAAGTTGATTCATCTAAGTGATTCCTTTGCTCAGATGAAAGGTTTGAATTTGACAGCATGTACTTGGGTTTCATTCATTTATAAAAGATCAAAAACATGCAGCAAGGAATATTAAGGTGACTAGGAACACAAAGAACCACTGTCCGTGTTTATGCAATAGAAAGAAAACCCCAACAAACCACCAACCAAACCCAAAACCCCAGCAAAAGAACCCATGTTGTGGCTCTCTGGGAAAAGTGAATGGTGATAGAAAAGAAAACAGAATCAGGCCTAAAAAATCTTTTAGCAGCAGCATGTGTGCTGCACAGTAATGTGTGACAGTGACTCAGTTCCAAACACTGCAGAAGGAAGAGAGGAAGGAAGTAGTTTGAAACCAGTATTTCCCTTTAGACTTTAAGCTCACACAGTCGCTCAGGTGTGACAAATATCAGTGCAGTATAAGCACAGTTAATATCACTGAATCATAGAATGGTTTGGGTTAGAAGACCCCTTTAAACATCATCGAGCCCAACCTCTTTACCATGGGCAAGGAGAGGAGATTACTTTCACTAGAGGAGATTACTCAAAGCCCCATCCCATCTGGCCTTGAAGAGTAGAACATGCATTGGCAAGACACCCTTTGCAGCAGAGAATGAGTGGAGGAGACAGCAGTGTATGGAAGGAAGGAGGGTATTCAGGAGATAAAAGAGGTAACTCCTCCAATTTATACAAAGAAAACATCTTGTATCAAATATTAAGATTAAAAAGTCATAATAGTTTCAAAATGCATAGACAAATAATCCCTTTTCTGGCTTTATTCACAAGGATATAGTGAAGAGATACCAGATACCACCTCTAATGTAGTAATTAAGACCCATTCAAAAAGGAGATTTGCCTCATGTGGATGATAGTACTAATCATATTTGCATAACCCCTGGTACTTGGATTCCTCTTTCACTTACCCTGCCCAGGCAATCAAGGTGACGCAAGCATATGGAGACCAGGACAAGACAAATACAATGATGACCACAAAAGCTATTTTTGCCAGCTTCCACTCATTTTTCATGGACTGAGAGAGGTAGGATTTCCGGCTGCAGGACCCCAGCTTTTGAACATCTCTGTGAGGGGGGAGGAGGTACAGATATTTCATCAGGACAGTGAAAAACAACATCTCTAATAATTTCTCAGCAATATGCAAAGTGAAGTAGATTTTGTATTTCACCACTCTTAACTTTTCTTTTCTCCTCAGAGAAAACCCTAGAAGGTAATTAATGTGGTTGCAAGTGTTATGTTTGCCTGTGATGCTGAGCCAGAACCCCTGGAACTACAGGACAGGACTTCTGTGTCCTTATCCCTAACACAAGGAGCATTTCAGGCTGCAAAGATACAGAAATTTGTACCTCTTGCCTTTTGCTGTTTTTAGAAGTGGACCAAGAAAAGGCACACCTGGATGGGAAAATCAAGTCATACATCTTTTCCTTTCCAAGGGAGGAACAGTTTGCAGAAATTCCAATTCATGAGGTAACACATGCTGGAATACCCTGATAGCTTTTGGAAACCTGTCCCAAACACTTGCAAGGACATTTTTACTTTACTTACTTACATTTTTACTTACCTGCAGATTTATTTATTAAATGGTATTTTTAGTAAAAGGTACAACAGGCAGTCCTAATATTTTTGTCATGAAAAATCCAATTCTCTTTTCACACCAAACACCCCACATTTTATTTTAAAAAGCTTTTATACAGTTTGAAATTTTATATACTTTAGCATAAAAATAACAAATTTTACATATTAGTGTTGTTAAATGGAGATAAATTTCAGGCTGACGATGTTATTTACCAGCCAGCAGGGTAACAAAGTCCCTGCTGGTGCACTGTAAATATAGAATAGAATTACAGAAACATAGAATAGCCTGGGCTGGAAGGGAGCTTAAAGATCATCTAGATCCACCAACCCTGCCGTGACCAGGGACACCTTCAACTAGACCAGGCACTCAAAGCTCCATCCAGGCTAGCCTTGCAAAAGGCAAAGAAAAAGCTCATGTCCACTGTGCTCCATGGGTCTACAAGACACTGCTATTTTAAGGATACATTCCTTCACTTGGTATCAAGTATACATACACAAAGCACAATAAAAACTAAGAGTAAGTCCAAAAAATAGTGTTCAGAAAGAACCTAATTTTAGGCATATATAAATGTACATATAAACGTGGAATTTAGGCTTATGAGGCCAAATTATTTCAACAAGTGCCTGCACACAGGGGCAGAGAAAAGCCATCAGTACTGATGGCACAGTTGAGCAGCAGGAAGGACTCACAGCACCAGCTGGTGTTGGATCAGACCAAAGGTAAGCTGTGTGCTCATTAGCAGAAAAATAACTGATAGAATGATGTTAGTTTACAGATCTGACACCCTGTTGATTTCTCATTTTAAATATAGACCAAGAATTTTGGGGGGAAAAACATCTGAACAAGCCTAGCCAGTGATTGAGTGAAGCATTATGGTTTTTGGGATGCCTGCCTTACATAAAACTGTCAAAAAATATGAGGACTCTTATGTTCACAGAGATGCTCAAAGGCAGATGATTCCCCTATTGCTACATGGTTTTTATTATCCCTTGAGGCTGAAAACTGTTGGAATACACAAGGACATTGTTTCCTGAAGTGCAAATCTGAAATACTAATAACTCAATCCAAGTATCTGATGTACTATTAATTACTACAGTAAGAATAAGATTAAAACTATCAGAAACTTCTTCTTCTGCTCTGAATTTCGTACATCCACTCCAGTTTTAAATCAGCAAAACATAGCTCTCCTGTTACAGCTGTCAATTTCAGACTAATATTTTGATTCAGATTTTTCTGCTGCTAAAGAAACTGAGAATAATCTTCTATTACATGAAAATGGATATGCACTCCTTTCAGCTAGATTGCTTACCTGCCAGTACGTCTTATGGCCAAGAACATTGATAAATAGCAATGGAATATTATTACCAAGGGGATAAAAAATACACAGCAGCATAAGATCATGGTGTAGCTTCTGTTTGCAGGGGAGTAGGTTACATAGTCCCATGTACAGGATATCATCAAGCCCTCAGGCACATAGGAACCTGTGGAATACATGGAAGACATTATTCACACATGCATCCAAAGTTAGCACAGGTGCAAATCCAAACACTAAATGCTTAAAATAAACCCTGTCCCATAGCCATGGTCTTCGAGAGCTGTGCCAGCCAAGCTACACATCATGTTTGTGGTCTGAGAAGTGAGTTCCCAGGGGGAGAGGAGGTCCTGACTACAGAACTCTCAGGTACACATTTAATACTCCATCTGCAGGTTATTCTGCCTGAATGCATCCTGGGTGGAGAGGGGCAGAGGGTTTGTGCAGCCGGTGCAGATGTGTGCTACAACAACAAACCAGCAGGTGGTGGCAGGGCATCTTTAAGAGGACTCATAAGAAAACTCTTCTTTTTACACCCCAAGCAAGACTAAAAAGAGCACACAAAGCATGGTAGGAGGGGAGAGCAGCCAACATACTCCAGCCGAGGAGTGGAGCCACGCTCCATCCCAGTGAGTAGAGCCACACTACGGCGATGATCTGCACTGTGCGTCCCTTGGACATCCACTGCATGGACTGCAGGGGCTTTGTGATCACCAGGTAGCGGTCAACAGAGATAGCCAACAGAGTCATCATCGAGGTTATCCCAAAGAGAGCCCCGCAGAAAGCATACAAGTTACAGCCTGAAGAAGGAAATGGCAATGTCAGGGTTTTTCAAGAAAAGAGGCATGCTTTCTCTCATAGCCCATCGTAATAAATCTCCTGGTTTTTTCCTTGCTCAGGACTTCGCTCTCAATAGAAGCATTTTCTTAACTTCACATTTTCATAGTTATTAAACACTTATTAGAAAAACACAAATATAAATATAACATAAGTACATGTATTTAAACAAGTCCTACTTCACTGCAGGCTGCAACTGGGACCCTTTTGTCAATGGAAAACTGCCTCAAAAAAATCCAATCTAATTAAAGTTATATTTTCCTGGACTGTTGCCCAATATATTGATCTTAACATGCTGCAGCAGACATCTGTCTGTTAATGATGGATGGGTGGTTCAAGAAATGACTTTGGTTTATGTGGCTTAAAAATGTAGAAGGGGTTTAAATTTGATGACTGAGAGACCAGTTGTAAAACATAGCTCCAACTCCTATATTTAATGGCAGTAATTTTTAAAATAACTGACATTTTTTTACATTAAACAGGCTTCTTAACCCCCTCTGCATTCAGGAACTGCACTACCAGATGGAAAAAGTTACACTGAATTTAATGGAGCAACCTGTGTGGAAAGATCATCCATTCTTTGACATCTTGCATTACCCTATGTGTTTATAGACAAGAGCCCACCGGGAATGGCAGGCAGCAAAACCACCAGATCCAACCTTAAAGCAGAATTCTAAAGTCTATACAAGAAGCTTGCAACAATGGACCAAATCCCACTCAACCCAGATCAAATGTTTCCTTAGTGACAGCTTGATAATTTGCACTGATTTAATCTGGGGGGGGATGAGCAAGACTAAAAATCTCTTCAAACTAAGGAAGAGTCCTTCCGTGCTGCTGAACAGTACATGGGTTTGTTCCACTATTATACAGCCACCCATGGGTGAAATTTTTCATATAAAATGATGAGGAGCATCAAGCAGCATTGAGACTTCTGAGGTTCTTGCTATGCCCACATTTCAGCTATAATTTCAGCACAGATCGCCTTTTCTTCCTTGCAGTCAGAAAGAAAGGAGCTTGAATTTGCTGAGTCCTCAAAAGGCTATTGTTATTTAAATTTCTTAATTAATTATGAGATTCCTAGAAGCATGCCAATGGATATCAACACACTTTTCTAAATAAAAGTAGTAACAAGCCCTCAAAATGATACAGAAAAACTATTTACAACTTAATAAAACTTTTCTACCTATTTTCAGCCATAACACCTCCCTTACAAGATAAAGGATAACATGATTACGTGTGGATGTTGACTCCTTCCTTTCCAAAATATGTAAGAGAAAAGAATCACAGCTATAGAACAAAACATGTGACATCACGATGACTGAGGATGTCTGGGGCTGTGACTCAGGAGCTTTGTGGTGCTATAGCCGTGGCACAAGCCAAGGCTGTGGTGGCTGAAACAGGCTGCAGGCAGCTTAAAGCTGGCAAGGTGTGAATTAGTGTTGAAAAGTACCTATGTCTCCAAGTATCCATTCTCTGTGCAAGCTGTTGACAAAGCACATGGGTGCCTGAGAAGCCGACATCAGGAAGTCACTCACAGCTAAATTCATTATAAAGTAGTTTTGGGGAGTCCTCAGCTTCTTGTTGCTTAAAAACATGAGAGATACATAATTTTAAAAAGACAAAGTGGAAAGTTAACTTTATAATTTTGCTTACTAGCATAAACAAATACTGTCCAGGTTGGAATCGATGGTTACTCACAGTGAATCAATTGCTAATCATCTGTCAGTTACTGCAGCTACAGCTGTAGCCATTTCAAAATGATTGAAAACAGCAGGAGCAACAAAATAGATTGTTTCCTTTTCAAGCTAAGGAGAGTTTCAGCTGTCTCGATAAATATGGATTTGTCCAGGCAAGCAGTTCCCTAGGACTGCTGTAATACTGATTGTGCCTTGCACTGCATATGAGGAAGAGCTGAAATAAGTTACAGAGCCAAAGGATCTGCTTCTGGTGATACTTTAAAAACTGCCGACCTGAGGTGTTGTCTTCACACAGCTGGCCTGAAATGGTTGACACACCACTAATGAAATGACCCTTTGCAAAGTGCTGCAGCACAAGCAGAGCACACCTAGAGATTTGGAGAAAGTGCTTTTGCTAATATACTTCTCATAAGAGAGAACGAAAACTCTCCATTGCAGATAAATAGGCAACATTAAACACCACAACGAGTGTGAAAGCAGAGGTTTGCAAGCAAAGCTTATCCAAGGAAAGAACTTGAGGCCTTTCTGATGTGCTTCGCAACATCAGTATTTGCAGCTATCCTGAATTTTTTTCGTCATGTTGATAAACAAATGCTGAAAAAGACAATGAGAAAGTACTGCTGGAATTCTAACACTTTCTTTGATCTCGTAACTGTCTGCAAAAACACGGTGACAGAAAGTGCAGAGTTCACACCTTCCCAGGTGCTCATCTGTCTGTACAAGTTTTCCTACTTAGACAACTTAATGCATTTTTTTTTGATAGTAGCTAAACCACATACATTTCAAGACAAATACAGAGCTTGTGCTGCATTTAAAAAAATCATGAAGGTATCTATAGTTGCAGGGAATTCAATTTCTCTAAAGCATATTATAAGCTGGTTATTCAAAATAACTAGTTTATTTCTCTTAAACATTTAAGAATAGGAAACTAGAACTTGGTTCATAACCCCACTGGTGTCTCTAGCTTTGTAAGGCCCCACTGTGTCACCATGCATAATGACAACAAGTAATGAATGAGGAGGATTTTGAAATCCAGCATCACAATGCGGGAGAGAGTGCAGATATTTCTTTTTTCCATTACATTTTTGCATACTCTATCTGCAGTAGCTTTAGCTGCCTACTGCTCTGCCAAGAGAGTGCACAGACTGACAGAAATCCTATCATCTGCCTGAAGCAGGAAACACACTGGTGGCATGAGCTCATTTTGTGTAGTTCATTGCCTTCTTAATACTTTCAGGATATCTGGGCTCCTGGAAGGAGTGTCAGTGTTTGCCAAGTATTTCTGCAAATACTACAGGATAAGTGAAGAAGTTTTCAGCTGCCTGACTGTGGCTTCTATCATTAGAAGTATTAACCCATTCTTTAAACTTTCAATTGGAAATTGTTTCTAGAACAAGGTATTATTTCCTCATTTTATTTGATTCTTTAAAATGCCAGGAATTCATGATGAGGTTGTCAATGAGGCATATGAAAGTGTTTCTGTGTGCGTAAGGTTGCCTTCTTTCTCTTTCCCCCCACATTTGTTGACATTTGATTTATTCCAAGTGGAAAGCAATGCAGAAACCCGCCCATGGGCACAGGTGAAACTCAAGACCACTCAGACCAACTGCAAAAGGAATTTTTGTACCTGTAAAATGCGTAGAGGACTAGGAGGTTTCCAATGATGCCAATGGAGCCAATGATGAGCACACACGTTCCTACGGTGTAAAGAACGTGACCAGGAACCTCTACCTTGGTCACAGTGTGTGGCTGGGTACTCATGTTCAAACCCTAAATGAAAAACAGAGGAAAAGGAAACCTTAGCCCATTTGGGACCCTTGGTCTGAGGAACACATGCTCAGGCTGTCGGCATTCACTTCCACAGCACGTGCAAATCAAATACACACTTCTGAGTTCTCTTCACATCCCCTGTAATCAAGTTACCCTCAAGTAACTTTCACAATTTTGACAGTAGACATTTATCTTAAGAAAAGAGCAACAGAGAAAGCAGACTGGAAAAGACAAGTAAGGAAGTTATGATGATTATGTGAAAAAGGCAAAGAAGCACAAGCCTCCAACTCACTCTGGGTAACTGCTGCACTTTGGGGTACACAGCTGACTGACAATACAGATTGACAGCAAGAAATGACCTGTCAAATTTCGGTTTTATTAGCAGCAATGATATCAAATCCCTGGGTCTCCCCAGGTTCACTGTCCACTAACTCAATGCTACAAAACCTGGGAATTCCCCATGCAAAAGAGAGGAGATGAGCGGTATAACAGCAGCACTAATATTGTTTGTGTAAGAAAACATACATTAAATAATCTTGACACCTCTTTCACTGCCCTATATCTTCAGCACAAGAATAGGCTCCCTCTGCATCGTTTTGTTGGGTTTTTTTTCATCTAATTCAGATTTATCATTGGCAATATTCAGCAGCAAGGCAGCCTACAGCTAATCCGCTCAGCTCACATTAGCATTAGCAAAGAGAAGAGTCCAAATTGCCTCGTGGAGATTCTTATTTACCAAGTCAGAAGCGGCTAAGTCTCACACTCTCAATCAGACCTGGAGAGCTGAGTCAAAGGTGTGGCACCTTGTCACAGCTGGGCACCTGCCCCTCTTCACCCCTTTTCTCCACTGCACAGCTCAACAATGTGCAGAGTCTGTGATAAGGCTGATTTTGGCCGGTGAGAGAGGAGCTGGGTGACAGAATAGGTCAATGTGATAACTATGTGATTTTAGCAGACATTTTTTTAAATGATGAGTACACCCTTTCTTTCCCATTGCTACCTCCTAATCTCCTGTACTGCAGCTTCTCCTTTCTGCCTTATATTCCTCACTCACCTGTCAAGTGTACACAGTGCAGCTCCCTCCCTGTACGACAGTTCTGGGCATTATCCCCCCCACCTCTGTGACCACCCTAGGGCATGCCCTTGGGAGGCTGCACTTGGCAGTAGGGAGGGCATGGTGAAGGGCATTGCACACCCATAGCATCCACACAGCAGCGGGTCTGGGGTGGAAATGCTGACAGCAAAGCTCCCTGGACTGAAGTGATGTAGTAAAAAGTACAAAAGCTATGGCTTCAAAGCAGGAAGGTGCTTTCAAGACTTTTCAGTCATCAGACAGACTCTACCCTTGACAGGATGGCTACTGCCAATATGGCACTTCACCATACAGAGGTCACATCACTGTAAAAGTAGGAAGAAATGGAAAAGAGTATCTGCTGGTGCTGGTTGCACCAGGGGGCCATGACTGTTATTTCCAGTGTCTAGGCAGCAATAAAAAAAATGTCACTGTGTGTAGAATTTACCCTTGAGAAAGATGCAAGAAGTCATGTCAGAGCAGGCAGAGCACAGTGAGGTGGCAAAGAAAGCAGTCATGGCTCTTTGGTGGCACCAGGCACTGTGCTCTCAGAGCAGGGATGCCTGGCCGTGCAAGTTAAGCACAGAAATGCCTCTCCTCCTCTCTCAAACCCAGCAACCTTAGCAGCACGTGTGCGCTGAATTATAACTCAGCCACATTTCTGGCAATGCATACCAAAGCAGCTAAACCTGGGAGAAAAGGATTCATTTTTTTTCTTCCTTTCCAGCTTTTAGGCATGCCAAGAATTTGCCACTTACCTAGAAGTTTATTATATAGAGGCCTATAATATAAATGTAATTCAGGGCAAGTAGTACTTGCCTGTCATATGATTTATGCTTTACTTCAACATATGGGAATTCACTGTTGCAGAAATTCATTTGAGAAGTGGACCAAAAATTTCACACCCTAGGTGTCTCACCTTATCTCTCTGCTGAAGAGAAGCTGACTTGGACGTTTTGGCCTCGTTTACTATTTGCGGGTGGTGAGCTCTGTCAAAAGCTGAAATATATCTCAAATGACACATTTGTAAACTCAACTTACAGTTGCTGGCAATACTGGATGAAATATAAACTATTGATGCTTACAGAGTGGAATCTGGAAAGCAATAAATACCAGGGATTACACAGAGCCTTCGATCTCAGTGAGAAGCTAAAGTGAGGGATGTTAGATTACACAGACTTTGGATCTTGCCTCCAGGGGAGTCCATGAAATACCACAGCCATTTCTGCTGCAATGTTAATAGCAGTTAGATAACTTTCAGATCTGAATGGAAAGACAGCTACTCATTCCCTCTGCTGGTGTTACCCTGAGAGAGCAGGATGTGGCAGGCATCCAAGCTGTATGAAATGTGGCAAGTTGACAAAGACCGAAAGCCATTTATAACACTATCACTTGAATCTGAGAGGAAAAATGTGCATATATGTGTGTGTGTGTGTGTGTGTGTGTACAGATCTATTTCAACAGAAAACCTCAACTTGGATAAAAAATAATTTCATTCAACTGGCGGAAAATTTCTAAATAAAACTGGCTAAACCAGTACAAATAGCTGCAGGCTAATAAAGGACAATATATACCTCATTTTACTCACAATTTATTTCACCAATTTTGCATATTTTCACAGTATAAAACTTTTAAATTTAAAGATTAAAATACTCTTAAGTTTCAGAATTTAAAATCTCCTCTGGTGAGCAAATGCTGCTTTTCTAATACAGACCCATCCTCCATACAGCATAACATCTAGCTGGACACAAGTAACACTACCATCAAGGTTTTAGGATATTCATTAAATTTAGACTTTTTCTCCTTTTGTACAGTGTCAACTCTGAGAAGCTGAGCAGTTTTAATTTACAAGCTAAATACCTGCCAATGTAAATACTTTACCATATAAAGATGAGGGCTAGAAATGGGAAAAAGAAATTACAAGCTTAGTGATGAGCTTTAAGGAGAAGCTAGGTTTTGCATATCTTTTCAAGAGTTGTTATTACTCTGTGCATTTGTTTTTTTTTACTTTTAGTAAAAACTAGTAGGAATAAAATTAAATTATAGGAGAATAGTCCAGGTTACTCTAAGTTTCTTTAACCCAAGAAAACTCAAGTACTGATTACAAATCTTTCCAGCTGACTTGGTAAGCAGGACAGCAGCCACATACAGCAGGCTGCGTTTGCTATAGGCACTGATGAGTCTTACTGTCTATGTCTTACTGTGTTATGTCTATATTAGCCTCTCTTAGCACCAAAATTATGTATCAAATAGCCAATGAAAGCTGTCATGAATCAGCAAAAGATTAGTTTGCACTGTGGGAACAGTCCTGCATTTTAGACTGAGTAAAGCACAGATTTTGTATCCATGTCATGTCACAGAGATATGCTGGGCAGTACTTTATACTTTAGCCTGATTGCTTTTATTTCATTAACTGTAAACTTAGACCTCTTGAGAAGGCAACTGAAAAAAACTTTTAAAAAATTAGAAGATACATTGGGAGAAGTTTTCCTTCAGCTGCTTTACAGTGCTATGGTGATGTACAGCTGACCTGGATTCAACACACCTATCTAAACTGTAATTATGGGTGCTCACTATCAGCACAGCCATATATAAAGTAAAAAGCCTGCTCTGCATAAGCCTCAGTCTTGCTCCTTCTCTTTAAGGATGCCATTTTACACAATTATAATGAAGGAAGGCATTACATTTTAATTCAATGAATATACTGAATATTAAATGGATGAACCAAGTTTTCAAGCTTACTGGAAATTAGTTCACCGGTCCATATTTCCCCCAGACTTGCTTTGCCTCCCTCCATATATTGGTCCTGGGAGAGAATCCTCGGCACTGTGCTGAAGCCACATCCATTTCCTGAGTGAACATTTCAAAAGCAGCATCCAGAATGACCTGATTGTTTAGGTCAAAAATCCAAATGTAAACAAGCATCCCATGAAGATGCCAGTAACTGCACCAGGGCCAGCTTCTGGCGTACTTGCCAACGCTGTGCTCGCTCTATTTGACTCCTTCTGAATTAATGCTACAATCATTTGCATTTTGACTCTACGAGCTGTTGGAGGATCTGACAACTCACATAAATTATGATGTGGCCTTACACTTACATATGAAGTGACTACAACATCAAAACACTGTCACCTACGTGGCTGCTTGGGGGGCTTTTCTGGCAGGGTAGCTAACAGATCTGCAGGCAAATGGAGGGCAAACAATTAACAGTTGTCTCTCAACTATCCGATGAAGGAAGCAGGCAGCAGATATATAAATAAACTTTCTCGCATATTTCTCCCAAAATAAAGATGGAAAACATGAAACAGATGAAAAAAGTCACTGTGCGAAAGCTTCAGTAATTTGATTTTTAATGATAAAATGATGGCTAAATAATTACAGCCAGCTGTTTCTGGCATCTTTTCAGATGCTAAGATTAATAAAGGAAATGAAATTAATTTATTGATGCAGAAGAAGAAAATTGCTGTTAAAGAAGGAGGGCAAGGGCAGGTCCCCTTCAATGGGTAGGAGGAGAAAATAAATGGACTGAAATGGTTATATGATTGGCATTAGGTCAATATAAGATTATCCAAAGCTTTATTCACCCTCTGTTTTTGCTCACGGGTGCAAGTTCATCTTGTGGAAATGATTTATACTGAAATGAGCTTAAGGAAGGGCTTGCTTACATGGGGGATTAATGTGCACTAACAAGGAAATAAATTAACAACGGAGCAGCCTCCCTGTGTTAAGCTGCTCCATGAATTCACAACGTAGAAGTTTGATTTGCTGCTCAAAACCTTGTCTATACCCTTACACCTGAAAATTTTGAAGAAAAATACTAAACAGTGTTTAGGCATGTGAGATGGGAGAAATCTAAGCATGCCAGCTAGCGAAAAATACTTGCCAAGTTCCTTATAATTTCACTGATAGTCCATATAATCCAGGTAATTTCAGTATGAAGCACCATCTGGTTTGAAATTACAACAAAATTCGGGGCTTAATGAAATATCTTGTACATATGAACTCTTGAAGCGGCTAACAGAAGGTCACTGCTGTTTAGAGACCATAGCAGAACTAGTGATCCTCAGATATTTTACAAATACAAAGTATTTTAAATGAAGACTTTTAGAAAATATTGTTAATAGCTTTGGGCTTTTAAAAAAGCCCCAAACAAAATCAAGACAACAACTTTGCTTGTTCTGGCTGACAGTACTGTGTTCCAACACCACACAGTAAGGTCAGATTAATTCAGCCCTCAGAAAGTCAAGTCAAACCGTGATCATCCACATGTGGAGAAGCTACTTTCCTTATCAACCTTTGGGTGACAGTCCTCTTCCACACTTGTTCCAGTTAGTTTACATACCAAAGCCAGGAGCACTCAAACACACATTTACAGCAAGTATTTAATCACAATGAAAACTGTTTTAGCAAATGGACTTCAGTGTGTGTGACTTCCATGCAGTTATCCAAAAGTGACAAAGAAGAACAGGAACTGCCTGTGTGTAACAGGACAAGCAGCAAAGTCAGGCATCTGCCCCAGACCAGGCAAGTGTGCACCCAGACTGCCATCATAAATTTTTGGAAAAATCTTGAGAATTTCTTCCTACAATAAAGTATGTATCTAGTTGATTCCATTCCAGCAATTTGCTTCTGGGTTTCTGGCAATTGAAAAAAAGCACTGGATTTCAGGACTCATTTTTATCCTAAAGGTCTCATGTTTAGAACAGCCTCTGCTTTGGTGAGGTGCTTTCTTTCAGGCCCTTAATATCTGTGCTTAAACTTTTTGCAAGCAATCTAATAAGGCATGGCTGGGGATGACAAAAAAAAAAAACAAACCTCAAACACCCCCAAAAGACTCCATCAAAACCTCATCAATTTCTCAATGCAAAAATAAATCAGACAGATACTTAAAGTAGGCATACACAGATTTTTACATATCCAGAGTCAGTATAAGCAATGGATATTAATAATTCCTATGTTTTCTAAATTAATGATAACATTATATTAAAATGATGCTTCTGAAAACATAACATTCAGTAGCAAACAGTGAAACTGAAAATAATTTAAGTTTTAATATCTGCCTGCTAATTACAAAGCTCTTGAAAGGCATATTTTCATCTCTCTGGAGACGGACTAAAAGAACTTTAAAACGTAAAGCCTTTTCTGGAAAGCACAGAGGCACTGCTTTCTATGTACATCTTCAGTTACACTGCTGAAATCAATGGTAAAAGACACATTTGTCAGAGCACAAAAGAACGAAAAAATCCAAGTCTAAACATCAGTCGAGCTGAAAAACAAACTTGAGTTCCAGCTCAGGTCCTCTCTGCATGGCTTGGGCAGGGATTAGCAAACATGAGGGATTACCAAATGTGCTACAAATTTTAATATGGAGTGTGCCTGCATGGCCCAGCTTTGTAGGGAAGACCTGGCAAATAACTAGCACTATTTCCTTTCGTGAATCCATGCCACTAGAATCAAACCTTGAGGCAATGGACTTTAATTTCAGGACCTGAAAACTTGAAATCAAGGTACAAAAGGCACGTTTCCTGAGAACATTTCTGTCCCAGTATTACTGTACTTGTATAATCCAGATAGGTACATTAACAGGGTCTTCACAACATTTTCCTCTAGGGAAATTTTATGTTCTATTTAAATGTATCCAGTTGTAGTCTCAAACTTTAAAGAACTAAATTCTACCATGACTTACAAATTCTTGGAAAATGAGCAAATAGAAACCCACTACCAGAAGCTGCTAACACTAAACTGAGTTGGAGGCTCAGGCCATCTCTCCCCTATCATCTCTCACAGCTTGCATGCCAGTGCAGACAGTTCCTTACTATGACCCCTGAGACACTCACCATATTGTCCCCTTGGCCATAAATTATGTCAGAATTATCTGATGCTGTGTCCAAACCTACCTCAAATCCCAACCCAAGCTATATGCGCTCGGGCAGGCAGCACACTGAACAAATCTAATCAATGCTGACACTGCATCAAAATTAGCTGGACTATCACAGTTCAGTGCATATTTGTTTGGCCATGAGGGAACAGATGACTGCTAGCACAGTGCAACAACAAAGCAGTAGGCAGAAATTGCAGGATACACACACACACACACACACACACACACACACACACACACACACATATATATATATATATATATAAGCCTTGGAGCATGGTAGTTAAAAACATGGGTGGTCAGACAGTCAAAACCACAATATGCTGGTTAAGTCCTTCAGTATATGAAATTTAGTAGTCATCAGGGAGAAGCTACAGCAAATATTTGTTTTAATGTTATTACGCATATTTTCATATGTTATTTTTCTCCTTCTGAACATCCTGTTGCTTACTGGAGTTCTTTAATAATCACATAAATTTCATCTAAATAAGAAATCTCATAGTTCTATGTTTGCCACCCAGTGGTGAGAGTGTTTTGAACTCACTTGGCTCTGTAATCCTTGGGGATAAACTTGGGGTCCTCACCTGAGCTGCTCTCCCTCCTCTGCCTCATTTGAGCTCCTGTAGCTCATCCTGTTCTGTTCCACTCATCCCAGGCAACCAGATAACAGCTGTTCCCATTTCATCAGCCGCAGATGCCTCACACCAGGATGCTCCTGCTCCAGCCTGCCCACTGAACATCAAAAGCATTTTACCAGCTGCCACTGGTGGCTGCTGACAAGGCAATGCCACAGCACCCATGGTCTGCCTGGAACAAGCCCTCTACCACTCCCTTCAGCCCCAGCAGCACCAGCTCAGCTCCCAAGTGAGGCTCGTGTGACTGGACTTAACAGAAGCACATGGAGAAATGTCTGTCTGTCCACAGCTGCTGGCAACAGACTGAAATTCTGATTTCTGCCAGTGGTTTCTGAGCTCTGTTCTGAGGTTTCAGCATATGCTCTGGCTTCTGGACAGCTGAAGTTTTATATTTTAATTTTAAAAAATAAATGTCTTCCTTAGTCTTGATAGCTTAAGCACATCCTTAACCAGCCACCTCTGGCCTTATACAACTCATCTGGATGTTAGTAGTTTTTTCATTCCACTGTTCTGCTTCTTGGGGAGACCCACTCAACTGCTACTGGAAGATCTGTGCATGGAAACTGCTCTGGGAAAAGTGCCCTGCAGTTTAAATAGATCCCATGAAATAATGTGCTTATTTTTAAGGAGCTGGAAAAAAATCACATCAGCTGACATTCGTTTTTCAAAGACTGATTACAAAATGAAAGCACATCCCAATAAATCAGCTAAGGCAAGATGTTAACAACTTTTACTGATCCTGTAAAAGGATCAGTGTTTCTACATGCTAATTTTTAAAATACAAACAGTTAATAATTTTCACCAATGTGAAAATTGGTTCCGGCTGGTTCTCTGCTCTAGATTTCTTCTGTCACCTACAAAGAACTGTGGTGAATGAGAAAGGAAATAAAAATAATAACAGTAGAATTACGCTTCTTTAGCAACACTACAGTGATGCTTTAAAAAAAAAATTTACACACTAGGCATAAAGAACTTTAGATTTCCCTCTCTAATCTTCCCTATTTGCAAAAACCCAATTTTTCTTCTGTAGAAAATATTCTTAGCTGAAGGCCTAAACCAACATATATTCTTCACCAACTAGGGTAATTTCCATAGTTCAAAAAGAAATTTCAGTCACGGCTGACATGGGTGGTGGTGGAGGGCAACCTAACTTTGTGTCATACTATCACATACATTTGGGAACATGAAAACTGCTAAAAGTAGTCAGACCAGAGCCCCACCAACTCCTGTGTCTCACACCTTGCAGAGTCTGGCAACAGATGCTTTTAAGAGGAAGAACATAGGGAATAGAGCAAGTCAGCACTCTCAATCTGCTAACTTCAAGCACATTTGTGATATTAGTATAAACACTGTAGCAAATCAGTTTCTGTTCATATCAAAGAATTTGTCTGATCACTCTAAGCTGAGGATTATTCCGTATTATATCTGCTTGCTTCTGTTTAATATTCCTCTATGCATGGAAGGTGGGGTGTGCAGAAGGCAGAGCCAGAGACTTCCCAGAGGGGCACAGGCAATGAACATGAAGGATGTCAAAATGTTCAAGTGAGCTCTGCTTGGAGCACATGCGAGGACTTGACAACCACCCTTTTAACATAAAATACTCCATAATGCCAGCAATAAAACCTCCAAAACACACAGTTAATAAATAAGGGTTAAAGCCATAAATGAAATTAAATATGATTTTGATTACATGAGGACATGTATTCTGTCTCAGTAAATTAAAAGTCTTCCTAACTACCTTCTGTTACTTTCACAGGAAACTGGGGGACATAAAGAGCCAAGTGAACCTAAATGCTGTTTTACACCCAGACACTTTAGATATTTTCAAATTATAATCTCTGCAAAGACCATATTCCTTGGCTGGGAAGGCTGCAGTTAAATGCTCCACTTATTTTGCAACTCTTTTTCCTACTGTGGCTTTAAATTCCACATTAAAAGAATGATTTCCAGAGGTCTCAGGCACTTCACACCTATAGACTGCACTGCTGGCAAAAGACCTGTTTTCCTGTGGTTCTGAAAATACACCCTGGTGTTTATCTGCACTCTTAGGTGCCTAAGCATCATGGAAATCTGCCTTTCAAGTATTTAATGAATACTTTTACAGAATCTAACTGGACCACTGATGCAATGTCAAATTCAATGGCCTAATGCATTTTAGTCTGAAAGACTTCCACTAGAACACTCAGCATAAAGAACCTAGCCACCACAGGTAATGGAGATAATCTAGAAGACTGGGAAGAGAAGGAAGTTACTGCATGAAATATGTTCAAGGAGACCTATCTATAGCAAAAGGCAAGATTGTATTGCCAAATGAAACCTTCTGACAGGAGCATAACTACTACTCTTAACTCTCTAAAACAAGAATAAAACTAACTCTCATCCAGGAAGGAGATCATTGCTTTTCTAGTCCCATGAAGGTTAAAGAACTTACATATTTATTGTGGATTTAACATTGCTACAGGAAGAGAGAACAACGTCTCCAAAAGAACAAGTGAAACCTGCTGCTCCATTTACAATTAGCAATCTATTTCCAGCAGTGAAGGCATTTCAAAACTGAAGCAACACTTGCTAATTAATAAAAAACTGCAATACTAGCATAATTAGAGAAAAATTACAGCAATCTAAAGACCTTTAGATTTCTAAAACACTAAATAACAAAGCATAAATTGACACATTTGGTGGAAATAGGTGTGCATAGTCTAAATAAGGTCTGTATCTCTCAGAAAACTATCTCATGGCAGTGCTTATCGTGGGAGAAGAAACAATATCTTACACAAAAACAAGTAGCTTTACTTTAGTTTGGAGAAGCATCAGGACAATTTTGATACAACAGTGAAGGAAGCTTTGTCCTTTCCCTCTCTACTGCACAGTGTAACCCACTGAAAACAGGGATGATGCAGTTATTTTAATGTAGTCCCTTGTTTTAATTCTATAGGCCACATTTCAAGGCTCTACAAAAACTAACAATTTTAACATATCTATGTTAGGAAACGTTATCTTCCTCTCCCCCTCATGACAATCTCTGGATACAGGGTAGATTTGAAGTGTCTCCTACATCGTCTCTGCAACATCAGCATGAAATCAGGATGAACTAACAGAATAGAAAATCACAGCACGAGGCAGCTCCCTTCTCTGAGTTAAGAAGTGCCATTTACAGAAAAACTTCCTTATGTTAAAAAGCATATAAAAAACCTTTATGTTAAAAAGCATATAAAAAACCCAGCAGAGTAATATGAACCAGAGATTCTCAAAAAACAAACAGAAGTCTAACAAAGCACTGTGTCTGCCTCAAGTCATGTCTGTACTAGATTTGAGTCCACACTGGACCTTCCTCTGTCCACGCAGCTCTGGAAAAGCATTGCATTAAAGGGTGTCTCTCAATAGAAAAAGGGATGAGGGAACAATTTTCTCACAACAGCTGTGGGGCTAAGAGAGATACTCCAGTTTTCTCTAGTAGTAAAAGCCCACTGAACACAGATAGTTACTATGAGCTGCAAAATTGCATTGAAGTTCAGCAAAAGTTTATTGTTATTAGTTTTGTTGTATCAAATACTGAGCTAATGACAGACTGCAAAGCAATTTGACAACCACTGATTCTAAATACAAATTAATTATGTTACAAATGGGTTATTTAAGTTTTTTGGAGCATTATCCAGGACACCATGAGACTGCTACCTCCTGTGCTGTGGAGGAGGGATGGTAAACACTGCAGGTCTTGCAGCCCTCCAGCATTTGAACCATGCTGCTTTCCCTTACCAGCTGCTCGAGGAGTAACTGACTGGCACTCACCTACAGCAGTGCCACTGGAATTTTCCAAAGCACCAGCATTGGTCCACTAACAGTCTCCCTGGTGCTCCTGAAGTCACCTTAATTTTCTGTCTCTCAGCTTGGTGCAAGGGTCTCTGCAGCACCACGCAGGGAGGGACCTCTTGTGACAACGATTGCATGGTGACAACAACCACTCGATGTTTCTAAGCCATGCTGACCCTTTCCCTATCATAGTAAAGTCAATTACATCATTTGAGTACTTGCACAAGCTTCAGTACAGAAAGTGTAGCATAAGATATCATGTGTATAAGAAACTGTGAATTTTTCTTTCTCAACATAAGGTGAGTAATTTATTCAGCATTACATTACTGGTTGCAGAAAGTTCAGTGAAAGTACTTTGTCATTTTTTAAATTCAAACCATAAACAAATTTCTTTCTCACTTGAGATCAAGTGCTTTCTTAGGCATGACTAACTTTGCAAAGCACAAAGTGATCTCTTTCCTGTTGCTTTAGGAGGTCTAGATTAGCTGGAGCGGTTAAATGTTGCCCATTTCATCATGCAGTCAGCAAGGGCTTGGTTTCACCTAGTCAGTCATTTCAGTGGCAGCACAGTTGTGCAGATGGCAGTCAGTCCAGAGACATCAGCAACAATCAGGACAGTCAGTCAGTCCATCTCCCTGTTTCTTGGGCTTTTTGCTAAAGGTGTACTTGAACTTGGCAAATGCTGTCAAATGAAGCTGCTGATAGCATTCCCTGGGCTGTTCTCAGCAGGATCAGCTGGTAACTCCCAGCTCAGACCTCTCTGCAACAAGCTGTCCCGGGCAAACTGGGTGATCCAGCCACACAGCAACCCCAGTCTGCATCCCTGCACCATGCCCTGCATCCTGCGTGTGCCACATCGCATGTTCAGCTGTTGGCTACCATCTGTACCAGGCATTTCTGACTGCTGACTTACTTACCCACTAAGCACACTTTCAAGTCCCAGTGCCTACCAAAACTGCGTGTGAAGTCTGAACAATATCTTTTTATTTAAATATTTTCCTAGGGTGGCAGTCCTCATCACAGAATTTATAAAGAGTGTCTAGCATCATCCAATCAATGTATGCAATTCCGCCTGCTGCTTCCTCTCAGCTGAATTATGAGTAGCTACTTATTACCGTACTGAATTACCTTGCACCTATACACTGAGATTTCCCGCTTTTCACTACTGAGAGAGTTGTTACTTATATTGCAGCTACAATGTCTTGCAACTCCATGCTTCTATGAAGCTTGCATAACTTGGAAAAATTCTTGGGTACATTGATACCGAAGGCTGAATCATCTCATGCAGTAACACTGCTTTGTCATGCCCTAGGGCTTTAGGAGTGTTACCATCCTTGCTTAACCACTTGCAATGATATGCAGACACACGTCTCTACTCTGGGTTCTGCTTGTGCACTGAATTCTGATTCCAAATTGCCTAGTCAGGGGCTGCTGGATCTTCAGCAGCCACCTGCTCTCTCCAGGCTGGCACCTCAGGGCACTGCAAACACAGGATAGCCAAGGTGGGGATAATTTGCAACCTCTGAAGGCAGCCAGACAAAGTCAATCCAGTTTCAACTTTAGATCCCTCTATGAACTAACTTAGTTGCACATACACATGATTTTGCACAGCTGAGCTGGTGGCAAGAGAAAGCAATAGAGGACGTGAAGTAGTTGAAAATTTGGTGAGTATAGAATGACAGGGAACAAAAATTATTTCCTCAGAAACTTCAGAGAAAATTTAACTCTAAAAAGGGTCACTGCAGTAAAGAAGAGATTAAAATGACAAACTGAAAATTAAGACATTTAGCAGAGCCAGAACACAATATTGGTAAATAATTTGGAGGTATGAGTTATGCTCAAATTCCTTTTCACTTACCACTTATTTATTACTTAAAAGGACCCTATAAAAAGCCTGCCCCAGATTTTTGTCTCACTTACTTCAGGACCTGTTGCAATGAAACAAAATCTGCAGTTTCCCTCCCAAGCTGGAGTTGCTCCCTCAGCATTCCCATAACATTTTCTTTTCCACTCTTCAGGCAGATATTCTTGGTAGATTTCTTTGAATGCCAGAGCTGGGCTGGCTAATAAAACTAAGTCCCCACAAGTTATCAAAGATTTAGCAGTAAATCTTCTGTCCTAAAATCTCTACAAAATACTGTAATGGTATAAGGCATACAGGGATGGGGCTGTATGAGGACAGAGGTATACAAATTCTTTATATATAGCTTGCTGACCTATCTCAGTCTTCTGCCTCAAATAATCATAACCAATTTGTAATGCACAAGAAAATCCTCTTTTCATTATGAATGTGTTCAAATAATCCTCACTTAATGTATAAACTATTGACAAGCCTTTCTACAGCACTTCATTTAGGTCACTTTACATTCCATTAATCGGCTTCACAAAAGGATAACAGCTCTGAAATCTGCTTTAGGACTTCATTTATATTTCCTTTCTCATAAAAATGTTCCTGCTATTATGGATCAGATCACAATAAGGTTTAATCAATCAGCTCTTGATGATGCAACAAATACCATCATAAGCAACCTCCTGCTACATCAACCCCTTGTACAACCAGTTCTCTCATCAGCCAAAACTCCAATCCTAAAAATCTAAACAAAACAGCTCAAAGAATATAGATTTCCCTCTGGGGGAGAGTTGGGTCAGACACACACACACACACACAGGGAGAAAGAGAGAGAGAGAGAAAATAAATATTAAAATTTACAAAATTCAATGAGATTTTCTTCTAGATTAGCTTCCAGAGGAGAAGCAATTCATTTAAATTATTCCTTAGAAAACAAAGCAGAAGAGAAATACTTCCTTCCCCCCTCCCTGCCCAGCTCCCGCTTCCTGAAGCCTTCCTCCTGGCACCTACTTTTTGGGATCAGCCGAAAGCATTTCCCTCCCCTCCGTGCATCTGCTCTGCGCAGGGCTGCCGAGCTGCGACTCATCCTGGGCAGCGCTGGAAATCCCAGGCTTTAAAAAGCCGCTACAAGCCCCTCCTGGGCTCTGGCTGCCAGCTCTGGCAGCGATCGAAGCACAGCGTGGCCCCCAGCAAAGCTGCACGACCTGTCAGTCACCCTCACTGCCCGCACCACCGCCCTTCCAAGTGCCAAGAGATGACTTGAAACGAACGAATAAACCAACCCTATCCACACCAAAATACCTCACAATTTAAAAATCAGTTTTACATACATACATATTCATACATGCATATATATATATATATATATATATATACGTATGTATGTATATATGTATGTATGTATACATGTATATATACAATTTTTTTTTTTTTTTTCTTTCTAAAAAGTAAAAAGGATGGACACCCAGAGGAGCTCATTTCCAGGGCAGCCCAGGGCTGTCTCTGCCCAGCCCATCCTGGCAGCACCCCAAGCCCCTGTGAGTGCCACCACTGAGGCTGAGCACTTTTAAGTGTCCACTGCCCCAAAGCCCTGAGCGGGCAGCCTGGGATGGAGGGTGCTGCCTGGATTACTCTTGGGACAATTTATGCCTCTGGCCTCTTATGCTTACTCTGGAAGGAGCCTGGCTCTGCCTTTTCTGGAACCCCTTTAGGTGGCTGGAAGCAGCAGCTGGGCACACCCTGCTGCCTGCCTTGCCCCAGCCTCTGGCCAAACCTGGCTCCAGTTTTTCCCTTTGCACAACCTGGGCTCCATCCCCATGTTCCGTGAGCCCCCTTGGCCAGGTTAGGGTGGCTCTGCCCTGCTACACAAGTGAGAAGCAACATGCCCAAACCATAGCTAGGCTTCTTGCAGGACTGTCAAGAAACAGGGTATAAAACAAAACCACTTCCCAGTAACTCAACCTGCAGTTAACCAAAACTTTATGTGCAGAATATGCCTTAACATTCAAGCATTTCCCATCACAGAGGTGCTTGAATAGCCACAGAAAGTTTAGTGAGCAGCAGTGAATGGGTCACAGGAATTTCTTACCTCACAGCAACTTATTGGTATCATGGTTGTAAAGCTGAGCATTTCAGAGGCACTAGAACATGATGGAAAAAACAGGGATTTGATGGCAGGCATGCTCTTTGAGAGCCTCTCGCAGTCTGGCCAAAAATATGTCATAAAAGTAGTTAAGATTTCTATCCTTATATAATTTTTATTTTCAATGTAATTATAGTTTTCATATACTTGGTTTCAGTGTTCCTGTTTTAAAAGGTGGGAATGGAAAGGATGTGTGAGAATGATTTTTTTCTGGAGAAGAAAAGGTTCAAAGTAGTAGAGAAAGGAGGTACAAACTAATTTAAACAAAGTTCAAGGAACTTATATGTCCCCTCCATTTAGGGCATGACAGTGGTCACAGCTCCTCAGGAGAATCTTAAAATTATTTCTGCCCACAGAGTAACCCTTTTGATTATGATTTAAAGACAGTAGAAACTGAACTACAGATATAAAAGTTACAAGAATGGTGAATATATACCACATGGATAATCTGAAAATGCTGGATAATACTGCTGAAATTCCTAGGCTGGAGGCCCAGATTTCAAAACAAAGTTTACAGTGGCATTTAATAGCCCAAACACATAATGAATATGTTAGAATATAATGAATAGTCAGCCAGAACAGAAAAAAGCCCCCAAAACTACCTATTCAGTGAAAACACAATATGGTGTTATGCATTGTATTATAAAAGCCAATTTATGGTATCATTGCCATACATAAGTTAGACACCAGTACTGTTTGTTCATCCAGGGGTTTCATTCCCTACTGAACCACCTTATTTCCACTCAATCATCTGACCTGACAGGTTCTGCTTCCCTGCTCTGAAGATGCCCAGTTGTTAGCTGCTGTCTTTCAGTCAGCTGTACGTTGGCATCTTGATGTTTTACCTTTTAGGTCCACCTGTTGACCTAATCTGCTGGCTGTAGATCTGCTTGGGAATTAGCTTCAGTTCTTTCCATTACTTTAAGTGCTCCATGTTCAAATCCACCAAATGACACATACATTAGATATTGTTACAGTTACTTTTTTTGGTTACCTTACAACTTTTTCCATAAATATTGCCTTGCAGAGGAAAATCTATACACAGTATTGGAGCTACTATATACATTAGTGATAGTGCTAGAACCTCTTGATTTAGAATTTGTTGGCTAATAGTGGTTCTTATCTCCAGTGTGGTTTAAATTTTCTGCAAGGCAACAGAGATCACATGAGAAATTATCAGCCCTCTACAAACACAGAAGGGTTCCCTTTTTTCCTTTCCTTACAGAAGTAGGTAAAATATTGGAAATTATGCTCTCTGAAACCTGAGACCTGAAAAACTGCTCAGATGTCCTTTCTGAGGAACTGCTTTCTTTGCTCATGTTGTTCACTGGCATGTCTGCAAGCTGGAGCTGAAGCTTCTGAGGACAAGTCACTACATACAATACCTCACATAGCTGGAACAAACTGAACCCTAACTTCTGTGAGATATTCTGATTAAAGCTAAGAATTGGATGCCAAGGGAAAAGTTAAATGCCAACTAAAGCAAACTTCTTTACCCTTCAGACTTGTTTAGACTGACAGGTTCTTGACTGACAATTTAAGTTGGCTCCATGAATGACGTTCTTTGGGTACAACTAAACCTCCAGCCAGAGGATTACTGAATTCCTGTCCCACAAGTCTCTTTCCTGCTCTCACATCAAGATAAGTTCTTCATTAGGCCTTTCTATTTCAGCTGTTTGTAATTAATCCTAGGACTAGAAAAATACAGTAAACTAATCGAGTGAGTAGAACCAGACAAAGTGTTTGGACTCTGAGCTTTATGAACTGCACTTGCACGCTTAGACTCACTGTGTGTTTAAATGAAAGCACTGAAAATCAGTGTCTTGAAACTGATCACAGAAAACAGATTGCTCAGGTAACTGGAGAAACAGGTAAGGGAAATAACTGCCTAAAAAAAGGTCAAATAAAATGCCTGAGACACAGTCAAGATCCAAGCACTACATGGTAGCAGTTCTGTGCAAACATTGAACAAAATGCAGGAATAAAGTAGACGTGGGATTTTTTTGTGGTTTGTTGGGATTTTTTGTTTGTTTTGGGGTTTTTTTTGTTTTTTGGGGTTTTTTTTTACAAAAACAGAGTAGAGTGATTTAGGATAAATAATAGCATTTTGCATCTCTATGACACCTTTCATCCCACAGGCTCTCAAAGCAGTTGGCAATTGTAACAAATTGAAGGATGTGGTCCTCTGTACACTGGAATAATTTTATCTGTCACTAAAGGCATCCCCACTGGAGCAAAAAGCATCATCTGTTTAACAGGTTATGTCTATTGTGACCAACACCACATCTCAGCAAAGCCACAGGGAGAGGATAATTGTCAACAGCTGGAACTAGTGCCGAATCCTGGATTAATCAGTTGTTAGAAGAACTCTGCTAGTATTTCTCCAGTTACCACTGGTGATGATGACTTTATCACAGATCTTGCAGAGCTGCCATGCCCAGGGCAGGCATCCTTGTGACCCAGCTCCTCTGGGCACCCGCCTCAGCAGGAGGTGCCTTCACATGCCACAGTCCCACCCTTGCAACACTTGAGTGTTATATTCACCAGACAGAGTGAGAGCAGAGATTGACTGTAAACACCCAGGCACAAAAACAGACCCACTGGTCAATCAAGGGATGCTGCATGCTGAGAAATGTAGAATCATAGAATAGTTCAGGTTTGAAGGGACCTTTAGAGGTCATTTAGTCCAAACCTTTTGCAATTAGCAGGGACATCTTCAGCTAGATCAGAGCCCCTTGAATATTTCCAGGTGATTGATCACCTCTCTGAGCAACCTGTTCCAGTGCTTTATCAACCCTCATTGCAAAATAATTCTTTCTTATATGTAATCTAAACCAAACCATCTTTTAATTGATTTAAACAGTCAATTTTGACCTAAGCCTTCACCAAGGTAACCTTTCTTTTACTGCAGCTGTAGTAACTTCCTGCAACACAGAAAGTGTCAAAGGTATTTCACACATTGTTCACATATGCTGCTTCCTAAGGCACATGGGTCTGACAACAGCCTGACCAGCTCGTTGAAAGTCTCTGAACATTGATGTTAGCAGAACAGGCTAAATTCAGTTACAGACTACTGTCTATAAAGGAAAAGGGAGCAGAACTGCACTGAAAAGCTCCTTCAGGCTTCAGATTCAGTGGGATGGGAGCAACTTTCACACTCCCCTTATCTCACAGTCACATCAGGGATCTCAATCTTCTTTCTGTCCAGTAATGGCTACTGATGATACACTTATGGCTACTGATGATCACTAAAGAGTAAAAAACAAGGTGAGCACAGCATGATTATTAAAAAAAAAAAACAAAACCTATAAACAAAACAACAAAAACTGGAAGAAAGAAGAAAATCCAATGAAAACTAAACATATGGCCACTGAACTGGTACATTCCAGCTTTAAAGAAGAAAAGAAATAACATTGAAATTCCTTTCCAGATGTGCTGTTGGGACAAAGGACTCTTGAAGTCGGATGGGTAATTCAAAGTCACATGTTCATTTTGGGATGGAAGAGAAGCATAATTGGAAATGTGTTTTGAGCTGTTGAATAACCAACAGTGAAATAAAAAGTGGGAAAATAATCACAGACCAATGAGAAAAATGGATTTATTCAACAGTCCATATTTTTTCACTGGTTTAGAAACAGCCACAAGGTTGATCCACGAATTATTCTTGGGACAGTTGTAAGCTGCTGTGCAAACACTCAATGTCATCCTGCTGAGCTCCTGACAAGTCTAAAAAGTCTCACATATTTCACATGGCAGCTGAAATATTTTAATTGAAAAGGAAAACAAAGTGCTAGCATGGGTCAGGCCAGCTGAGTGTGAATGAAACAACAGTAGAAAATTTAGAACTTGGAAAAACTCTCAAGATGTTGCTTAGCCCAAGTTCTTCTCAGGTAGGGTTAGTCATCGTGGACAAGCAACAGTTTTTCAAATCCTTACCTTCTCCAGTATAATCTCAGCTTTAGGATATGGATGCAGTCAGTAAACAACAAGGTATGGGTTAAACTTAATCAGAGAATTAGAATGCAATTCCTCTGTTACAGTTTGCTTGTGAGGGACAAAGAAGACCCAACAATGCTTATCTAGGGCACGTTTTTTGCACATTTAGGTAGCTAGCAAAAATACAAATGTGTACAAGCTTGACTCTACTTCTCCCCCGCTAACAGAGTGTATGCCAATGGGCATTTGTCTTTTCTTTTTTCTTCACCTCTGCCAAGCCTAGAGAAGTTTTGCTTGCTTTCATTCTGCAAGTGAGAAGCTAAAGGTGCCTGAGGTGGCCGTCCTTGCATGAACAGGGGCTTCAGCATAATTCCCATCCCCTTCTCCAAGCCCATTCCCTCGAAGAGACTGATATCCCTCCTGTTCCCTTATTCCACCAGCAGCAGGGCTCAGACACAACTTCTCATCCCAGGCTTACCCCTTACCCAGAGTTCTTCCCATGGAAAGAACAACCTGGTCCAAATCCACACCCAATCTCATGCCTCAGTTGAAGACATTGATTTTCTCAGGTACAGCAAAGGACTTTTAGCTATGGCTTACAATCTTCAAGGCCTTTGAAGCTCTTGCCTCCGAAGGAGAGGGTCCTCAGCTTCAAGCCACAACCAAGTAATGTTACCTCTGCTGGAGACACAGAATCTCAGGGGAAGAAATGACCTGAGGGAGGTTTTGAACTTCATAATGCTCTGGGGAGACACTCACCTTGGGGACAGGAATCTGGGCTCTTAGTTACCACTCCTAGCACTGACAGTTACCCTCTGAAAAGGCTGTTTGAACCAGAATGGAAATGGACCTGTCCTGGAACAGTGACCTCAGATCAACATTTTGCTACACCACCAATACTGTAAACTTCCTCAAAATACTTCCAACACTCAGTTGAAAAACACTTTTCATTATACCAGTGTTTTCCACAGGAAAGACATTCTGATTTTTTTACCAACCCATAAGTTTTTTCTCTGGCTTCATTCAACCACAGAGTTTTCTCCAACAGCTTATGGAAAAACCCTAAAAGTCACAACTTTTGCTGTCAAAGTCATGGCAGTGACAGTCACACGGATTTACTTGTTGTTATTTTGTTATCTTCTATATTGAAGTTTTCCATTTCTGGTCAAAGGTGACTTATTTCTATAAATAGAAACATTTTCACACTTTAAATGCTTAAAACAAAATCCTTTTGTGTAAAAAGCCAGCCTGGAGAATTTTGTTCTGGCAGCTGAATGAATCAGAGTCCTATCAATACATAGGCAAGTAATGAGGTTAAAAAAAAAAAAGAACCCCAAATTTGGTATTGACTCCCTATTTCAGACACTCTTTGTAAAAGAGACACTGAAACAAGGAAGTCCTCATAGGTCTTCAATTCCTATATGATGAAGGATGGAAGGATATACTTGGATGTAAAGCAGCTATGACCCACATGTCCTTGAAGAGCCAGAGGAACAACTGTTAAAATCCAGAAGGAATACATGTTAGGCAATAGCCATGCTACTGCGCTGAACACTTAGCAGAAAGTGCAGTGCCCTGTTAAGTGCTGGCTCCAGGGGCTCCAGCACAGTCCCTAACACGGCTCTGATGGTCCCTGCTGACACAGTGGCAGGGCTCTGTCTGTGTTCCAGGTGATGCTCTGCCCTGTTCCAACCATGGCACTTTGCAGGGCACGGGGAGGGGACCATGTGTGGTGTGACCTTTCTTGAGCTCAGCCCTGCCCTTGCCCTTTCAGTGATCAGACACCAGTTCCAGCTCTGCAGGAACCTTCAGTGTGAACCATTCCCACCAGCCACCTCCTAAACCAGGAGAATTAAAATCCAGGTTCTACTGAAATGATGGGCGTGAGATGGCAATATGTTTCAGAAGATCTCGAGAGGTACTGTGATGCCAAAAAATAATTTCTTCAGCCATTTCAGACTAAATAATCCTATGGTCTGAATTGCTCTTCAGATAACATTGCCCTAAGACACCGAATGAACCAGAAGAAAAAAATGAAATTTAAACGACAAACTTGTTAAAAATTTGGCTTGAGTCTTGACTTGAATATCCTCAAGACACAGTGAGAAAGACCAAAACCATTGTTGATTCTTACCTCAGAAAACAGAAGCAATTGTGTTCCAGTAACTGAATTAGATGCATAGTAGTACATTCATCCTGAGGTGAGAAGAAACTTGAATTTCATCTCTGTTAGAAAAAGAAGCCATCACTTATACTTTCTGGATGACAATCTTACATGTGAATCTGAGACTGGTTTTCAAATGCAGGTGATAAAATAAAGGAAAATAAACCCTAATTGTCTAATCTTTCTTTTAAATGGGATCTTCTCTGACTTTTTATCTTTAAAAAATTCAATTCTAGTCCAGAAAAAAGAAGGAAACAGTATTCGGAAGCAATACCTCAGAAGAAGATTTCATACTTACATTCACTGTGTTTTTCTCCAGAAGAAAGAACCTGTTAGTAAAAACCCTGTTCTTTCCTTCACCAAATATTCTCTGGTCAAAAATTCCCTCTCTTTCACACTGAGATAATTTCTTGGCTTCCTTGATCTAATGCCACATGAGTTCCTGTAATCCCTCTCCCATCTGGTACAGAAGTCATCAGGGTGCACTTACATTCCTCATCAAAACAAGTATTATTAAAAAATCCAGCACTTCACTAAAATTAAACATTTCAGACAAAACCCCTTGGCCTGAGATCAGGGCATACAAATGAGGAGACTTGATAAGTACCACAAAACAAGCTGGAGCAGGACTCAGGAGTCTGGGCTTCTTTGACCACCTGGTGTCCTCCTTCCCTTAGCCACAGATACTCCCACCAGTAGCTTATTTCACACATTTCTCACAGAACCCATAACACAAATGCACACATTTCCTGAAAAAGAGACAAAGTTTTGCTTGGTCTAGAAATCATTAACATAGAAAGCTTTGAAATGAGCTTTTTTCCCAAACATATAGTGAATAAGGGATAGCCAGAATATAAAAACAACTATCTGCTCTAGAGACTTTCAGGAATGTCAAAACTGCAGGGCAGAGAATCAGAATAAGACATTAAAACCACAGGGTAAAACGACATTTTATCAGGGGGATGTCATGAACTACATAGTACAACTAAAGGGACCATTTCATGTATGACTGAAAGAGGTTCTGTATTTCTTCTAAACATTTTAAATAGTGTGGGTTCGGCATTTTTTAAAAACCTCAATTATATTTAGAAATACGACAGAAAATTAAAACTCAGATCATATACTCTCAATTTCATGTGTCTGCATGCATATGCACACATACATACACTTTGATAAAAAATAATTTAAATTAAAAATATTTCCTTAAAAAGGGAACAGTTCTCATTGCTGAAGTTAACTGCACCATTACTGATCATTTATTCTGGTAGCTGCAATTTTGAACTCTCCATGTAACTGCTCAGCTCAGGAGAAGGCTGGCCTACAGAAAAAACAAAAACAAAAACAAAAAACGCACATTTTTTTATTCTTTCAGAAGCATAAAGGAGTGTTAGATTGTAAAGTAACCTTTGCGACAGTTAAACTCATGAACTATACCTGCATATTACAACAGATAAACAGTATTAAATAAGTTCTTGATTTTCCTTATTCTTGTTAAGCTTTTCACAATGGTTCCAAATATTCTCCTCACCTTTTCCCCAAATGACAAAAAGAATAGGAACAAATGTTTCTTTGTCAGAGCCAAACTGTGGCAACGAGGACAGACTTTGTGGTTTAAACACTTTAGCAACAGCTACGCTTCTATCCAAACTTATTTTTAGATTAAAACAAAGGAGTGAACAATACAGAACAGAGAGAAAACAAAAATTCAGAGATGGAAAAATAATCTAGTTAGACCACCCATTCTCTCTTGCAGGCTCCATGAGTCAGATTGGCATATTGCCATTCAAGAAATGACTGGAACCAGTCACTTTTATAACTGGAATACAAGAAGTAATCCTATTTGCTTCAGAGGAATTCAGATTCTGTCAAGCAGAGATCTGTCAAGCAGACGCCATAGGTTTGTGAGCTTTCAGGTATGTCTAGAATTGCAGTACTTGTTCAGCTAACCATTGAGCGTTCTGCCAGGAACCAGCAGCTAATGCTGAGCAAACAGATGGGACACCTCATTCAGCATCACAGCCACAGAGTAGCTTTAGAAGTCAAGGTGCTCAAATGGCAACATTTGCCATAGTTGTTTTGTTACTGTTAAATTAAAAAATTAAATCCAAAAGTCACTTCATCCATCTCAAACTTGTAGAGCTGAATAATGCAAATTCAGATTTGCTGTTATACACAGGAGAAATATTAAGTTGCTTTTCAGTGAAAGCTGTTGATACAAGTACAGTTTTATTATTCCTCCTGTCAGTTTCTATTTCAGCCTTTGATCCTGAGCAACAAATCACTCTCCTTAAGTCATGGAAGCAACTTCTGTTAAATCACAAGCTTCCTATTTGTGTTAGGATAGTAAGAACAGAAGTTGGTTTACAACACTGATCTTCACACATACATTAAAAAAACACCTCTGTAGTATTTTCTAAGGAGAGCTATTTCTGGGCACAAATCACCAGGATTTGGCCTTTACTTACAAGTATTATTCTACAGAAAAAATGTATCCTTTGCTCGGCTCACTTTTTAAAAGCCTGCCCAACACAGAGCAGTTCTCTGTGAGTCACAGAATCTATTAGATTGGAAAAGTCTTTGAGATTATCAAATCCAACAAGCACCACCTTGTCAGTTAGACCATGGCACTAAGTGCCACATTCAGTCATTCCTTAAACACCTCCAGGGATGGTGACTCCCCCATCTCTGAGTAATCCATTCCAATCACCTTTTCTGTTATGAATCTCTTCCTTATATCTAAGCTAAACATACCCTGGCACAGCTGAAGACTGTGTCCTTTTGTTCTGGGAGAAGAGGCCGATAACCACCTGGCTACACAATCCTTTCAGGGAGTGATATAGCGAGGATCAGAGAGTGATATATCACTAAAGAGAGTGATAAGGTCACCTTTGAGCTTCCTGTTCTCCAGGCTACACACCCCCAGCTCCCTTAACCACTCCTGATAGGACTTGTGCTCCAGACCCTTCACCAGCTTTGTTATCTTTCCCAGGACATGCTCCAGCACGTACAATGTCCTTCCTGAACTGAGGCACTCCGAACCAAACACAGGACTCAATACCCCACCAGTGTGGACAACAGGGGAGGAATCACTTCCCTGGCTGGCCCTGCTGGCCACAGAGTTCCCAATACCGGCCAGAATGCCATTGGCTTTCTTTGTCATCTGGGCACACAAATCTGCATCCTGAATCTGCCCTCTGCAGCTGAGGCTGTATCTTCTCCCTTTTTTTGTTTCTTTCAGCACCTCTTGCTGTAGATCTCCCTGATCCTGATTTGCTGTAATGGGAACATAGCATGATGCAAAGGGCGGCACTGGGCAAAACCGTGCAGCCTCCATTTTAGCCATGCACTGACTTGTTCTAATTTTACTTAAGAGGACTCACTGAAGGCACATGTTCAGTACCACTGTAGCACTTTATAAACAAAACATCAACCAAAGGATTAAGTATATAAACATCTTGTTTAATTTGCTGTCACTATGTCCTTGTGATCTGATGATAACTGTGTAAGTTATTGCTAATACTAATTATTAGTCTTAACATATTTGGCACGAGTAATGATTTCTACATCCACTTCCTGGCATTACAGTTTCCCTGTTTCCTGATCATTGCTGACTTTGTGTTACCTGGAGAGCCTCCTGCTTTCTTCCAGAGAATCTTGTAACCTCTTCTCTGATCCCAGAGCTTCTCTACATCCACTTCATTGAAGTGGCCACCTCTGGACAGGAAATATAAGGTTGCCTATTCTTCTGGACATGGTAGTTCTGAGTGATGTCATACATCTCATCATGCAGGGAAGATGCATCTCAGGCAGAATCAAAAAGAAGAGTAACAGTCAAAGAAGAGGAGTTGAACACACCTTTTACTTTCCTTTGTGGTGCAACCATTACAGTCACTGATCTGGTTTAATAGCTGCCTCATTAAAAGATTTACTACAGTCAAAAACCTTAGTATGTAGAATTGCTTTTTGATTTATAAAATGTAATGATTCATTATTTTTTTGTTTAAAATACATAACAGCACCCTTAACAACCAGAGTGTCAGAAAAGTCTTAGTTTTACAAATGCTGTTCCAAAAATATCTTCCAAGAAACTTTTGGCTCCAAGGTATGAGAAATATGCACAGAGGAAATTTAACCTGAAATTTAGATTTAGTTTCCAAAACTACAGGTTTTTGGATGCTTATACTAAGAGATAAATTTCTTGGTTAAGGTTAACTTTAGTTTTAAAAGACTCAACTAAACCTTCACTAATCTGAAGAAAAGGATATTTGGTACATTTTAGAGAGAAGTATAAAAGCAGAATTTCTGAGGGTGAGCACGTTAACTAATGCATGTTCTTCACATTTTATAGGAAGCAAAGTATTCCCAAGAAGAGACCAATAGTTTTCATATGTTTATGGAATCTATAAGTTTATCATGTAGATTTATTTTGTAGCTTTTGCAGAATGAAAGTAAGTTTGATGAAACCAAAGAAGCATCCATACATAAAATTTTAATGTGAATTAAACCAAAAAATTGGTTAAAACTTTGGGGTATTACTAGTGTAGTAAAAGCCAGATTTCTCAAAACATGATAGTCCATATTAGCTAACAGATTTACATGAGGATTCTTGCTTAGTATAAAGAACAAGGAAAGTCAGCTAACAAAGCTGGCACTGTTTATTTGTAAGGTCCAGCATGAAATGGTTTTACATTAATTAAATGTAAATGTCATACTTACCTACTACTTTGCACTCACCCATAGCTCAGAACAGGAACACAGAGCAGCAAGACTCAGCTGACTAAAATGAATCTGTGATGATTTCTCTGGGCTATGGAGAACTGTTGACATTTGATAAACCTGGGAAAAGTGAAGAGACAATGAGTTATGGAGCACTGCCTTCTCCCATAGTAAAGCATCTGCCACATTTTGATGTTAAAATAGTGCCACTATTCCAGAGGGACATTTCACAACAGAATTGACACCTTCCTCAGCCTACAGTCCACCCTTTTGGAATTTTACTTAGCTAGCTAACAGATATCCCCCCCCTTAGCAGAGAGGCTCTTGCAGATTATCACATCCCAGTGTCAGTGGGACAGTGTCATCCTTGTCCCCCAGTGCCAAAACGCCATCCAGACTCACATTAAAATACTGCTGGTAAATAAAGGTGTGGATCACTACAAGTTTAATGCATTTACCTATGTATTAACATGCTAGAAATTATTGAAATAGATTCATTTTTGCAGCCATATTTGATTGTTTTTTAAACAATTTCATTTTGACCTGCCTACTTAAGAACTCTCTCAAGCAGTCTTCCAAAATGTACTGATAGGTATTTCCTTTACTTAGCCTGTTGCTCACTTTTACATTTCCTATCCTGTCTAAAAATTTTAAACATTTTATTCTGCTTCTTAGCTATTCCTTATTTAGCAATGCAATGAAAAAAATAGCAGTGATATTGCAGAGATACATTAATATAATCAACACTAAAAATTTTGCTAAAATCAAGAACTCAGCAAAGGACTGAATACATCTTCAATGTATCACACAGAACTAACCAAGAACTCTTTATTTTCCAGGGAAGCAGAGATTTTATGAGAAATTGACTGTATTAGATTAGAATATTTTTAAAAAATTAAAACACTATTTTATTTCAGGTTGGCTAGTATGGAAATTAGTGTCATTCATTTTCCTGAGCTGTCTGACATTACTGAATTTCTGGCAGTTAAAAAACCAGAAAACTACCTTTCCCTCTGACCCAGAGGGAATATACTGACTCCCATTCTCATTCAGGGATGCCATCACAAGTATTTCTCTGCCTGAGCTGCTTGATGTGCGGGAGTCACAGAAAAGAAGGAGATTCATTAGAAAATTATTTGCTAAGGGATGAATAGCTATATGATTTTTTTTCCTGAAATAATGTTTTTCCCATTGGCCAGCACCCCAACGCACTGAAAATGGGAAAAGGGAATATTTGTGTGAGTAGAGAAATTAAAAAGTACCTTTCAAGTCATGTCATTTTTACAAGCTTTGAAGTATGAAAATATCTTGTCGATGTTGAAAATACATCTACATTGGTAAATTCCTGATTTCTAAGAACTTTGATCCCCAGAAAAATGCATTGAAACATGAGGATTTTATATCAGCAAAGCTTTGCATGCCAACACTGGACTTCCTTGTACAGGGGTAAATTCTAAATCCTGCTTAGCTCTCATAACAGTCTCCTTCAATCTGAAAGATTTCTGTGGCATGCATCAGGTGAGTAATTATTACTCCCAGAAATTCTTCTATTAACATTTTCTGCTTATACTTTAAGGTAAAGAACATTTCCTTACCCAGGCCATTACTCAATGATACAACTGCAATTTTCTGAAGCTAAGAAGTCCCTATTGTTCTACAAATCAAAAAGAAGCCTTTTAAAGACATTTACCAACTACATCCTGATTGTGCAAACCTAAGTCCATGGGGAACCAGGTGGATGCAAAACATGCCCCTGGCTGAGAAGCCTTGCCCTCTTAAATTCATCTTCCCCAGGCCAGTGACTGCATGGAAAGTACCATGGAGAAAATGAAGCCTAGCCACACCAGAGAGCAAAAGCAGCCGAGCATCTTGAATTTTTCTGGACCTGCTGTTCATAGTAATGATTTAAACTCAAGAAACCCGTGTTTCTACCAATGTCTAACATTTCTGCAAAGTACACTCATTGTTGAACCACAAAGGGACAATGAATTCCCCATTCCAGCTCAGCAAAAACTTCTTATGTAATCAAAAGGTACAGAGCTCATTGAATTATTTGCAGTCCCATTTTCCTCCCCATGATATGAGTCTGGCCACATCAAAACAACCATAACCCTGTTGCCCTGATGACCCTCCTAAGACAGAGCTGTCGCTCATATACCACTAAATCAAACCTGTCAAACTGCTCTATGACCGCTAAGCTAAGACCAAATGACTTCACCAGTGGCCCCCGGGCTGTAACAAGCAGAAAATAACATTGATCTTAATCAGATCAGACACCAGCTTCTGTCAACTCTATCTCAAAGTCTATTTGATTTCATGCTTCATTATAAAATCAATTAATTGTTTCATTGCCTAGTCATTTTCTGTGCTTCTTATGGACTATATTGTGTTGATATTCAAAAGATAGCAGGCACTCAGGATATTTTTTTATTAGCCACACAGAGTAAGAATGGAAAACAGCATTATTTTTAAGAGACACAGCACATGTAAACCAATGCCATGAGTGAGTTCACCAGACCATCCGCAGCAGTGTGATCAATTGTACCGGCCAGGGGGCCTTTCCTGACTGCCTAAAAGCCCTGCTTTCACAGGGCCTTCACAACCTGTGACAAGGAGACAAGTGCCGTCCACAAATCCATCCTCAGCATCACCTTTTGCCAGTGCACAAGCATTTCCCAGAATAAGAGCTCAGCCTCCTCAGAACTGAAAGCAGAAGCATCTTCAGTGCAGTGAGGTATTCTGGAAACTGAAACTAAGTGTGAAACTCTGAATTATTTAGTACAGGCACTGCAACATCCTGGATATGTGGAAAAGTTGGGCCATGATGAGGCTCTTTTGTACCTGTGGAATAATGATTTCATTTCCATGCAACTCGTAAATGCGAGTGGATGTTTATGGAAAATGGAATCATTCACTCAAACATGAGTTTCCTAGTGAAGTTGATTTCTAAGGAAGTTATTTATAGTTTATTATATCAAGCTTTTCATTTACATGTAGATTCAGTAAAGCACTTAGCCATGATGCATTAAAGTTCGAGATGCAGCTCCATGGGTATATAATTAGAAATATTTATTTCAGACAAATGGTATTCCAACATTAGCAATGAGGGAAGGAAGTTGTTAAGATTCAAGCCTACAAAAAATGCATAAATCTTTCCCCCTGTAGAGAGTATTTGTAAGAGATGTGAGCTGAAAAATTGCTTTTTTAATATTAACTTCTGTCTCAGTTGACATGGACATATTCCAAAGAATAGTTTGCCTTAGCCTTCCTGATTAAGTGACCCTATAACAAGTATTTTATTTTTTTATCTTGGATGTAACTATTTATAGTTTTATCCAGTATTCCTTACACTTATTCCTTCATCTGTCATGTTCTCTTCTTCTGTGATTTACAAATATTCTTTGGAAGTAGCACAATGACATTAACCTTGCCTACTTTTGAAGCGCCAGTAATTGACAGAAGCCTGTCTTGTAGTTCTTTTGAAACCATTCTTTATTCATATCCAAGCTGCAGAAGTTGCAGTCAGAGGTGAGCTTCACCCAGAGCACAGTATCCTGCTTTTGACACTGACCACCACTAATTCTTTCAAAGAACATTCACCAAGACTTAAAAGAGACAGATATGGAATAGCTTGCTGTCTACAGAATGATGTTTCTTCTCTTAATATTCAGAGTAGATTTATGTATCCTCTCACATTATTATCTTATTACTTGATACGATGTCAGCTTTTGATGGTTGAATAATTTCTAAACACAAACTGCTTTTTGGAGTCCTAAAGCCCTCTCTGTGTACAGGGCACGTCCAACCACACCTGGACACTCACAAAGGCATCACACTGCCTTTGTCAGGCAGGACATCTCCTGCCAGTCAACCTGATCAACCCGACAGACCTGGCTTCAGTCTGGCAAATACCCTCCTGCCAATCAGGGGAATGGCTGGAACCACAAGTGACTGGCTGGCTTTCAACAAACCAAGCAATATTTACCCAGAACACAAATATTCAAGGTGGAAATATTAGTCTCGAAACAGCTTACAGTATCTTGTATTTTAAGTGTTCCTTTGTCTTTTACACAGAGATCAAAACTTCCCTGATAAGTCTGTATCTGTTGGTCGGGTCTCAGTTCTACCCATTCCTGGAAAGTGGTCCTGACCTTGGAAATGCTACAAGAAGCAGCTACATTTCTTGTAGCTTCTTCCCTGCTACTCTGTTCTCCAATGCCAGCATAAGGCCCCAACAGCTTCATTGCTTACCTGAGAGAAATTGCCTCAATCCAACCTGAAAACCCCAAGTGTCCAAGCTGAGGTCACATGGAGGAAAGCATTTTGCAGCAGACAAGTCCCTGTCAATGTGAGGGGCACACTGCCATGCCTGAGTGCTGCCAGCCTGCCTTTGAGGGGCACCAGCTCACATCCAGCCTCTGCTCTGACTCTCCAAGGGGCCTGGTATTCTTGGCATGTTGACTAGAGCCCTACCTACCATGTAGGAGTCAGTAGTGGGAGGCAGGAACAGCGGAGTAAATGCCAGCTGGGAAGCATTGGGAAACAGTCTGAAAGAACTGGTCTTGCTATGAACACCTGAGGCTAGGCAAGCCAATTTGGCAAGTTCTTAGCTTCTGCAAGATGAAAACTATTCTACTGGAATGAGGATAAGTAAACACTTGGACTCAGCAAATTACTGATAGTTTCTGTTGAGTTAGGAGGGATTTGTTAAGTTGGGTTTTCTTTTTTTTT
>VWZN01010159.1:172804-188870 GCA_013396955.1 Regulus satrapa | reverse complement strand
TTTTTTTTTTTTTTTTTTTTTTTTTAATCTATGTGCAATTAGAAGAAATTTTTATGCAAATATTAATTTGCAATATTTCTCTCAGCTACAGAGGTCTAACATAGCTGGATTACTGAGTCAGCACTCTGATTTTTTGCTTGATCAACACTTATTTCTAGAAATAAGTTAAAATATTTATTCTGATAATATTTATTCTGATAAATCTATTTACAGCACCACTTTCATGAACTTTCATCAGGCTGAATATATAGACCTTTCATAAGCCAAGAATCACATTTCTACATGAGCATCATCCATAATAATGTGAAACTTTGTTTCCAGGCTCCTGCCCTCACTACTTTGGAATCAAAGAGTGATTCAGAACTCATTAATAACTCTCCCATCCTGTGACTGGGAAGAGAGTCACCAGTTTCAAACTGAGAGAAAAGGCCACTTTCAGGACTGTGCCTCAATAGGGAAGAGGAGAAAAAAGAAAAAAAGCTATGAGGCGTAATGTTAGTGATTTTAACATCGATGAACTGTCTTCTCTACTCAATTTATGAAAAATTAACATCACTCTTTGGCACTTCAAGGATGGAATGTAGGAATAAGTGAGTTTAAGTCTAACTTAATAATGAAGAGGCCACATTGTTTCCACATTTCTGTTGTGTTGTATTCAAAAGTCTTATGTTGAGTGCTGAGAGCTCCTATGAAGTGCTACAGAAAAGGAGATTGTGCAACACCTTCCTGGAATATGTCCAACATTTGCATAATTTACTTAGGTATTCCAACTTTGCCCAGAGAACAACACAAGTCCACAAACAGTTTGAGATTGTTGCTTCCAGTGAGTGTACCTACACCAGCTCCAGTCACAATTCTGGGCAACCCAGTATAAGAAAGATGTGGACTTAGTGGAGTAGGACCAGCCCAAGAAGACAAGGACATCTAAGGGACTGGAACATCTGTCATACGTGGAGAAGATGAAAGAGCTGGGACTGTTCATCTTGGAGAAGAAACAGTGGATATACAGCAAAGCACATGAAATTCCATCTTCTGTATTCCATCAAGGATATACCATTCAAACTGTGAAGGTGGTAAAACACAGAAGCAAGTTGTGGAGCTAATAAAACCCAACTGGACATAGCCCTGAGCTGCCCCTGCTTAAGCAGAGTGGCTTGAGTAGCAGATCTCAAGAGATTCCTTCCAACCTAAACTACTCTACCATCAACACCATAATCCACAGCAGCAACCTCCTAAAGTAATTCTATTACTGCTATGTTCCTGCACAAGTAACATAATTTTTGGATGGTCTGTAGTTTTCACTGGGTTACAAGTAACTCCAAATAGTTCCAATTGATTACCTTCTAGTTGGGGATAACATGAGAAAATTAGGTCAAAGCTTGAGCAATGGAACAAACATGTCATCTGCTTTAGTGGTCAGCTGAAGTTTTTGCAACCGAAGTCATACAAAGGGCAAATCCTCTCTCCTGTAACTTGCTGTGCTAAAAGTGATAATCCTTGCCTTGCCTGTGATTGCATTCAGTTCTCTGCTTAAGTGAAGGATCTATGCAAAATAAATCTTTTGAGAAAGTATAAAATGCACTATACTTTGAGAATATGTACTAAAATTTGTTACCTTTATTTTTCCCCCTAAGAATGCAAATAGATGCATCTTTGAGCCACTGAGTAACTAAAGCAAGAAAAGAATTTCTGAAGGTGACCAAATTTTACCTTGCTTTTTTACTCCAGAGCATCATGCTGTGTCTCAAGTAGGGTCCTTGAAGAAGATAACTGATTCATCTCCAGATGGAAAGAGAAATGGCACTTTTTAGCTTCTATGGGGGATAGAAGCCTCCACAGACAACTCAGTAAAGAGGGATTCTTACCTCACTAGCTGAATTTCATAATCTGTGGACTCTTCTCATCTCCTCTGTCATCAGAATAATGCTTGATTATGGTAAAAGAGCACCAGTACAAGGTGTAGGTAGACAACAGACGTCTCCTTGCTTTTATAGCAACTTTCTGAAATGAATGTATATCTTTAATTTCAGCTACTTCCTCTACTTTGGCTACTAACTCATCATGTTTCAAAAATTTGCAAAATATGATATATCAAGAACACAAAGCTATTTCATTTCTTTAATATTATGGTAAAAAAGTCAGAACTGTCCAGTGATTTTACTATTTCTTTAGAGGAAAAACAGCAGTGTATTACTGGAAGCCTGTACACAAGCAGAATTTAAAAAGTGAAAGGGACTTAGTAAGTTCAGCAAAATCTTAGCAAAAGTAGAAATTTCAAACCAGACAGTACTCAGCAGGGAGTATTTTAGTGTGGAGGAGGAGATGTACAGTGTGGTGAACACATTCTGTAGTGTTTTCTGCACTTACTTTGCAATGATAAAGAGAGAGTGTTCACCACTTGAGGAGATTCTCAGCTTTTCACACAAAGCACAGAAGTGTTACAGCATCCTCTTCTGCTGGGAAACACAGCAATGCAGAGAACAGGATTAGGGGAAAATGTCATCTGAAAGGGAACAGCAGTACCTGAGCTCTGTGTCTCTCTCTCAGGCGTACACCAAGCCTACGACCCTGCACACAGGCCAGGGTCATCTCTCAAATGCCTCAGCTTTCACTTAGCCACAAGTGGAGATGGTGACTCTGCAGCTCCAACCACCTTCTTCCAGGTGGCATCTGTCTCAGCTACTGCCATTGCTGTGGGAGGAAAAAGAAGCAGCCCTTGCTACGTGTAAATCAGCAGGGAGAATGAGAGGGGTGTGAGACAGGGTTGGCTTGGATAATTTCTAACAAATTCAGGAAACTACCTGGATGAGCAAAAACTCCCTGATCACTCCTCAGACAGGTCATGGGACTGGTAAAAAGGCAAGGAAGCTGCCTGCAGGCAATCTGTCAGGTTAACAATGTAATGTTTGGGGTTGGACAAATACCTCTGCTTTACCATTAGGTAAAAAACATGCTGATGCAAACCTACATCTGACATTGAACCCCACCCCAACAACCCAACCAGCTCCTCCAGGCTGCTCCTCTCTTCCTTTGCTCTCTGAATCAGTAGAAACAAAAGGGAGCACTGTATGGACAAATGAATCATGTTATCATGACTCCCAGAAAAGCTCAGCAATGGAACAGAAAACCTACGGATACATTATCTTGTCTCACTTTCTTGCCTCAGCTTATCTCTTATCAGCTTCTCATTGCACCCCTGCAGAAGTGCAGTAATTATCTAACAAATAAAGACGGGGGGAACTCTCTATTGCTCATGGGCTGCTGTACAGTCACAATTTAGATACCTGGCATAAAATATTATCTCAGTGTGACAGCAGTAAAATATCACTACACAGGTCACAACATACAACAATTTGAAGGTAAGAAAAAAATCTTTGTTGTAAAAACAGTGAAATAAAAAATCATAATGGAGAAAAGGACAATTTACACAGGCACTAAAAACTCCAGGAAAAAAATAATCTATGTTTGTTAAGAAAAAAAATTACTGATAAAGATGATGTTGCAAAAGCCTTAAGATTACAGCAAATATTTTGGATAAACATCAAAAAACTTGTACTTCAAGAAAATTATGTCTTCCTGTAATTTTATGAGGACAGACAGAATAGCCCAAAATATGTTCTAAACAAGTATATTACTTCAACATCTAAAGATTTTTCCCTTTGTGCATTAGACAATGACAAAAATATTAAAGCCTACAATAGGACAGAGCTTTTTACCCAATGGACTTCCAATTTTTGTTTTGTTTTTCATTCTGCTAGCAAAGCACTTGCACTCAAACCCAGAAACTTTTCTGTTGAAGGGCAATTTTACTTCTATCATCGTCTAAGTCATTCAATGTTGCTTACAGTAAACAAGAAGAGGGAACTGCTCTGCAAATGTTTGTTTGTTACTGAAGTTTGTTACTAAGATTTTCTGTATTTTGAAATCAAAACCCAAAAAAAGTTCTAGAAATTTAATGACAAAATATGTGTAAGATCCTTTACAGTGTCACAGTCAGCATTTGCTGGATGGATAAATTCAGTTATATGGCAGCATCTGCCAAAATTTGGAGGCTTTGCACTAATTTTAATTACTGAAAGTCTGCAAAAAAGGGCAAGAGCAAATAGTTGAAGGAAGAGCGGCTGTTTGAAAGTCTTGATATCTCTCAGAGACCGTTATGCCATCTGTATCTCCTGAAAAGAACACTGGAAAGAGAAGGGCTGGCAGAAATAAACATTTTCACAATTTCACGATTGACATAGCACCAAGAACTCAAAACCAAGAACCTCTTAGGAACAACTCACCAGACAGGAATCTTGATCATTTTAGGCTTCCCTTGATGAGGAAATAAAAGTACTGATATTGACCTTGAAAGTCCCATCTCTGGAAAGCTGGAGGCATTTCACATTCTTTTCTCTTATGCTGAGAAGAAAAGAAGGCAAATCCAGGAATCCTGACAGCAGGCTCTGGTTTTCAAATGAAAGAAACCTCAAATCACTGAAGTTGATGAATAATTTTGCACTGGTAGAAAACAGAAATTCAACTGGTTTTCTACAGAGACGTCCTCCAGCAATGACACTTTGCTTGGTGCCATCTCTGCCATTTTGGAACTTGTACCGTTATGAATAAATACCTCTAGTTCCTTGCTGCAGATGGACACATCTTGGCTACCCATTAACCCAGGCACTTAATAACACCTCCAAATATCTTCCAGGCACTTAATAACGCTTCCAAATATCTCCCCAAAGATAAAATGAACACGTTACTAGAAATGACAGTATTTTTTCCATTTTGTCTCTGCAGAAGCAATGTGAAGAGACAGAAAGAACTCTGCTCTTTCATATTGACCACCATGTCTGGTTATCAGAGCTGGAACGTGGAGCACAACTGCTGCTGGGAACTGCATTTTGGTCCAGATCACCCTTCCAGAACATGCTGCTATTTTAGGCACCTGAGAAAAAGGAAAAGGACAAACACCCCTCTGTTCTCTGGTGCTGCAAGAGGAGAGCCTGAAGCCAAAGGCAATCCCTGTTGCCCTTCCTGAAAAACTTCTCCCAGTTGATTCTCATTCTAATCGTGCCTGGTTGTTGTCAATTTTTAACTAATTTCATGGTTTATGTCTGTCTAACACAAAAAAATGCTAGCTCTCTCCTCCTTCTGCTGCACTTTAAAACACTAAAAGAAAGACACTGCTTTGTTCTCTGGGCCTGCAATACTGTAGAGAAACACAAAACTAGCTTTAGAAATGGTCCCCAGTTCTCTCCCCCCTACTCTATGCTTCGATTTCTATGGGCAAACTGGGATTGCAGCTGCCTACCACACACAGTTACCTGGGGACTGCACCCTGAGCTTCAAGCCACTGGAAGCAAGCACTCTTAAAGACATGCCTGCAGGTCTGAACACAGCATCCCCTCAGAAAAGGACATGAAGGAAAGACTGAGGCCAAGGATTGTGCTGTCAGCTCAAGGATTGCGCCATGGGGCAGGGCAGCACACGTCAGCACAAGTCCCTGAGAGCCCCAGACAGACAGAAGTGTCACCTCATGCTGCGTGTGCCTCAGGCGCAGCACAGTCACATCATCGGGCAACACAGAGGTGGAGCTGCACTGTGTAAGAGCCTCAGAAACCACCAGAGAGATGAAAGGAGCGAGGAACAGAGGAGACTAAACTGCTCTTACCTATCTACTTTACTTTTTCCGTAGCCAGTACAAATTCAGGCAAACGAACACCTGAGTAACTTCCTCTTAAGCACCTCAGACTATCACTTAATTCAGGGAGGAGGAAGAACACCTAGCAATCCCAATGTGAGATTATTTTTATTTTGAGAAGCAGAACATGTGGAATCCCTTTCTCCTTAAGCACAAAAGAACAAATAAATTATTTTCTTGCTCATAAATTCAAGGTGATTTTCTATTCTGTTAATCTTGTAATGACTTCTACACTCCACTTCCCTAGTTTTTGACTTCCAATTTGTTTCTTGTGCAAAAGCATTTACCCCTCTTCCTGTTGGCTCTGCAAGAAGTTCCAAGAGCTACCTCAGTCCACAGGCATGATTTTTTTCTGAAAATTTTCCATTAATCAAAAGAATCCAGTGTTTTAGCTAGACATTTTAATTTATCACCTGGTGTTTTCAATAACTTTTAAAAAATACATATTATACTTCCTCCCACATCCTTTACCATACCAGTAAACTGGGTACACAGTGAGTTTCAGAGGTGGGCTGGCTGTGGAACTGGCTACGTTTTGTCATCTGGGAAAAAAATGCAAGCATTCCCTTAGTGAATTTATGTTGGATTTACCAGTACTGTTTTCCATTGTGATTAGAGGAGTTGGTGCCAGAAAGTCACTGCTAGAGCCATGGGGAAACAAAATTAAGGCCTACACAATGATCCTTTTGTCCCACTCACTTGGACAGATCAGCCTTGCATACTCCTGGGAACAGAAGAATTCTCCTACAGCAATAATTCAGAAAACAAACAAACAAAAACCCAAACAGCAACAACAAACCAACAAAACCTCCGAAGATTACCCCCAGAAGAACTAAAAGAAAAAGAATCACAGACAAAACCAAACCAACTAAAAACATCCCAATTCAACCAAGTTTTAAAATTACATTCTTCTTAATCCACTTTAGTTTCCTTGAAAGCAATTGTGATATCTAATGATTCATTTTGTGGATTCACAAAGGATGGCATGAAGAGATTGGGTTTTTTTAAAGAAGTCTCAAATTTCAAAATATTGAAGTGAATGATTGTTTTCTCCTTCACCCCTCCAAGTGCATATCTGTAAACAGGTCCTCTACCTGCTCAGGGCTCCATGGAGGCTTCCTAGTGGGACCATCCAGTCCTACTAGGGACATGAGATGAAGGGGCCTCATGTTTTTAAGAAGGCTTCCCTTTAAAAGCTTTTATATGCTTGTTGAGTAATACATTTGTCTAATGTTATCCCTGCTGATACTGATGTGGATGGAATCAGGCAGACAGCACATGTTACATTACATTATGAGTCTTAACATCTCACTAATTGCATTGACCTACTTCTGTGAACCACAGATTATTCTCCTGCTCATAAAGCACATCTGATTCCTTTATGTAGTTGTTCATGCAACGTGATACAATTGCAAGGGGGTGGAACCTCGTGATTTATCTATCTAGTGTAAGCAGACAGCACCTCCAGGTTTCATCAATGCTTTGACCACATGAAGAAAATGAGGAACAAAGCTCTCTTATCTTCTGCAACTTTTACAGTTATTTATTTCTTTACTTTTCCTTCCCTTTTAAGCAGACATAACAAAATGTTAATTGAAATTAGAAAAGCAGCTGATCACCTCTGACGTGGTCATGTGGTTTTTCATTTCCATGGCAAGTATGTGCAGTATGCAATGGAAAACAAAGCTTCAGTATAGAGACCTCAAACGGGTCGGGGTCAGCCATCAGCTGACACACCAAGGACCTCCATTCAGTGTCTCTGTGCTGGACTACATCTCCTGAATAAATGAGTCCTCTGGCTATTCATCAAGAATTTTTACTTAATCGTCACTTATGTATGTAACTCCCTATGAGCTGGGAAGAACATCATTGCTAAGGCAGAAAAGCTACTAGGATAAATGCATTCTATGGGGTAACTGACTTTTTAAACCTTGGCCAGTTTCTCATAAATATAAGTGCTAAGATAAACCAAATCGTCGACCAGCTAGCTCAGGACTGAGCATTACTTACATGAAATGCTGAGGCAAACACACTAGAACGTAATTCCAAATGCTCCGACGAAATGAGCCATTATGAACCTACTCAAATTCCCAATGGCAAAACCATCAACTGAGATGAAAGCCCACAAGTCCTTATGCCAGCTTCACTGGACTTTGGATCAGGGTATTTCATATTAAAAAAACACCAGTAGCTGTGAACTTTCCTACTTACAAATAAAGCCAAGAGACCACTTCTGAGCACGAAGAACTGTGTCTAACACACAGCTCCTTATGGCTCTCTATGTCGTAATTTGAAGATGAATCTTCCAGCTGATGCTTTTCACTATTCACACAAAAGCTCCCGCTGCCAGGAGCACAGGAAAAAAAAGTTATCAGCTAAACTTAAAACCCCCAAATTGCAGGCTTGTCTGTAGTTGATTGCTTCTCTAAGCTGCTCTGCTTCAAAAGCAAATCTCATTATTGCTCATGTAATGATCTCATTGATCATTAAGCATGGCCTTTTCCTAGAGCTACAGTAACACTGGAAGGCTATTTGATTAAGAATGAATAATTTCTTTAAAACGCATTTATGACTCTTCTGTATATTTTGAACAAAACATCATTAAAAATGTAATGGAATATGCATTAACAGCTAGCTGCACATGTAGAAACATGCTTATATTGACAAAGATGATGTTTTCAAATACACTAAACTTTCTTTTATGTTTCAAACTAGAAAATAAAAAGCAACAGAAACATTAATTCCCAATGAACTTTAAATGTGTCAACTTCTTAAAAAATAAATTAATGGTATTTTCAATATTTTCCCCAGCATTTCTTTGGTCAAAAGTGTTTGCAAACTTAAGCTGCAAAAGTCCAACATTAGGTCTTTCTGAAGGTGTATTTTTCTGGCTGAATTTACTGATTGCTAAAAGTGAAGGCTGAGCTCTATTACATATAAACATAAAAGATCAAGTGCCTTTGCTGCATTTGTAGGCCTAATATCCCTCCTTAAGCAGCTTAAAAATGATGAAACTTGTAATTATTTACTTCCTGTATCCTACACTAAATGTTTGTTTGCTCAAGTATCTAAGAGCAGCATAGTACTGTAATTTCAAAAAACAAACAAACAAGGCAGAGATAGGTGAGAAAATTACTAAGGAAGTGAACATAATGATCATATCTAAGCTTACAGTGAGACTTCTGACTTGAGTAGACTTATTCTCTTGAAAACACAAGTAGGTGCACTAACTGCAGGCTATGAGTTTTGATAAGACGACCACGTTTTGTGAAGTGCAAAAATCAACTCATCTTTAAAAATTGTTGGAATTTCCCTCCCAGCAGGGAAAAAGCTATGTGGCCATGTTCTTACTCCCATTTCAGCTCTGGAGAACTGGCCTGTTATTGTTCCCAAAGCAAGATGTCAGACATTGTGCCTGTTTCTCTTGGCACATGCAGTAAGCGACCTATCTCACCACAGAGACCTGCAACAGAACATGGGAAAATTTGTGAGATGCTGTGGTTTGTTTCAAACCTTCTGCTTAACTATCAGTTCCCAGGCACAAGGTGGAGCAGTAGATGGGACAGAAGAGGTGGGGAAAAGACAAGCTAATAGGCAAGTGATCCCTTAACACTTGGGAGTAATGGGGCAGGAGATCTGCCTGGACTGTATGGATCCCCTAATACTTTGTGAATACCCTGAATAGGACATCTGCTGAAGTAAAGCTTGTACTTAAATTTAACCCATGTGAGTTCCTCTGCATTTAACTAGGGCTTTCAAACCACAAGGAGAGCTGCCATGCTGACCAAGAAAGGAAATGTGTCATTGACTTAATGTCCTGACTTCCCTGTATAAAATACCAAGAAAACATCCTTTCTCTGATGTGGTGACTCCACACAATTGCCAGGTATACACCCACAGAGGTGTCCATGTGGCTCAGCTGACCATGAGAAATCTTGATGCTGCTCCATGACCAAAAACCAAATGGGAAAGAGGTCAGCTGCTGAGTCCTGAGACACCTGACTGCAGCTCCTGCCATTCAAGTGGCCTTCTTGATGTTCCTGGGAAAGGTGTCAGACACGAATGGATGTCTCTGCACCCAGGTTTTATACATGCTTCATTTAATACATCATGATCTTGACTGGTTTGCTCTCCCATCCCAGAAGTTTACAGAAGCTGGGCAGTGGTGAAAGATGTTTCAGGCCCAGAGCCTCGTGTGACAGATGGATACACAGTCCCAGCCTGACTGCTTCATCGAGCAGTTCAGCCAATTTTTCATGCCGTCATCAGCAGTTTCAGGCCAAAAGGGCAAGAGAAAGGGAGAGCTTAATCTGTAAGAAATCATCAGCAAATGAAACCAAGCTTAGTAATGCACTGACCTGATCTAACTTCATTATTTTGAAATTGTATGCACAAATCACTTCCCATTTTAGAAAGCAGGGGAATTTATTTGATGATTCACATGCATTGAGCCAAGCTGGCAGAAAGGAAGAATTACTTTTTCTTTAGGAGAGTCTACTTCCTGATCATGTAAAGAGCTATACTCAGCTCAAGTAATAGGTGCTCCTGAGCATAGCCCCTGTAAATCACACTGTTTGCATACCCATGTTGGTACCAGACTCTAAGATGCTCAGAGCAGCAGTGAAGGGAGGATATAATGCCTGCCTGAGATGCATGGCCTGACTGCAACTTCCACTGGATGGAGACTGAATTACCTGTTCAAAATAAGAAGTGAAAACTTTGAAAATTTTGAAAATTTGAAAAATGTGGTCCCACACTCCTATGTCCCACACTTGTGACTCCAGTCACAAGTTGAAAGCCTTTTCTCCCTGATCTACATTAAAGAGTTCCTTCACCAACGGGAAAAGGGGGGGTTTGGTACCTTGCCAGTCAATGAAGGTATAACTATAGCACAAAGGAATACTTGTGTTTCATACCAACTGAATTAATGGAACTCTTGGAGCAAAGGTACAGTTTTAACTCATTAAATGGTTCCCAGAGAAAGCAAAGGTTAGGTTACCAGTGTGCTAAGTAATGCTTTACCATGTATTTTTACTGGTAACCTTGCCAGGGTAGGAGTAAAATGCTGTCTGGTGAAAACAGTTCCTGGAGAAAAATACCTTCTGCTTCCCTTCAAAAAGGTGGAGAACCAGATCCCACAATAGGCTGCTATGTTTCACACTCTGCTCCAAATTAAAATTAAGAAAAAGCTTCTAGTTTCTCAAAATTTGAAAATTTTTATAAAATAAGTTTCTTTCCAATTCCACTTGCTTTAGAACCACAAACATTGTTTCAGTTTTCTGCTATCAAAATGAGGAAAAATCTGCTTCTCTGCAACTGAAGGAACTGTTTTACCCCCTACAGGCTGCTCTATCAAAAGTCAACAATTAAAAATGGAGGAAATATGGTATTAGAGCACTTTAAACTTTACTTTTTGGGATGCACTTGAAACCATCACTTCCAAGGAGATATTCTGGAGAAAAGAAATAGTAAAGCATAAATCTGCAGCCAAGGCTAATCTGAAAGCATCGAAGTGCCACCACCAAGGTAAACCTCAGCAATCTGGCTTATCGCTCAGTCTACACTAGTCCCAATAAGAAGACACTTTGGGGTTCTTTCTGTAAATTTTTTCTTAGCTGTAAATGCTGTTGGTTTGTGAAAACTCAGCTGCTGACATCAGGGAAAAACACGCATCACATGAAAATGAGTTGACCTTCAGTAAATGATTAAGAGTGTGATCTATCACATCCTTATGCCAGAGAGTGCTTTGGTTACCCCCACTCCCTGGACCTGCAGAGAGCAAACACACAATTGCTTATTGATACCAAGTGAAGAAAGCCTCAGAGCAGATTTGTGTGGTACACATCAGACTAGTGCATTAGAAAACCTTGCTCAAATTCTGCTGCATTCTGGTCCCATGCTCAGAGGAGAGCAAAGCAGAGCAACATCAAATGGACTTTGCTAAGGCCAAAGTACAGTGAAAAAAAGAAAGAAAAAAAAAAAAAACCAAACAGAAAAAAACATCATCCAGTACAGATGAAAAGCAGCAACATGACAGCCATAACTACTAATGTGCATTCCTCATGGACACAGTCTGCACGAATCCTTCTTCACTGATAGCAAAAAACCCACCCACCAAAACTAACCTAACCCACCAACTTAAACCACACATGTTCTTTATGTAAAAGACTTAGGAGTTTGAAACTTGTTTTGGTTTGGGTTTTGGGGGTTTTTTTGTGCTGGTGGTGGAGGGTTTTGGGGTGTGTTTATTTGTTTTATATCTGATTCTCCATTTGCAACTAATTGAGGCTTTGCTCTGTTACTAAATCAAATAGCGTGGGCTTCAAAGTAGTTAGAAATTATCTACGAAAGGCATTACTTGGCTTGCTCCACACACTTTACATTTCGAAAAAACACCCATTATCTGACTCAACTCCTAAGTGCCTATCTTTATTATTATTATTATTATTATTATTATACATATTCAAATGGCACTTTATCACTTTAAATTTGCTCTGAACGAAAGCCAAGAAATTCCGGCGCTGCTAGCCCCAAGTCAGCGAACTTGCTCGTTATCAGGCACGATGCAGATACCGTGTGTGTGAGCGTGAGACGGGGGCGGAGGACAGTCATGCAGGCGGTCATGGGGAGGGAGCGGTTTGCATATTAACAGCCCGTGCCCGAACGCCGCAGCCTGTTCGGGGTCGGCATTCCGAGGGAATCCCGAGAACGGAGGAAGGGACCGCGGACAACAGCACCGGAGTGAGTCCTGTTTCAGCTTTGTTACCACTGCAGCCTGGCTCCTCTCTTTCCCTTTGCTGCTTCTGATCCTACTCTGCCCTCCTTAGGCTGCCGCTACAGTGGCTCTGTGGGAGGTTAGTCAGTCAAATAATGCCGCGGGGAGAGCAAGTCCTGAAAGTATTTAATTTTTAGAGATTTCTTCGAGCGGTGCTACCGGCAGAGGAGCTCCGTAGGGTGGCTGCAAGCGTAACTCAAGTACCCCATCTATGCACCTTCTTTGCTACTTACAAGCATCCTTAAACTGTGCCTGCTGCACTTAGGACATCTGTACAATCACACAAACGACTAAAACAAGACTTTACTCAAAAATGTGAGCTGCTTTTCCAGAGGCAACAGGCAGTTCCTCATCAGTGCCCTGCGCTGAGCTACTTCGATAATCAGACTGTCAGGGCACTTGCCAAAGAAAAGACAACCTCAACAGCAAAGAAATCTGAGTGAGAAGGCTCTGGGCATTCTGCAGGCAGCAAGTGAAAACCCATCGCAAACCAACACCCCATTAGATGTAAAGGCTGACTAAAATGCTTTCACTTACATAACCAAGCTAAATCTGGGCTAATGTCAGAGAAATTACATGAATTTTAAGCAGCACCAACCAATTATTTTAGGTCATTTTTGTGCACTCTTCTGTTCATTTTTCAAATTCCTGTGTTCTAAACCAATGGATTAACTCTGGTCCTAATTCCCACTGTCATTCTATAGAGAAAAAACCTCCTGCATCTGCTTCTACTCACTAAATTTTTCTCCTTATCAAAAGGATTTTTTGTTATTTGTCTTTTACTTCTAAAAGGGAGTAGAGGATAATTTTAGATGATACTCTAAATAGCCATTGCGGACTTTTTTCTTTCATTGTAACTGCTGTCATTTTTTTTCCTATATACATAATCCTCCCACACACATTTCCTCTGTTAAAAGCAGTCTCTTGTTCCTTGTTCATTTCAGACTATCCAAGCAAACAAACCGTAGCTATAAAGTATCTTTCCTGGGCTTCTGTACTCCTTACAACTGTTTGTAAACACTTGTATTTTATCCTCAAAAACTGAAACGTTTGTAAAGAAAAAAAGACACAGAGGTCTTTTTAGAGTTTACTTTTGTTCATTCTTTTGTTTTATTTAATCCAAAATAGAATCCACCTCTCCCTAAAAATGCGGATGTTGTGTAAATTACTCGGTGCTGCAGATACACACATGCCCAGGCACACAGTCAAATCTATTTGTATAGAAACAAGATGAAAGCTCTCCAAATTTTAAGCTGAAAATACACACAAAGTAATTCTTTGGAGTTCTGGGTTCATGCACGAGCAAGTATATTAGTGAGTGCAGCACAGTCCTGGGCCACTGCCCAACATGCTCTGCCACAGAAAGCTGTGCTTATTCACACCTGCTGGAAACTTACTATATCAAATCTCAAACAGGTGATTTTTTAATACCCTCTTGACAGTTAGGCCAAGAAATGTGAAGAAAAAGAAAGAAGGAGAAAAAAATACCCAGCTAAATCCTACACATACATTTCAAAGTGCCACCACTTTGAAGAACCTTGTTTAATCTCAAGACAATCTGCTAAAACTCCCATAAAACAAGCTATGACAATGAACTGAGAAAAACTGAAATGCCTAATTTTGAATCTCTTTAGAAGTAACTAAAAATATTTCTGGCCTGACTTACTAAAGGATAAGCATTAAATGGAAAAGAGAGAAAACAAGGACATTCAGTGATACCAGGCAAAGTGTACTATGCCTTGTATTTGTAGCAGGTGCAAAGAGGGAAGACAAACAAAGGATGAAGCTGTCTCACAAGCTTAGTTGAGTTGATGTGTGGCAAAAAAGAATGTGTGATGTCTAACTGTATGTCTCAGCCAAAGGCCCATTTTTCTGTGACAGGCACATAGCAATTGGGACTGCCCTGGAGCCAGACTAGCTGGGGTTTCCACGAGAAACTGCAAACTTCCTCTCAGAAAAGACTTTCTGCTTAAAAGTAGGAACGCACAGGGTTAGGGTTTTGCATCCCGAGTAGTTTGTGATTGTAACTCAGAAGTCCTGCACATTTCTCACTTATGGCCAAATCTAGGTGGTCCCCAGGCTTCTGGCTGCATGCTGCTCAGAGCTGTAGGTCCACATGTGGCACCACTCGTCCTCTCACGGAGACTGGCAATACCTAAAGAGCACTTTAGCAAGGTTCTGGCTCCCCTCACTCTGACTAAGAAAATTGTTTTGAAATATCTGAAAATACTTGAGCTCTGTGCCCCCGCCCACTGTACTGTTGCCTCCCGGGCACGGTGGTCTGTGCCAGGTACTGCAGGGCAGATCAGAACACCAGAGATTTGTGACCAGGACATGTAGTGGGTGGTACTGGAGAACTCTGCAAAGAGAATAAAAACCTTTCCCAGTCAAACCTGTACCTGCGACAGGGATTATATACAGTACTTAAAAGCCTATCTAATTCTTTCATGCCTATAATTTTGGGGTGTTTTTAACAAATTATAAAGCAGATTCACAATATGCAACAGGTCAAGAGCAAAGTAGTTTAGACAAGCAGGGGGAAGGATTTAGTGCTTGTACTCCCTCTCACACATATACGCTCACTCATACCTACACATGGCTGGGATAGAAAAAATTACTCCTTTTCACATCTGAGAAAATATGTTAGGTGGCCAAGACAGTTGTTATACAAATTATTGAGGTGAATAAGCTTGAGAGGTCAGAAAATGGATGTGATTCATCCTGGCAAAAGCAGCTGGCTTCGGAGAGCCAGCTAAACCATCCAGAGCAATGCTGCTCACAAGTGAGCTCTGAGCTTTGTAGGAATATTATGAGGTCATGCTGATTCATCTGAAGAGTGCAGAGAGAGATGCAAGGCATACATTTTACAGGAATGACATGGGGTTGGCAAGCATTAAGATTATTTTGTCTTTTGTTCTACCACAAAGTGCTTATGGGAATTCTTAAAACCTCTGATCTGGAAATTGAAGACTTAAGTGTTTTTTCCTGAGAAACTATCCTAACCACTCCTTTGTCTGCATCTTTGCTGAGTTGTCTTGCAATTTTACTTACCATTATTTAATGATCTTGGGTGTGCAATTTATTAATCTAAAAGAGGCTGCACAAAACAATTTTGAAAAAACCAATCTGCATAGGACCAAGTAGATGCAAATTCAAAGCTTGAGGATCAGACAGAAAGCAAAGCCATCCCAGATGCTCAGGCCCTAAAGGAAGGGTGTGGCAAGTCAGGCAGGTTGAGGACGTGCTGCTGAGGTGGCTGAACAAAGCCCTGTCGATCACCACTTCCCTGTCTCCTTAATCCTGCTGACATGTGAGAAGTCCCTCATTCACTTCAGTTCAAACAAATGGGGGAACCTTCATATATCTGAATTAATTATGATCAGCTGAATTGCAGTTGCCTGAGGGGCAATCAAAAACTCAACTCAGGGAAACCCTGGGCTCTGGCATTCTACTTCAAGAAGTCTTGACAGTGGACACCTATTCACTGTCCACTCACACTGGACTCCCATCTAAAGAAAAAAAATCTTTTCATATCCTTCTTATCTTCCCCTTCCGCTGATACATTGTGGTTATTTTTCTAAATACTTAGCAAAAAAAAAAAAAAA
>VWZN01010159.1:149514-164435 GCA_013396955.1 Regulus satrapa | reverse complement strand
CCCAAAAAAAACCCCACAAACAAAACCCCCAAGCCACTTTCTAGAGACATGTGAGAGGAACTGTAGGTTCAGCTGTCATTGTCCACATCTCTGCATGCTGTGGCTGACAAATGCAGAACAAAAGGTGTGAGCAAAGTGACGATTGCAAAGTGCAACACACCAGGGCTTGGTGCAAGATTTCCTCTGCACTGTACAAGTGTGTCTGTCAGAAGGAAGCACACAGCGTGGTTTTGTGAAAAAGGGGTTGAGTTAACCCTGTGTAAAGCAGCTCTGTCTCCCCTGCCAGCAGGGCCAGCATGCCGCAGTACAAGCTCACCTACTTCAACCTGCGGGGACGAGCAGAGATCAGCCGCTACCTCTTTGCCTATTCAGGCACGAAGTACGAAGACCACAGGATAGAAGCAGCAGACTGGCCCAAAATCAAGCCAAGTGAGTAGCATGGGTTAGCATAGCCAAAGCTCCACTAGAAATGCTGGCAGAAAGAAACAATGGAAGAGGTGCTTGTATGTTTTGTGAGCAGGATTAATTTCTGCTTAATTTCTGGCTTTAGTTAAGCCTGTGTGAGTTTTAAGGTGAGGCAGCCAAAATGTCATTGCTGATGCTCTCATGGGAGACCAGATCCAAATGTTCAGACAGTCTGAAATGCCTTACCTACTGTCATCCAGGTGGGCTTCTACTCCTTATCAGTTCAATGTAGGTGTTTTTTTGTACCTAAAGATAATCAAATGAGGCTGATCTCAGCTTCTCTGGATAATTTGATCTCAAAGACCACACCTCAGCCTTCACCCTGGATTTAGAAAGCCAAATTGGAAAAAAAGGGTCAGGAAGGACACTCTTGTGCAACTTGAAAGGTCTTCAGAGCAGAAAAGTGATGAGAAAACAAAGTCAGTTGTTATAACTAAAAAAAACCCTAAAGGATCAAAAGAGGTCCTAGAAAATAATCGTTCCTAAGAACAAGCCCTACCAACCCTTCCAGAAGTACCTTTCAGCCTTTTGTACCCCATTCTTTTCACGTCTTTTAGTTTCAATAACCTCTTTTCAGCTTTTAAAGGTATTTATCATTTCTGTTTATTAAATGAACCTTAACTCAAATGAAATAAGTCTTGAGTTTGGAGACTCAGGGTATGAAATCAATCTCATTTCATGGACTGGGCTTGTGTTTGGCTACACAGGCTATGATTTGCCACATCCAGAATGAAGAATAATGCCTTCAGTTTGGTTGATCTAAACTAATTCACAAGGTGACTTCTATTATGAATCAGTGTTTATTGATAAGCTTCTACACCATTTAATAAACCCAGCCAGCAAGCTACCCGATTTTTCTAGGGCGCAAATTCTGTAGGTTTGTTCTTTCCTGTTTGCAGTGACTAGAATGATAAACCCTCAAACACAACTGTAATCCAAGTGGCAATTGAAGCTTTCAGTGGTGCTCAAGCCTAGAAAACACTGGCAAAAATCCACAGAGGAATAAGAAGCAGTGGAACGGGGATATTTTCAGCTAGGGATGGCTGACTTTGGAAACCTTTTCCTTTTAAAAGCTTAAGACCACGTGGTATAGCTTATTTCTCTTTCATGGCAGTTCTCAGGGAAGCAGGGTAGAAACTAAAGGTGAGATTAAGAATTCAGATGACCTGAGGTAAGCTCTGCCCAGGCTTTTCATTCTTAATTACACACATATTCACACTCACTTTTGTCCTGAACAAAATTGAGCGTATAAGCAAAGTACATTTTTATGTGGACTTTTCTTTACTAAGTAAGACAAATTAAAAAGAGAAAGCATAATTAGTCACTTATAGGGTGCAGAGGCATTCACATTCTAGGACAAGATGTTCTAACAGCAGATCTATCAGACAAGGAAAAAGCATTGCATCACTCTTTGAATATTGTTGATGATCCCAATGTCTGGGCAGCACAAGAAACAATGCAGGAAAGTTCTTCCTATGATTTTCTTCAGTGCTCACTCCACAAACCTCCCAGTAGAGCTTTATGTGTATAAGACTTGTTCTCTACAGTGAATGTGTAGCTGCAGCACCATTACCACAAGAACACTGGGAGCAGAGACACCCTAAAAATCCTAACCTACACACTTTGTAACTCTTTGCCGCATTAACAAATACTGCCAAAGTCATTAACCTTTGCACATGTTTCTTTCTCTTTCTGTGCTCTGAGAAGTTTGCTGGCAGGCTTACCACGGGTTAATTAACATTTTTCATTTTCTCTGCATAAAGGCCTTTCATAGCAACCTCTATAACTGAGCCCTAGATGAAATTCCAAGGAAGATAAGAAGTTTAGTAAAATGTGGGAGCTGCCACTCTAAGATTTGTGAAGTCATCTGTGCAAAGTTTATACTGGTCTAAGAGTTATTTGAATTTCAGGCATCTGTAGACAGCCAGTCAGTGCATGGGAATCAGAACGTACCCTGCTAATTTCGCAGGAAAACATACACCTACACAGAAATTGTTGGGTGCATATCTGAAAGTGCTGCTACATCTTAGAGTAGCAGGATAAACCTCTGCTCTTCAAATCTCCCTGAACCCTAGCTCTAGCACGAAAGTAATGTGTCATCTGCCACCACTGACCTGCACATTACAGACAACAAACAATTAAGAGGTTTGCTAATTAAAGCAAGAGTAAAGGTGTCTTTTGTATGCATAAAAATGTAATGCTGCTTAAGGAAATTGTGTGGAGATCACCTGATGACTACCTACTCCTCCTTTGTGAGGCATTTCTCATGGTTACTCACTGTATTTCCAGACAAAATGTTCTCCCACAGGCAAATCATTCAGAAAAACACTGAATCAAAGGCAGCAACAAGGCTTTGGAATAAACAGCCCTAACTGTTCAACAAGACCAAGAGCCAGTGTCCTGTTCTGCCCTAGGGCACCTAAAGCCTGTCTTTGCAGATTGTGACTCAACAAAAGAAATGTTGTCTCCTGGAGAGGGAGTAGGTTTGCACAGGCTTTGTGTGCCTTCGCACTAGAAGCATTGCATACAGCATTTGCCCTACGGAAAACAAGCCTTGCACACTGCTATCCTGAGTTTTCAAAATGTACCTCAACTCCCTCCACAGAGACAGAGTTCGAAGAGGAAAAAGCACCAGGTAACAGTATTCTTGCCCAAAAAGTTAAACTGCTGTGTTCAAAAGTAAATGTGAAATGAGGGGACCCATTCAACCCACTGCATGTACAAAGGCATAGGTCACTGCTGAGAATTCTTCTGCAGAACTCTCATTTGTATCTTTATTCAGATCCTTTATATAAAGGTTTTTTTCCTCCTCCTATTTTTCCTGAACTAGGTCTACCTTAGAAAGAGGAGAAATAAAGTAGCAGATTCCAGTCAGTCTCATCCTGGTGAAAACCAAAGAATGGTGAATATTTAGCAATGATAAAGGGAATTACAGCTGCATTTGATGTAACAGCAGTTAAACAAATGCAATTTAGTATGCAGCTTATTTTGAAGTTTTTTACTGAAAAAACAGTAAAATTGGTCAAAATAATGGAAGTAATTACATAATTATAGATTGAGGTGAGATTAAGACAGAAAAATTGCTATGCACACTTGCATCTATCATGTTTGCCTTTACCCACCTGCCTGTGAAAGATCTGGAACCAGTTTTGACTGCAGTCTGCAAATGCGTGACGTCCCTCTTTTTGAAAACTTTAAGCATGATGAAGCAAGATAAACAAAAAAATACTTGGGGAAGAAGCTTGGACAAGAGAACACTTCATATTTCTTGAGCTAAGAAGGAACAAATTGAAGAATTCAAGTTTGTCTAACAGCACAATGAGTCAGGTCTCTGAATGAGATCTGAGAGGATAGGTTTGCTTCAGCAGTTTCCTCAGAACTGAAATAAGGTTTTGCAACAAATACCAAGCCTGCCAAATCATCATACCGTATAAACCAGGAAATACTGACATTATTCTGAAGCAAAGACTTAGTTCTGTATAACTGATGGGAAACCAGAAAATCTGTGCATAAAGATCAATGTGCAAAAAAAGCCCATTTAGAAAGCAAACTTGCAGCTGCGACAAGTTTAATTTTTGACCTGAAGAGGGTGGTGGGGTTTGTTGTTTCTTTTGGCATTTTTCATGTGGCTGCCACCATTAAGCTGCAATCCTAACATACCTTCAGGCAAATAAATAAGACCTCCCTCCTGGAAATACTGTCCCACTTGATTATGTTTACACCTATTGGTGTTTTTGTTGTGTTGAAAGGATGAACTATTATAACATAAGAACTTCTTTTATTTGGCTTAAACACTCTGAAATTAAAATTTCTATAACTCAACATTTGGGGGGTTTTTTTCCCTTCTGACCCAGATCATCTTTGGCACATATTCCAGTTGATGATTTTAGGCAAGGACGGCAGTTTATAATATAAACACATCGAAAGAAGCCAGTGTATAAGTATTAGCATTGTCCTGCTTCAGCACAGAATTTTGAAAATCAGACAAATATCAAGCAGCATCTTTCCCTAACACTTCACTATATGTAAGTCAATAATTATTTTAACAAGTAAACAAACTCATTTTTTACACTTCCTTTTGAACACACTCTGACTTGGCCATGCCCCCATTTAAAGGGCAGTCAGTTCAAGATCTACAATAGGCTCATACAAGATCTGTACTCCCACACAATGGGCTCCTCACAAAAGCATCGTTGCACTCCCTAAGTCATGATACAGCAGAAAATCCACTGTAATGGTGAACTAAGTTACCACCACCTTAGTATTAGTCTGGCAGGCAGGAACAGCTTTTGATCTGTGCCTCCTTCAAGTAATTTGAAGCAATGGAAATAACAGACTTTATCATCATAGCAAAGGATGCTTCTCCTGCAATGATGGCCATAAACAGTTTAGAATGTGTAGAATGATGCTTGAAAAGTCCTTAGGAAACCTGATGGACTAATGGCCCTGGAAATATTCCAGAGATAATAGATAAATATTGAGAAGCACCTGACAGCAGACAAAAATTCCTCAGGGGAGAAGTTACCCTGCTTCCTGAGTGAGGTTTTGCTATGTAGCTGTACTAAAATGTGCAGCTCTGGGTAAATTAGCTAGCTCTGGGTAAAAAGTAGGGCCTGGCAGGAACTTCCAAAGATAATATGAGTTGTAATAAATCTGAACCTGGACCGAGATTAAATCACAGCATCCTCCTCATCATCCCTTTCTAAAAGATTCAGATCCCAGGTACCTCCACCTCTGGGCCAACCATTTCCCAAGTGCCTTGCTCCTCTGCTATTAGAAAAAATACATATTTAATATATTTCTTTTTAGAAGATGCAAAGTATCTATTTGTTTCTCATGATCTAATTTAAATGTGAATGGATAGGAAAAGCAGTTATGGTCAGTTTTCAAGGCAAAGAAGAACTTATTTCGACACAGGTATTGGAGTAAGAAACAGGTCTGTGACATTTATTTGCCCCCAGGGTTTGACTAATCCAGCTGCCTTATTATGGAGCCAATCTAAGCTTGATTACCAAGTGATTAATTACTCAGCTTTTGAGCAATAATCAAGTGCTTCAACACAGACTGCATTGCATCAGAGGCACAGAAAATTACAACATGGGCAGGATGAGTCAGGGGCAGGTCAGATTGGGGAAAATGGGGGAACATGATAGAAGGACATAAATGAGGAGAAGAATAATGGAAAAGTTCAGATCAGTGAAAATAGAAGAATAGAAGAAAGAGGTAAGGGTAAGAGAAAGTTAAGAACTATGTCGGCGTAGGGGAGAAGAGTGGTGAGAAGCACAGCACCAGCAGCTGACCAGCCTAGGACAAAACTCTGCTCAGCTCTGCTGTGTTTCCCCTCCCTATCCCTGACAGAGGAACAGTCCCTCAGGAGCACTCTCCACTGGGCCTTGGCCAGGAGGATGAGTGAGGAGCTTGTGTTCAAAGGGAAGGCCGGAACACCAGTGAAAGCCTATAGGCATGGCAGGATGCCAGCAGTCATCACAGCCCTTAGGAGGGGCTTGATGGTGTGGAAATTAATTAAAGGGATGTTCTTGCTTTTAGCACACATCATCTCCCTCACTCAGCATCCAGCAGAGACTTACATGTATCAACACCACAGTTCTCATCACAAAAGCCAACTGAAATTAAAGTAGTACAAAAAGGAATAAATCAAATTTCTCCTAAAATGAGAAGAGAGACTGCAGATCAGTCTGAGGACTTGTCTTCTGTCAGATTTCAATCCAGCTTTTGATGCAAAAAGCCAGTAAAGAATCAACATTATAAGAAAGGCAAGAACCTGCTGATAAAAGTTCAATTTAAATAAGGCTACAAGTTTAGTTATTCAAAAAATGAGGCTTTTTAAAAACCCTTTTCCTCTTTCAATCTAAATTTGCAACACAAGCATTCACCATGCTTTGTACTTCAGATGAGTGGCAAAGCGAGCGGGAACTGAACGGGAAAGGTCATTTTGTGCATGCCTGAGAAATTATGCTGTTTGCATGACAACAGCAATAGATTTTTCTGCTTTTCCTTCTCAAAATGTATTTGCTCAAGTGAGAGTTGGAAACACTGTAAGACAACATTGTTTTGAAAAACACGGAAAGCTCATCTGTATGGATACACAAGGGTTTAAACTGACGTAAGTACAAAGCAGCCCTCAAAACAACGAGGGTGAGAGAAAAGCCAGCAAAGTGACACTCACATCCTTCGAGCCTGTACTACTTTAGCTTAACTCCTCGGTTGTAATTGCTCCCCAGTGGATGGTGTTTCATGCCTTGCTCCCATGACCTTGATTCCACCCAAATATCTCTCTCACACAGCAGCTTTTCACTTGCTCATCTAAAGTAGGAGCCACCCTACCTGCTCTTGTCATCTGCAGTCACACAAACCATGCCTTTCACCAAAACTGAGAAAACTTCAGCAGGTTTAGGACCATGCTTATACACATGGACCATTTGGGCATCTCCTTGAACACATCAAAGAGCAGAATTGGGCCAAAAGCAGCACAGGACATGAAAGCAATCCACAGAAGTTCATATCCATGAGCCTAAGGGTAAGACTGCTTTAATCCATGTGCAGATAAATTTCTGTTGCAGTTTGGAGACCCTAAGAATATGGCCTAGGTGTGGTTTCTGCAGTTAGCAAAGTTTCTAGAGGCCACGTCAAGGTCATATGTCAAACCCCAATCTTACTTCCAGCAATCAAATGGTGTCCATCCAGTGTGAAGGCTCCTCAAATACTCCCTTAGGATGAGCTGTGTGACAAAAATCCAACCTCCTCTTCTCCAGCTGGAGAAGGAAGACTCCAAGTTTCACAGAAAATGGATTCCTCCCCATAACAGTCAAACTCGGATATACAGAAACGTCTTCAGGGAAAATTGTTATTCTAAGTCACAAAAGCAAAAAATACTTCACAGCAGGTTCCAAAAACTTTTGGTCATTACGTGAATTTTAGACAATAACATTTCAAAGGCAAAGATTATTTTTTTTCCTAAAGTTTTCTAGACTGAAAACACAACTTTGTAAGCCATTATACCGTCTCCTCAGCTATGGAGGAGATCTACCATAAATATTTTCTGCCCCTTGACTAGTCTTTATTATTTTCTTCTGCTATAAAGCAGCCTGAATGTGTTGTACATTCTGGTGCTCAAGAATAGCCTGCCCTGCACCCAAGAAGAAGCAACAGATGTTTAAAATTATGTGTACAGCACAGGTGTTCTTTCTTGAAACCTCTTAGACTTGCACTCATTTATAGCTTAACTCAATAATCAACAAAATCAGTGTATAATTATATACATGCACTCTATCAGCTGGAAAAAAATATGTTTACATTAAATCCCACTTTTTTTCTCTTCTTGATAAGAAAAAAAATAGAGTCTTAAATACACAAGAAAGAATATCTACCATTTACCATCTGTTATCCTTTAAAGAGTCCTGCTCAGTAATGATACCAATAGATTTGCTGCCTCCTAACAAAAAAAAAAAAAAAAAAAAAAAAAAAAACCCAAGTCTCATTATAAATCAAAGCATAAATATTTTTAGATATTATGGGATAACAAAATTAAGTCTGCTCTCTTTTATTAATTTTATAATTGTATTCAGAATCCTGCAATTGTATGTACACAAAACAAAACTGTCTGTATATTTTCAATTGTGAACTCAGTTTCTCTTTCAGAAAAGAATAACCAGGTCTTCAAGAAAGTAGCTCAGCACTGAGGAGGATGACCTTCATAGACATTACGCATGTTTTCAAGGAATGAATAGCAATTCTCTTGGATTCAGTAATGACCAAATTCTTGAGAAACAGAACATGAGAGATGACAAACGCTCTGCCTTTGACACCGTAATCCATGTCCCTTAACTGTTCAGAAAGATGTTTCCCTCCTTTAGTTATAATCAAGGGTTTCTTAAAAACAAAACCAAAACCAACCTGTAATAACAAACTGGCTTTACTTTTTCTTGTAATGACCCACACAGTGAATTATCAGTCAAAGCTGAGAATTATAGACCTCTTCCCCTGTATGTAAACACAGCAGCAAAAATATCTGTGGGTTTCTAGATGAAGCAATCCCAGTCTTACAGTTTCCCAACCTGAGCAGCGAGTGACAGTGTGCTTTGACAGCTATTGCTACAGACTGGCTTAGTCATATTGACCCTGCCAGAACTGCATCACCCCATAGCATTCCTACTGGGGCCTCCAAAAAAGGATGCTTAACTCCTTCATGGAAGAAGTTATTACCCCTGCTCTGGCTGCACTTTGTCAGTTTCCTGTTGTCAGGCATTCCTGTTGCACATCCCAGTGTGGTCTGGGGGGACACGGAGCAGACTGCAGGCTGACCACACTGGCACATCCAGCAGTCACACGTGCTCTCATCCCCTCTACTTGTGCTGGCCTGAAAGATGTGCTTTCCATAAGCAAACATCGTTATGCACCTCTGCTGATTTGGGGCAGTGATATTCAGGGCCCTCTGCATCACTAACCCAAAGCTCAGAACCCAGGTTCCAGAGAGCTTTCCTGTTAAACATTCCGGGGATACAACTTGTCACGTCTCAGTGATTCTCAATGAAACAAAACATAGACTTGCCGGGACCTTGCTGCGCTCTGGATAATAAACATACAAGGCCTTCTGTGCAACAAGTCTATTATTGCTTCAACAACAACCAGCAGAGCCTGCTTTCTCCCTGGGGTACAGCAGCTAATGCTCATTGAACTCTCCTGCTTCTACTATTCACCAGCATCCAAATTCCTACTGAATTCCCAGTGTGTGGAACTTAAGGAAAAAAAGAATTATCCTGAGTACTGTGTTCAGATGCAGAGGGGGAAAAAAAAAGGGCACTTGCATAAAAATCTTGTTGCAAATCAAGATTTAACATCTATGACCCTGTATCTAATGTGATTCACATACTGCATGCTCAGTCATGGAGCAGTGCTCATCATTTATGGAGTTGCTTTGCTAAACAATTATGAATGCATAAGATTTCCTTATTTTCTCCTTGTCATGAAGAACTAAAAATTCTCATGGAATAGAGGCATCATTCCATCTGCCCTGTAAAGACAGTTCTGGGTTTGAAAGTACTTTGCATGCTTCCAACAGCCAGTTGTCTCATTTCTGCACTACCACCTTTGTACATGACAATATAAATCTTAAAATGGATATAAATCTTCATTATATGAAGTGTAATGCATGAAAATAGGATACAAAGCATTTAGCTATGATCAGCGCTTGCAGTCACGTGCAGCCCTTGGAAACCATGTCCTTGGAAATGCAGAGATTTACAGTTCCCTCAGTAAACAGCACCAGGTTCCCACCAGCAGATTGTTTTTACCCTAAACATGACTGTCTTCCCCAGATTACGTTCCAAGGTTCCAGTTCCATTTCATATAATGCCAGCAGCTTCTCCAAAACACAGCAAAACAACAGTCCAAATTTCCACATACCTGCAAAATTAATAGCAGGAAAATAAGACTGATTTCTTATCTCAAAATAACTTACAGGTGTCTATGACACCTGTTTAGTTTGTCTCTCTATATACTTTAGGTCTGGAGGCTTCTTTTTCATAACTGACTGAACTTTTTTTTTTTTTTATGTAAGCCATGTGAGGTGAATTTGAACATTTATTACTATTTGTAGTTCAGTGTGAAAAATATATGTGTCTTGGTGAAGGCGACTGCCAAGCAAAATGCCTTGTCATGATGTAATTTCTGATATGTAGATGCTTCTCTGAATCACTGCTTCTGAATTTAAAACAGCCATAAATGAAAAATATCTTGCCATCTTTGCCCAGTCTCTTGCTTCATGCCCCAGCTGGATCCTGCACAATGAAATCTTCAGTAGTACTGTACTCAACCTTAACAGTCACTTTCCTGGGGAGGAAAAAGCAGGGGTGAGAAAGACAAATTAATATTCCCCTGAAAAGTTTCCCTATATAAAGAGTTCTGGATGTATAGGAGCACATTTGGCCTCCACAGCATGAAACCAGGAAGTAGGAAATGCAATGCCTGCTTTCTGTGCTATAGTTGTCTTCATGCAGTGCAATTTAGTCACGTCTTTACCCTTACTTTTTTTTGTTTTGGTCCATGCATTTCTCCACAGAAAGAGTGTGAAACTGTTAAGTGCTACAACAGTGGATATCCTCTGTGTGGTAAAACTACAGCTGTCACAGACTTCCACTGTTAATGGCTATGATTTAACTTTTGGTTATTTTTATTTTTTCCTCCAAGCTATCCCATTTGGCAAACTCCCTATTCTGGAAGTAGATGGAGTTATCATTCACCAGAGCCTGGCGATGGCAAGATACCTTGCCAGAGAAGCAGGTAAGATATCAATGACTATTTTCTTTCTCTCCTCTGAGTTCACCTTTCATACTCACTCAGGTACAAACAGAACCAAATCAACAACTTAGCAAGCCCAACCACGCAGAAGTCAAAACCAGCATGACAAAACTGAAACCAGTGCCTGGGGTTTGGGCTGACTTCTCCAGCCAGTACACTTTACCCCTGCATGAACCCATCCCTGCATGACAGAAAGCACATACCTGTGGCTTCCCTAAGGCTGCCAGGCAGTTTCCCCCAAAGCTCAACTTTGAGAGCTAACCAGAGAGATGACCAGGAGGAAGAGGTTTTGGAAGCATTAGAGATTATCACAGCAGGCAGAGAACTCTGAAGAAGATTTAGGCAACAATTCTGGGCTAGCAGAGAGATTAGAGGAGATGTTGACATCACTTGTATCTTTAAATACTTACATGCTGTGGAAGTACACAACCAGTTAGATAAAATGATATGAGACTTAGTAATGCAAGTAATCAAAGAGAGTGGCCAGGCTTTGTTTTAGATCAACGAGCTGTCATTCAACACCATCTGCAAAATTGGTCTGGCTGAAGGCAGATGTGCCCATGTCATGCTGGACATCAGCAAATTGAAGAGGGGGGCTGGGAAGCAAGAACTATCCTACTCTTTCTACACTGTGAGCAAACAGATGTAGCCTGCCTTTCAAAATATCTCCGATTTTCTAACTGAGGAAGGAAGCAGAAGTTCATGCAGAAGTTCATTCTTCAAGTTACTAACAACACATTTTCAAGTGTGTCTGCAATACTCTGTTCCTGCCCATTTCCTCCAGCTTTAATACAATCTACTCCTTGCAAGAGAGGAGAATGAGGAAAGCCCACCTGATGATGAGACAGAGCGGGAAAGCCTGCCTTTCACCCAAGATTCCTCCCTTCTTGGCTCCTGATGGGAGGCTGATCTGGAGCCATGCTCCTTTTTGCAGTCTGAAGTTTGAACTTTTTTCAATTGACTTGCACCACTGACAAAGGCTTGGGATCTGGAGCACACTTAGACCAGGCTGTGCTCTTCTCAGAATTCATCATGCTGTCAGCTACAGCAGGTAAAAGAGCATGCATGTAAGGGAAAAAAATCTCTTTTCAACTTTATAGTGAAAACTTGCTAGTTCTGCCATTAAGCCTGCATACACATCAATAATCCTCTAAAATTAAGAAATTGCATTTTTACGTGCCTGGCACCATCAACTCATAGCTGAAGGATCACAGAACTTGACGCCCAAGAAGAGAGGCGCAATTCTCACCCTCAAAGCACAAAGTTTCAGTAAGGGGGATGACCTGTCAGAGGTAGGGCATGCAGCTTGTGATCTGAACCTGAATAGAGGTGAAAGAATAAATGCAGGTCTCTGAAGTGACAGCTAGGGAGAAATAGTAGAGGCATCAAGAGAACTGCAGGAAAACCCAAGAATTATAGGAGAGAAAAGCAGATTTGTAAACAAGACAAAAGTTGGTTGAGCTCCCTGATTACAATGAAAGATTATAGAGTAAGTGGGATGTAATGAAAATATTTTGAATGGGGCTGAGTGGGCAGGATATAGGGAAAAAGAGGAATTTTCCAGGTGTGCTTTTAGAGAACATTGATCAAAATGAAAGATAATGAGATGGAGGAGGACATTGAAAACTGGGATGGGCAAAGATTCAAGGAAAGGAATTTGGGCCAACCATCACTGAAGGTGTGGTGGAAAGCAGAGGATAAAGAAACAGTGTTCAGGCTGGGGTCTCACATAATGGGTAACAACCTTGGATGGCTGTACAAGGCCAGAAGAGGGAAAAAAAAAAGGTATTAGGCAATATACCAATAAAGGTATATAGGTAGATAAGATTGCATTTGGATACAAGGAGTCAAATCCACATTAAATAAACTTGGAGAACATATATTTTTATGAAAATACTCACAGAATTTACCTTTGGGGTATCAAAAATTCCTGCTGAGGCAGGGACATTCCTCTAATGTCCCTTCAAATGCTTGCTTCCCACAGGTCTGGCAGGCCAGACGCCTGTGGAACAGGCTTTAGCTGATGCCATTGTGGACACCATCGATGACTTCATGACGCTGTTCCCTTGGGCAGAGAAAAACCAGGACGTGAGAGTAAGCCAATCACTAAATTAAACAAAGATAGCTTGTAAGCCATGACCCTGTATCTGAGCATCTGCTCTGGAGACACTGATGGGTGTTGGCCACTGGGTTCCATACCTCAGCTCAGCAAAGCTCTGTGGTTCTTCCTCGAGGCTGATCCCACCTCCTCCTTCACCAGGTTTGTTTTGACCCTAGGTAGAAACTCTGAGGCCATAGTGAGCTGGCCCTCACTAGTTCAGATTGAGCCAAGGATGTGCCTACACCAAACTGCTCTTCAAAAGGGCAAAGGCAGGACACTTCCACCCCGGCTGGTGCTGCAGAGTTCCTCTCTCCTGTCGTAAGGAGCCCGTGCTCAAATCTTTCTGCCAACACAATAATATACATTGCCCCAGCCCATCCCTTAGTGTTCCTGCATTTTGATTTCTTCTAGATGTTCAATAAGCATCAGAAGTCAATAACATCAGCTGCCAGGGACAACCACTTGTCACTCACCGGAGCAGTGTAGGACAGCGGGCACAGCTCATCAGGGCAGGTAGCACAGTCCTCACTGTGCTTTTCAGATGTCACAGCCCACCTTGGTCCTCTGCAGTGCCCATGACACCGGGCTGTGTGCCACTTTAACACACTCACAGGCCTGTCCTAAAGCATTTGGGGTTTCTTTTGGTGTCAGGCCTCTCACCAGAACCCCAAGAGCGAGCACACAGATCAGTCGCTGGAGAAAGAAGGCAATGGGTGAGTTCACTGCAGTGTTACAAAGCTCTGCACAGCTCTGACCCAAGCAGATAACCTGACCCTCTTAGGGAAGTGGAGGTGTAACAACAGCTCCCACCATAAATGTCCAGTGCAGCCACCTTCCATTTATTCAAAGGCAACATTTTAGATCATTTAGGGTATTTTATTGTGGAGACGACAGAGTAAAAAATGGTGCCCCAAATGCAAAATAAATAAATAAACTATATGAAAGTGCTCTGAAATCTTGCAGGGGAAAATCTGAAATTCAGAGGTTTAGTACTTAAAAGTGTGAATTACTTACATTTCCTAGTGATTTCCTGAAGTTTCCTAGTTTGGGGAGGGTAAGTTTTCTCATAAGTTTTAATCATTTCAGAAGACCCACACTCCTACTGATGTGCAGGTGCAGAGGCAGCACTGCTGCCCCTCCATGGGGAAGTTCCTGTTGTAACTCCTTCGTGTGCCCCAGCTCGTACCCAAACACTTCTCCAAAAAAGGGCCCAGTTCGTGTCATTAGTGATTAATTTAAACAGGAAGAGCTGGCAGCCAGCCCCTTGCATGCTAAGTTATGTGCTGGGGCCAAGGATAGCCAGGAACCTCACTTTCCCACTCTCCCAGCACTGTCCTCCCTCTCTCCTCCCGGGTCCGCTGCCACCACCTCGTGGTCGATGAGGCATCTCACGGTCCCACCAGGCCAAATTTAAGTCAGTCACACACACTGAAGCAAAAAAAACCTCCTCAGGCCGGACCAGTGCTCGCAGGAACATACACCCTGGTGAGAGGATGTGTTATGCCCTCTAGCCAGTAGCAAAGAGCAATCAAATGAGGGGAGCAGAGCTGGCAGCTGCCTCCATGCCAGGCACAGACTTCCCCTTCACTCCACATTCCCCAACACACAGCTGGAATGGCAACAGTTCTGCACCCACCCTTCCGCTGCAGAGCTCCAGGGCTGAGATGAGCAGATTGTGCCACTCCAGAAGAGGGATCCACTTGGCTGAGCACTCCTGTACTTGGGGAACATTGTTACCATCAAGATCACAAAATAATTTGGGGTTTTCTTTACTGGGTAAAACTGTGCGAAGGGGACCACTTACCTAAAAGATGGGAAATACTACCACCCAGGGGACAGGTATGAGATTTCTGGACTGCAAACTCCTGGCTGATATTTGCAGTCACTTCATCCAGTTACTAAGCTCTTAACAAAGCAGAAAATTATGCCAAACCTTCAATCATGTCTGTAGAAACACTGATTTAATTTCAGCCTGCATTTAGGTTTCTGTCTCTTTTTTTTTTTTTTTTTTTTTTTTCATTTAACCCCGTTTAAAACT
>VWZN01010159.1:127650-147054 GCA_013396955.1 Regulus satrapa | reverse complement strand
CCCCCCAAAAAAAAAAAAAAAAAAAAAAAAATCACTTAGCCAGTTAAATCCAAGGGCCTGAAAAAAGTGCTTGAGAAATTGAGGTTTATGCTGTGCCCCTGAAAGAAACTAAACATAAACCTCCAAATCAAGGCAAAAAGCAGTTGCACAGCTGAGCTGGTGCCCACACCAGCACCAGATCTCCAGAAACGCATCAGCTGCCAAAACATTTAACAGCTCAATTATCTGTGCAGTAGCTTGGGAGACACACACAGGGGGTCTGTGGTGGCAGTCAGGCTTAGAAGAAGTGAAGGGTTTCCTCTTCCAGGATTTTGCTCTTCCAGGACTGGAGAAAAGGCAGGTGGAAATCCTGGCAATGAGCTGTGGATGAAAGTGGTTTACACAAACTGAAGGGGAGACAAGTGCTTGTGAGAGGTCTCCATTGTGTGGTGTAAGCAGATAAACCACAACAAACTTGGGCAACGCTCTGCACTGGAAATCACCACTGTTGGGAAAGTATTTCCCTTCACATTTACTTTCCCCTCCCACCTCAAGTATTACTTCACTGAATCAGGAATGACACCAACAACCTCTAAGAAAGGGGTTCAAATCAGGTACAGTCAGAACAGGAAGTAACAACCTTTACTCATTTCCATCTTCACCTGCTTTGCAACTCCATGTGCTCTGCTCTGGTCTTCATAAATTTTTCCTTCTTTAGCTCTCAAAACTCTCTTCTTCAGCAACTGACGTGGTGTTTTTTCCCCTCTGTACATCTTTCCCAATCAGAAAAACAGAACCACAGAATAGCTGAGGAGACCACTGGAGGTCATCTGGTCCAAGCCCCTGCTCACACAGGGCCTCCTAGAGCCAGCTGCTCAGGAATGCATCCAGTTAGTTTTTGGTTATCTCCAAGGATGGTGGCCCTGCAAAGTCTTGAGACCCCCCCAGCTAAAAAGCACAGAAACAGTTACAAGGAACAAGGGTGGAAACAGACAAGAGCTTCTCTAGGGGTAACCACTGCTCCTCCAGACTGATTCCATACACATCCAGACCACCACACAACCCACCCCGAAGGGCAGGGATCCTGTTTCAACCCACATTTGAACCAAGCAGGTAAGAACACACAGGTACAATGCAATAAGAGCTGGGTTAGCATCATGCTCCACAGAAACACACCGCCTAATTAGCTGTAGCATTAAAACACCTGTGATTGTCTGTAAAATCCCACTACTTAGTCCGGCAGAATCAGTGGCAATAAAGAAGCAGAGAAAACTGATTCTTACCCATATCCCTTATTAAACAATACAGTACATGATCTTATTTCAGTTGTGCATTTCGGAACAGACAACACAGCCACAGAATATTTCTAGGAAAAGTCAAGCAGTTAAGTCCACACCCGGAAAACAAGTTTTGGAAAAGCTGTGATTTCCCACTCATTTTGAATCTGCAGAAGTCATGTGCAGTTGACCAGAATACCCACAAACTGGAGCAAACTATTTGGCAGGAGTTCTGTTTTTACAATCAATATCTTCACGCTGCTGTAATTAAAGTGTAATAACAGACTGGTAATTAACTACTGCCGGCAAAGACAAGTGAGTTCAATTGGAACATTCCAGCTGGTTTGAGAGCTGCCTAATTGATTTGTAACATGCACGTTACCATCCCCTCACCTGCCCCAAATCATTGCAACCACAAAACCATTTTGTCAATCTATGCAATTTTATTGGAACAAGTTGATACAAAACCAGTACGGAACATCAGATGAACCAAAACAAGCTGAAACAAACTCGAGCATTGTCAAATAAGGCACATATAAAAAAATCTACACGCGGAATCCAGTGAAACAGACAGGTTTTATATATATATATATATATTTGGAGGTAGAAATAATTACAAAAATACTGACAAATCTTAAGCAGTTGCAGATTTGTTAAAACAATTACTACTTAGGTCCCCATTTTCAAAAGTGATCTGTAAAACCTTTATTCGGTATCTGAGGTTGGCACATTTGGGCCATTTATGCCTTTAAGCATCAAAAGAATGCTATTGGTGTTAAAAATTTTAAATACCATGAGCAATACAATAAAGAACCTACAAAAAGTTAAAAACGTTCATAAAACACCTGGTCAACAGTAATGTAAGAGTCCTTGGGGCACATCATCACCTTTCTTCCTTGAATTTCACAACATATTTACATTTTAGAGACCCAATGAAGCCTTTAATAGTGTGGCTATATCTGCTGGAATGGTTCCCTCTTCTCCTGAGGAATAAAGACAAGCATTAGTACAGCTTAAAAGTACTTCACATAAACAGATAAAAGACTAAGTCCCCAAAACAGTAAAAAAAATCCTCTACTTCTAAGACTTGATCACTGATTTCTGGGCCAGATTCAGAGGGCACTTCCTGTCAAATCAAAGAACAGCCAGAAAAAAAATACATCTTTCTAGTTTAACATAAAAAACTCTAAATAACAAAAGGCTTGTCTGCATCAAGAACCTTCTTTTTTCCCCGAGTAGCATATTGCAGCTTTAATTTATTTAAGTGGACATCACTTTGTGCAAGACACCTACCTGATTCTGCTGCAGTCATATCTTGTTCTAACTTCAATTTCTGTTGGCTGATTCTGAGCATGGTTTCTTCAATAGTCCCCTTACTGATGAGCTTTATGACTTGTACTTCTCTGAAAACCACAAAAAAAAAATCAATTTTTGTAATTTGGATTAGTGCAAAAGCAAAGGATGCTATGCCTTGGCTCAGCTGGCTGGGGTTTAAAGCAAGGATGAGGAAATCAATGAGAGGGCAATACAAAGCTTCTAGATTTTTCTCTGGAACAACTGTGCTCTGTATTGCCAGAAAACATGTTTTCTCCTGCACTCCCAGCCACTGCAAATATCTGGTCAGTTTAAAAAAAAAAAATCTCCATTAACATAAACAAGTCCAATTTCCCCAATTACATTTTACTGTTGAATACTGACAGACAATTATATTAAAGTTGGTATTACAGATATTCTATGGTTTCACTCTTTATGCTCTGGTGGCATTTAAAAGCTTAGAAGTCTCCCAAAGACAACAAACAGCTTGGCCAGACAGTCCCAAAGACTTCAGATCTACCTTGGAATTGTTTCCAGCACCAGAAATTTAAGAATTAGACATCATTTGAGAGTTATAGTGAACTAGGAAAATGAGGGAAGTGTAAATTAACATTTTCTTCTGCCAGCAACATGGACTAAGACAATTACAGTTCCTAGCTCGCATTCAACCCAGAGCTACTCTACACCAGTCTCTGCTTAAAACTTTTCATGATAAATACTGTCTTTTTAACCTCCTTTGAGAGCTCGACTCCAAGAAAACCCAAGCACTAATGAAAAAAAAGTCTTACCGTGTCTGACCTACTCTGTGGCACCGGTCTTCTGCCTGCTTATCGTTGTAAGGGTTGCAGTCAATGTCATGAAGGATAACAACATTGGCCGAGGTAAGATTAATGCCCAAGCCACCAGCTTTGGTGGACAGAAGGAATACAAATATACCCATGTCTGTATTGAACTCATCTATCAGATGTATCCTGTGGAACACAAGACACAAGGCATCAGGCCTTGGAAAATACTCCCAACACTGGCTTCTGAACACAGAAATTGGGATGATCTTTTGGAAGAGAGAGCAGTGGCACTAGACAGCAGCTCCAAAGTACAGATGCCATGCAGTAGGAAAAAGGGTACCAACAGTCCTTTGCAGTGACCAGAGAAACATACTGAGCAACAGATGGATAGCTGAGACTGAAAAAAGGCTTAGGAAAAGATTTCTGATCATCACAGAACACCAAGGGTCAGTTGGAGGACAATGGAAGACTGAAATACGTGAAATGAATGAGCAAGCAGGGGATGAATTTAGCTTCACTGGTAATCTTCTGTACTAACTGCACGTGCAAGAGCAGAAACATCAGCTCTACACGGGAAATAACATCACAGCAAGAACAACAGTTTTGTGAAAGTAAGGAAAAAGCATTAAGAAAAATCTTCAAAAATTTGTTAGACAGACAACCAGCTCAGCTCAAACACGAGTACAGCACTGCAACATTTTCAGCTGCAGGGACAGATAGAAAGGTTCATCCTAGAGTAACAAAGGGGTGTATCCGCCTACTGTAAAAGGAACAGCTACTTCCAAGGAATAGCTACAGGTGCTATGACATGTTGACACACAAATCAAACACACAAGGAACTGCTGACGACACACCCTTTTCATTTCCATGGTAAGACTGTAACTCCACCATCTAAACTTCACCTTTCAGTCTCACCCTTACTAAGGTGATCTGAAATCCAACATTAAACGCCTTCTGTGGTCAATGCCCAGTGAGCACAGACTTCTATATATTGGAAAACAAAGGTAAGGGTCTGAAGCCACCTCCCCTCCAACACATTCACTTTCTCTCACATTTTTGGCAAGAGTCACGTACCGCTCAGAAATCTGTGTTTTTCCATCCAGCCTTATGTATCTATGTTGCCAGTGTTTTAGGAAAACTTCCAAGACATCCAGCATCATAGTGAACTGGCTAAACAACACAACTCTGTCACCCTGGAAAGGACAAAGCAAAGCAAAAATTTTGAAACATGTCAACTCTGAACTACAAAAATTCTTTATTGACGTAAATATATTATTTTACTTTCACAGAATCCCTGTTTTCTGAAATAAAAGACTATGCTGAAAATAATCAAGTCAGGATTGACTTCCAGCAAAGATTCCATGTCCAGTAACTCTGCTGCATTAACTCACTGTCTGCCATTGCAGTAATATTTTAATTACTTTGTACGTAGGCAACTCAAATCACATATCAAATACATAAATGATAGATTATTTCATCCATAAACATCAAAATACTTTCATTCAAAACTCAAAATATTTAATGTAATATAGAGTATCCCTGTTTTGTCTGAAGTAGTCAGATCCAGAGCACTCACCTGTGCAAATTCAGGATACCCTGAAGCATTATGGCACATGCTTATTTGCAAAATAAACCTGTTCGAATCTCAGGGCAGGACTTCAAGCAGAGATGACTTCTTACCTTTCCACTGGCTTAACACACTCAATTACTCTAATGCAATAGAGTCTTATTCAACTGCCAAGAGAAGGTTCAAGTCCATGAGGTGTGAAAATTATGCAAGATCCCATATATTAAAAGAGTAGTTGGAATTAGTACTCTGAAACTTGGAAAATTGTGAACAATTATTTTGGCTGTCTCTAAAGTGATGTGCAGCCTGATGCTCAAGGCTGAACATTAAAAGCTGTAAGCTGTTGCTTTGCAATTCTGCACATGCACTTAATTACAGTGTTAAACTCTGCAGCAAAGCAACTGGATTGCATACAGAGCTGGCAGATATTCATTTAACCAGTTATCTAGAACCACCCCTGAGACAGGAAAAAAGCTTCAGCCATCTGTAATACCTTCTCTTTAAGGTCGGAGAGAATGCGTTCCAGTGCTCTAAACTTTCCAGAATCCAGGATCTGATCCATGTCTAACGTGAAATCATTGATGTTAGAATATTGCTTACAAAGCACATGCAGCTCAAAATCTGTCATAACCGTCATATCTTCAAAGATAAGGTCAGGGTTAGCATCACAATGTGTGGGTTCCTATTAGCAAAAATGAAAGGAAATAATGCAATACACAACCTCACCAGAGAACTTAAAACAAAACCACCACAGAGTAACACCCATAATCTCTGAAAGAAAAAAAGTAACACACCTAGAAATAGACATGCTAGAGCATGGCTCGTCCAAGCAACCAAAGATGAACTCTCAACTTCAGGTTTATGGGAGAGGACAATTAGTTCACAGTTTAGCTCTAACAAGCACTTGTACTGCCAAAATCTTAAGAAGGATATGCTCAACCTTCATAGCAATTACCTACTTCCCATCAAGCCCTACGACCTTTTACCACTTTATCAGACCTCTCCCCCTGAAGACACATTCCCTAAAAGGGAGGTCCAATCCTTGGATAGATAGTAGAAGACATGAAATGGCCAGCCCAAGATGTAGGGTGGGTATAGGGATGTCATGCCTGAAAGAAAGAGGGGGGAAAAAAAGCCACATCTGGAGAGTACAATGGTATGGGAATAAAAAGGGACAAAAATCCTTCATAAACCAATGGGTCACTTCTTGCTTCCTCCCAGACTTGTCTAGCTTCACTTTAAAACAAAGCTGAAGAATATTCAAAGCCAGCTCCAACTTTTTAGAGCACCTGCTGCACACTGAGATATTTTTTTTTTATATTTTAGAAGTAAGCAGTAGTTTTTCCCAAGCTTCTCAGGTATTAACCCCATACAAATTAAAAACAATTAAAAAAATCTTTAACAGATCAAAACTTAGGCCTTCCCTATTTTAGTTCTGTACTACTCAACTCTTGCTACTCAGAAAGCTATTAGACTCAAGTGTCCACCTAAAATTTCTTCCATAAACACTCTCACTCTGGCTTTAAGTTCTGGGGTGAAGGGAAGATCTGCTAAGGGGGAGCTTATGAGAACAAGATAACTGCAGACCCACAATTGTTCCCTTCATTCTAATAATACAAAAATCAGTATTAAATACCTACAGAGCTTGATCAGAGCACTGGATAGATGCAGAGAAATAAGCAGACACAATGAATTAACTTTGGCAAAGACACATTTTTGACCAGAAGTCTGAGAGCAAAACAAACAAACAAGGAAACAAGTTTGCATTAGAAATTCTGAGAGATGAAAGATTGTTTCTGAATATCATGCCCTTACCTTGAGCATGAGGGTGGACATTGTCCTGAGCTTATCATTCGTGTAATACTGACGATGCAAAAGAGGATGATTGGCCATTTTTCTAAGTTGCATCATCGCATTTCCCATATCGGAGTTTTTCTCTGTAAACAAAGAAGGCATCTTTGTACTACTACTGAAAATAACCATCTGAAATACCTTTATGTCTCAGCAGAGCTTTGTTTGCAAGAACTCAGTTTGAAAAATCACCTATTGCCTGAACTTCAAAAAATTCATGGAAGGGATATAGAGAGTTTATGAGCATTAGACATTTCTACAGAACTAAGACACCAGTCATGTTCAACATACATCTCAGCATGATAAAAATCCACCAAAAGGAAATGAGGCCCTTACATACCATTACTGTCCATAGTTTTCTTGAGCTTGTTTAAGAGAGCCAAGTAGAGTTGTTCCTGTTTCTCAGACATGGCACACAGTTCAATGAGATCTTTTTTGGGAGGTAGTTGTTTAAGTACCTGACAAAACAAGATGACAGCAGATAAAACCTGTGCTGTTGTGAACAATTAGTAATGCTGCACTGTTTTATAGCTGTTACGATGCTCTGTTTGTCCTCCTCATTCCAGCTCCTTTCACTGCTTGCAACTTCACTAACTCGGGCAGCAATTCAACTCAGGTCTTGACCCAGATTATACATCAACCTCCCCATCAAGTAACATGCACTGCACACTCCAGAACAGCATGAAATAATATTATAAGCAATACCTGGGATCTACTCCCCTGCTAATCAGCATTACTCCCTTCAGACCACTGACCACTTAGGTCTGCAAGCACCCATTAACGTTTTTAAAGATCAGTAAATATTTTTGCCTCATATTATACTGTTAGTCTCAGATTATCAGGGGTTTTGATAACACAAGCCCATAATTTTAAAGATAAAATGTTACCTCATCTTTTACTCGTCTCAAGATGAACGGTTTTATTATCTGCTTTGCATGTGCAATTCTCTCTTTCTCATATATGCTTTGTTCTTCAGCACTCTTCTAAGGAAAACATTGAAAGAATTCAATTACAGTGTGAAGATTTCAGCTGTAACATCACCACCTTAACTTCTCTAATTTGGTGAAAACTCCAGCCAAAACAGACATACTTGACCTGGCTGTAAGCATTCCAATATATCCTGTTACAGAATATTTTAACTGAAAAGGATTACTCAAATGTTTCATTTTCAAGATTTTCATAATCACATTGCCTATTTCCATATGACACCAATAAAACAGGAGTTATGCAGCAATAGCAGTCTTGTAGCAGAAAGAAAAGAGTTATTTTCAAGGAAAGAATTCATGGTACTCACTGTTTTTGAAGAGAACATCCTTCGAATTTCACTTGTGCTACTGCTGAACATATGGGGCATGACAAAATTCAAGAGAGACATCAATTCCAACAGATTATTTTGAACCGGAGTCCCCGTTAGAAGCAAGCGATTCTTGGCCTGTTTGTCCAAAGTGGAAAGAGCAATAAACATTTGTCAAACAGGCTAAAAAATAATATTGGCAAAAACCCCACAGCTACAAAGAAGTGAGAAAATGAGTTTAGTTTAAATTATAACTATTTAAACTTATTATGTATTGGAACTCCTGGACTAATTTCCTTGTTAAATCAACAGAACTGTTTTCAGACCTGTGGGGAACTGTGCACCAATTCAAGACAAAAAAGCATTCCTGCATCTATGAGGCTGCTTCTTGATAGTTCTATTTGGGCTTTGTTTTGGTTGTCATTGTCTGGTGTATTTTTTATTCCTCCTGATGACTGTGTTAATTGCAGGTCCCATATCAAGTTCTCTAATGTCATAAAGTGTTTAAGCATAAATTCTGAATTGCAAGTACAAGCAAGTTTTATTGCTTAAAGATCAGCTTTTTAAAAAGGCTATTGATGAAAACATGATCTTGAAAAATAAGCTGCAGTAAGTAATCTTAAGTATATTATTATTGTACAAATCCTACAGTGCTAAATCATAATATTCAGAGAAAGCTGTACTCAAATATTTTTCAAAACTCTGCTTACTCAGGCTGCAAGCCAAAAGAAAAACTATTATTAAGCTGGTTCTTCTTATATAGCCCTATCAGAACAGGTCCTCAAATACTACAAGGTTTCAGCACAAGCAATCCAAATAGCATCTTTAAAATCTTTACTACTATGGGATATAATCTGGAATTGGCTTATTACTGAAACTCAAGCACTACCATCATTGTAATGACAGTACAGGAAATTTTTAACATTTCTTTGGGAGCTTATATCCCTGAAAGAGGTCATAGTGCAGGATCCACTTCCTTAGACTACACCAACACTTAAATCCGCTTGCATACTGTAGTTTCCCTAAAATTAGGAATATTTGAACTTGACAGTTAATATTCCATATTCTCCCTGCTTGTAACTACAGAACAGAAAACCCACGAGCTGCCCCCTCTAACCCAAAAATAACTAAACCTCTTACATTAATTGTCATGAGGTGCTGGTAGCGGACAGAGCTCATGTTCTTGAGCATATGACCTTCATCAAAAATTGCATAGTTAAGCTTCAGCCTGCGGAACAGTCCTCGATCATCTGAACTGCTGATTGCAGAGTTGTATCTGCCAGAGATAAATATCACTTTGCACTTAGTCTCTCTCTGAAAACAAATGTACTGTTATCACAATCAAATTTAATTCCCTAATTCTGTTAAAAGTTATGGAGAAAGTACACGAGAGGCAGTAAAACTGCCTGGACATAACCAAGCACAACACAGGTTATTACTGGCAAGTGATTTCAGTTTACTTGATGAGCTAATGCTCTCAGTAACATTTCCTAAGAATCTGCTAAAGCCTATTACAATGTAAGAGTTTCTGTAATATACATGCTGACAGACACATAACTAAAGTACCCATGGCACAGTGTCTCTTAATCATACAACCCTAGTTAGCCACTACCAAAACCCTCCTAAAACTGTCCGGTTCCTTGTACCACTAGAGGTCAGCAGGACCTCACTAAAGCTCCCTGTTTGTAGTGTTTTAGCTGTACTTACGAAGTCACAATCACATTGAAGTCGACGACTTTATTTTGAATGTCCACCCTGAGATGCTTCCTATCTTCTTGGGATCCTAAAGAAGGACAAAACATAAAATGAGTACAATTACTCGTATTTATCTACATGTAACAATTAAAGACACTGCAGAGAAATCACTCATTAACAAATCTGTACTTAAACAACTGCATTAAAACAACACTGCCATGAGCAATTCATCTTTTCTTACACTGGTCATACAAGCAGCTGTATTACTGGATTCATTTCTTAACTAGATTCCTCACCATAGTAAAAGAGGACATTCAGTTCAGGACACCACAGATTAACTTCTCTTATCCAGTTATCTGTAAGACAACATTAAAACAAAACGCAAGTCATTTACACTTTATTATATCTTAACTGTTTCACACCTCAGCATCAAACCAAACATCTGATTTGAATGCAAATCCCTTTAAATTCTCCTGAAGGTTAACAGACATTCTATCTTAAAACCAGAAAACTGATATATACAAAACTGAACCAACCCCAGCAGGGCTTTTAGTAACTCAACCAGCTTGCACTTTAAACTCCCGCAGGAACAGACAGGCCCAGCAGGGTCTGTAACCACTCTGTGAAATAAATACACTGTGTAACTTTGCAGCTTGGTTTCTTCCCTAGACAGCTAAATCCCCAGAAAGCAAATCACTTTATCTGTCAGTACTTGCCTGCAGAAGTATGTCACCGGGAGAGACAGTGCCTCTGGGAGCAGGCAGAGCAGGCTGACATCCTGGCTGTGCAGCTCAAGGTGAGCAGCAGCACAGCGGCCACAGGCAACACTGCTGTGCCCAAGGGAAGCTGCTTGACAGCCAACACAAGCGCTCTCCCCAGGCCACAGCAGAAGGGAGACTCTGCTAAATGCCACTTGGGAAGGGGCTGCCCAGATCATGGATGAGGAGACACCTTTGGAGAAGTGTCAGGAAAGCTGCTAGCAGACTGCACTGCCCAGGCATTCCCAACTTGCCTCTACAATTTGGACTTTGACTTCACAAAAGCACCTTTGTTCACTTACGTACACCTCATGTTTTAAGTAACATATGCATTACTAAGAGTTGTCTTAAACAGTGGGTTCCAGTGGAGTTTGAAAGAAGGCTAAAAATTACAATTTCAAACTGAAGTTGAACAACTGGAAACTATTCTGATGCATCAAGAGAAATTTTTGAAGACTAAGTAAGTATTTTATACTAAAAGCAGTATTTACTTTCTAAATTCAGCTTGTTACTTTCCCTCTGTTATTCAACAAATCCAAACTTAACTCCATCAAGAACCATTTTCTGCTCAACTTCATCAGCTTTGCTGACATTTCATTCTACCATACTCTTTCCAATTTCAACTGAGGCCGTAAAATGATAAGAACACACAAGAAAAAGACAGCCTCATCATTTTAGGATTTTCATCTGCTTTGACAGATGCTGTGCAGTAAAGAGGAAAGACAGTGAATGTTTGCCCTAAGCACAGCCTGAAGACTAGGAAGTTCAGCCAATATTCAGTAAGTCAAAGGACTATTTTGCTACACAAGTACAGATTGTAACAAGCAGCTTCATCTTTCTTAAAGCAGACAGATAATTTTAAAAAGTTCCATGCTAAGTCTTAATTAATTCCGAACAAGCATACCTGCAGTATGGTCTGCATTCCAATCCAAATTACTTAAGGGGTTGAGTACCACCATAAGAAAAAGACTTTTTTCATTAAATTATTTTGCTTTACAGTATGTCCATGATGGGTTTGGGTTGGTTTTTTTCCCTAACAGAAATATTTTTGAGGCTTATAACTTACCTAACGTTGACGCTGGCACAACTATCAAATGGGGACCTCTATTGCCCTCTTGGTAGAGATAAGCCAGAAATGCAATAGCTTGAATTGTTTTTCCTAAGCCCTAAGAGAAAATAAATCCATTTAAACACAATTTACAATCTGTAACACATAAGTGTTTTGAACTCAGAAGACAATTCATGTAGTGATGGCCCAGTAAAGGTTAAAAATCTGATTAGAAAATTTGTTCTGTTTAACCTATTTTACAGAAGACAAATCCTTCTCTTAAGTACAACCTCAGTTAACCTTCATTATAATTTCAGTGCAACATTTGAACAAAAATTCATCTTTTCAATTTATGAAGTTCTCCATTTTAGTTCAAGTTCGTCCCCCAAATAATATTTAAAAATTTACCTTCTTGAACCAATGATGCAGAAAAATGATCACTTGGAAGCTAAATGTTTATTTCTATCTGAGTCAGCTGTACAAAGGGTATTCCAGCTATTTCTGAAGTGGCATTTAATACAGGAATCAGATTTAAGCCAGGCCTACATTTCTACCAACACTCACTATTCCTGCTTTCTGAATCATGAATTCAAAATTTTTGTGTAACTACCACAAAACACACACATTCTAAACAACATGAAACATACAAAAGTTGAGAAACGCTGCCTAAGTCATAGCAAGGCAAAGCAGTGCTTTCTTTCGTGGATCATCAGAAGATGAACAGTAGCCAGGATTAAAAACAACAGACCATAAATTCAGCAGCTGCATCAGTCTTTTGTTGCTGCTGTTGTACAACTATGGGTGGTGTCAGCATTTAGCAAAACCTCAAACCCATAAGCTTGTCTCTCAGTTCAAAGTCGATGGGGAGTGACATGACAAGAGATGGTAGAAATGATGCTTCTGGAGAACCAGAGAAGGTTTCCACCTACTTGTTTTTTCCTGAACTGTTATCTATCTGTTTGGAAACTGATGAAGAAATGGAGAAAATAGGGGCCCGCTACACTAAATGCAGCACAAGTAGAATTAATTACATTTTGGGGGAAGGAGCCCTTAAACTCATGGATTTGAAAATAACCCATTGTGGTAGAAACCGGTTCCATGGCATCAGAAGACACCACGCGACTTCTGTCAGTGTCCATGAATCTTAGGCCACCTTTGGTTTTCAACCAGAAAGAAATTCAGCAGCTTCTAAGATCTTGGAGAACTGTTTGCAATTTAAGATTACTTAGAACCTGCTCGAGGTTTCTAGGCAAGGATTTAACTAAGTTTTTTTTTGCAAAATTTTCATGATTCTTAAATAAGCAGTTTCACACTTACCATTTCATCAGCCAAGATGCCATTCAATCCGTGCTTATACAGCAGTGCTAACCAGTTCAAACCAATCTTCTGATATGGCTTCAGTTTCAAACTGTTAAAAACAATCAAGCTTATTACCACCTTTTATTTGTTTCTCCAGGAAACACAACTTTACACTTATGGTAATAACCAACTGGCAGATTTAACACTGCCTTTATTTTAATGCACTCGAGATCTCTTGATGTAGTGAAAACCACAAACTTTCTTAATCAGTCACCTGTACACAAACTCTGCTTATCTGCATTTTCATAGATCTAAAATGATCAAGCTGAGTAACACAAGATATACTTCTCTTCTACAATCAGTCATACATAACCAGATAAAAGCAGTTACAGAACCACTCATTTTTAAAACACAGAATGAATTGAGTGCCTTTTTGCAGCTGCATCCCCTAATTTTGCTCTGTTGTACAATTACTGTTTGGGTTTTTCTTTGGTGCTGACACAAACACACAACCCACCAAACTCACTCTAATCAAGTTACCCAATTCAGCACTTTTTCCAAAGAAGAAATGTCACTGATGTCCTTCCTCCAAAGACCTCCTGGTTACCCCCATGTTTTATTTTCACACAGCTGAGAATCCTTTTGTTATTTACTTGTAAGAGAATCCAACTGGAATTCAAGCTGCTACCTTTGGCCATTCCCACTACACCACGATATTTCCTAACCCTTAAGGTAATACCCTCCACCTGCCCCGCACCATATTCCTCCACCATGGGAGGAATTTCTGTTCCTCCTATTATTCATTTGGATATGGCTTACCAACTCACCTTGCCGAAACAAATCTTTTCCACAACACATCCCTGCTGCCACTCTGACTGGATACAGAGTTTCAGATTACTTTTTACCTCTGAACTTCCCGACCACTATCTTTCATGCAGCTGATAACCCTCTCCAGTTTTCTCAGATTTGTTCCTACTTAGCATTTTTGAAATCTGCCCCCCAATACAGAAGCAGGTTTGCTTGGGCATCTATTTGAAGTAAGTTGACAACTCATGATTCCATTGCTTATTTCCGGAGGAAATAAAACACTGTTGTTATTCTTTATGCTCTTATCCTGCGCATCAGCTTACCTGATACACTTAAAAAATCTGCTAGATTGTCTCAAGTGTTGCACATCACTATCCGGCTCACTAAGTATCAAAAATCTGCAACTGTACTTTCAGGGATTACAGTTCCGAAAAATCCCAGTCTTCAAGTACACCTTATTGTCCAACACCCTTCTAAAGTATGAAAATGAGAGATACCTGTGATTCAGAATGGAGGGTTGCTCTATGTTCCATCCACATCCTCCACCTCTGGTAATCCTGGTTACCTGTTTTGTCAGTTTATTGGAAATTTCTTCACATTTATTCATGAGCTTTAGAACCACATCCCTCTCCTTCAGCAGTATCTTGCAGTTCCACACTATATCTTCTGATAAACCAGAAGTCTTCGTCATTTTTGTGAACTGCAAAATAATAATTTTTAAAAATCTGTGAACACTGGTAATAGCAGCTGCAGTGAAAATACACAGCTGCTGCAGGCAGTAATTCAAGTAGGAAACAGCAACAGCATCCCAATCTTCTCTCAAAACTGCAATTATTCCTTACACTTGGCCCACTGCAAACTGTGTGAATCCACACTGAACGTCATCACCATAGCTCCCCCACATTCTGAAACTTGAAATCTTCAGAGATAAAAATTATCTGAAGAATCTCTAATGTAAAATGCGAGAGCTTTACACCCAAAATCCCCAACAGGAGGCAACATGCATTGTAAAGTCAGCTTTGAAGGCCAGACAACTAACAGATCAAAACCCCAAAAGGAAGGGAAAAAAGCATTGATTCTTATTCAGATGGTCTTTTAAGCAAGTCCTATTAGATACTAAAGGTGTAAGATGTAACCATAACATAGGCATCCAGACAAACAAATAAGTCTGTCCTGAAGGTTAACTCCTACATTTTGTTATGGCTCCGTCTGGGGCTCAGCATTACTTGGTTCCAGTTCTAACTCCACCACAAAGGAAGTCAAACTGGACTCAGGCACTGTGCCGGGTTTTCTATGGTCACCAAGTACTGCCAGTACAAAGAAGCCTTACTTCCACCACTTGCTTCCTCAAGTCCACACTAGCTACGATGTATTTCCTTCCTCTAAATTTCAGATCTTCATCATCATCATAAAATACGAGTGTTGTACATGTCAGAGACAAGCAGCCTGAAGCTGAACAGAACCTTCAGGCCCACAGACTTCTCTTAAATTACATATAGAGCCATCTGCAGAAAGAGTAAAACCTAGCACTAAATATGTGTAATTTCTGCAGTAACTGGGGTCATATTTGTAATTACAGTATTTTCTTGAGTATTTGTGCGTATTTTACTGTAAAGAATAGTAAAACAGTAAACAGCTTTTTGTTTATTAATGGATTTCAAGAATTGAAGAAGTCAAGATCCTTTGGATTCCTCATTCTTGTATTAAAACAGAAGCAGTTTTCACACAGATGTTTCTGAATTTTAGACCAGGGATCTGTTACAATTTAGCACAAGATATCATAGGTATATATCTTCCAAGAATTTTTCCCATAAGCAAGATCTATGATCCAGCTATTACGTGTTAAGAAACTCACCAATATTGCCACGTTGCAGAGTAAAAGCAAGTTCTGTTAAGAGTATAACCAGAATTAAATTAAAACAGAATTTTAAAAACAGCTTTAAATAGAAAAATGTTTTTAAAAAATAGAGTGAGGCAATTACAGTTTGGGGATATGTTTTCGTTTTTGTTTGTGTTTTTCCATAGGTTAGACCATGCTAAGGTGCACATGTTAACACCTGTAAAGTTTTCTAAATAGACACCTCTATTTTTTTTAAAAAAAAAAGGAACACAGATTTTAGTAAGTGCCTACAAAATTTCAACATTTGTTTTGATGACTAAATCTTTGGTTGGCATGAATAGAAATCCTGTAATCCATAAATAAAGGTGTGGAGAACTGAGCCATCTGTTATTAACAGAAATGGTATGGTTTAATGTTAGCACATTAACATCCATGTCCAAGTTGCAACAAGAAATCCTTTAGCCACTGGTTTGCATGTGAAACACAGGGTGTTAACCTGCTCAGAACAGATCCACGGGTGGCCTTTGCTTTCTAGAGGTTTTGACACCCTCCCAAGTTCAGCTTTTTTCAAATGAGGCCCAAAAATATGAGACCATAATGGAAACTGAACCCAGGAGCTTTCCCAGCACATTTGGAATTGCCACACCAGCAGACTCCGCCTGGGGTTACTTCAGACCACTTGCAAGATGATGAAGGCTTTCCCTTTAATGCCTAAAGGTGAGAGTCAGCCTCAGCCCCAATCAACAAACACCAGTTCCACTCCAAGCAGTTTCCCCTTGCTAACTTGATGCATTTGCTCCTTCCCTTCAGCTGGCTTTGGTGCAAGGTGGATCTGGAGTTTGGTATTTGTGGCAGTTCGTACATGTGCAGCTAAACAAAATTAGATGACAAAAAAGGTGGAGCTACGCTCCCTGGAGTCTGTCTCCTAGCTCATAGAGTTCTGCAGTGTACAGAATATGATGGACAAGTACATCCACCTCTGACAGCTCAGCTCTCCCAATCCCCTAAAAGTGATGTGCTGTGTCAGCATTTCAATGTAACACTTTCCATCTGTGTGTGTGCTCTGTAAGAATTTCTGTAGACCACAATGTCTTTAAATGCTCAATAAGACAGCTTATTTTGTGGCAGCATAATTACTGTGAATGACAAAAATCAGAGCATACAGCAAGTGTCACAAAGATACATATGTTTTTACACTAAAAGGAAATCCAAACAGGTGACTGTTATACACCTTAAAAATAAGAGAATGAATAGCATTAAACCCTCTCCAGTTCTTCTCCTACATTTACCAGAGGAAGCAGAAAAATTTCAAGATCACCAACACAGACCCAGAACCTCAGCTGAGCTCCTTTGGGAGCCAGTCTAGGCCCTGCTTTTGTTTCTTGGCACACAGTGAACCCAGGCAGGTACTGCCCTCACATGACTCTGCTCACAGCCTCTCTGCTAAGAAATGGCACCGAGTGCTGCAGTTTCCAACACTGGGCAATTCCACAGCTTGGAAATGAGAGCACTGTTAAAATTTAACTAAGCACCAACAAGTTTTTTAGAGGAGTTAGGACGGAGAGAAAGGGCTGTTGGTACCCAGAAGTGCTTACATCAAGGAGAGAAACCATGCTGTCTGCTGGCCCACAGTGTGTGCCAGTGGGATATCATAAGGACTTCAAAGCTAACAGAAGAGAGAGGTGAGTAACCAACACAGGAGACTAAGGGGAGACCTCACTGCAGTTACAACCTCCTCACAAGGGGAACCAGAGATGCAGGCACAGATCTTTTCTCTGTGAGAGGACCTGAGGGAATGGCCTGAAGCCGTGTCAGGGGAGATTTGGGTTGGATATTAGGAAAAGGTTCTTCACTCTTTGGGTGGCTGAGCACTGGAACAGGCTCCCCAGGGACGTAGTCACAGCACCAAGCCTGACAGAGCTCTAGAACTGTCTGGATAATTCTCCCAGGCACAGGTGTGATTCCTGGAGCTGTCCTGCGACGGGCCAGGAGCTGGGATTTGATATCATCCCTTCCAACTCAGGATTTCTATTGACTCTTTGACAAGACCCACCAGGAGAGGAGGTCTCTCTTAACAGCTGCTGGTTTACTCACAGCAGTCTGTCTGAAGGAGATATAGAGCATGAAGCCAGCACAGAGCAGGCCTGCATTGAGATTTATCACTGAACACTGGCCCCCTGCACAAGATCTACCTAATATGTGACACCAGACCAAGACACAGGGAGGTGAACTTTGTTCTCCACCTTGTCCTGCAGCCTGGCCTGATCCTTTGCTTCACCTTCCCCTCCACAGATGATGACATCTTGGAGCTTGTCCCTGCCTCTCCTCGTAGCTCTCACAGCCATGCTTTCTGCTGACCATCCTTTAGTCTGTCTATCACTCACCTGCTCCCCATGCATTCTAATCCCTAATTACCAGAGCTGCTCCTCATTATCTCCCCTTTGCCCACCACACCTTCTCTTACGTCTCAGTTCCACTCTTGGCGTTGCAGAAGCATCTGGGCTCACCCTTCCAAAGCCTATGCCTCATAAAGCAGTGTGCAATATTTGGTTGTGAATATGATGAGCACCGAGAGAGGTGGTTTCAGAAAAGACATCCAAATTTATTTTGTTACCTATTACTTTCCCTGTGCACACAATATATTCTGGAGTGAAGTCACCAGTCCTTGCACACCTTGCTCACTTCTCCACAGATACAGACACATAAAGCCTCAAGGACGTACCTGAGTACTCTTCATGCAAGCTGGTGTTTGAGAGGAGTCTCTGCTGTCCTGTCATGTCCAGCACCAAAGACTAGATAAAACTGCCCTCCTGTAAAATGTACTTGACCTACAGAGTAGGCATTTCAGAACTGACAAATGAATTAATCTTTGTGAGCAAGAACAATTTCAGCTCTCTCCATTTATTTTGAGAACCATGTCTACTAAATTTTTTTCTATGTGTTTCAAGAATTATTAGATCAAGTTAAATACTTGAAATATCTGCTCCAAAGAGTAAGTATTTCCAAGTGCTCTTATTAACCTTATGAGCTTAAGTTAAATCCTCTTGGAAACAAAATAGCTTAGTCCAATTTTAAAAAAGCTTTCTGGAATAAAAAAAGACATTCTCATGTATGTTTTCCTGGCATAAAACATTCAATTTACAAATAAGTAGGCTTCAGTTTTAATCTCAGATGGAGAGTTTTAATATCTTCCTCAATTCCAATAATGAACAAGTGGTAACGACTTTTAGTGCTTCACACTGTATTACACAAGATATCATTACATAAAAAGAGACCTTAAAACTAAGCCAATTTCTTTAATGCTCTGAATCAGCTCTCTCCATTATTCTAACTACTCTTATTAATTGGTAGGAAAAATGCTGGGTTACTGAGCTACTGGATCTTTATAAACAATTAAATGCACACAGATACAAAACATCTGCTAAAATCTGCTGCAAACCACTTCTTCTCTGGGCAAGTATTCACAATACTACATAAACATGTGGCTGCTGACAGCAGCAATCTTCATGAAAGACAAATTTTGAACGCAAACAGGCCCATGCAGCTTTTTTTTTTTTAACTGTAAAATATTTTAGACAGAGAAAAGAAGAAGAGCCCTGTAGCAAATACTTCTGCAAAGAATTAAGCTTAGACAAAATCCAACAAGTTTAGAAATAGCTGTGTGACAGATGTTCTGTGAGAAGCCAAAGGCTTGGGGCAAAACGGATTTCTTTTGCAGCATACCAGCACCTTGTACTTTTTTCAAGTATCGTCCTCTTGTCTCCCCCCTCCCCTTACAACACAACATACAAAGATCATTTTGTTTTCCTTTAAATTTAGTTTAACAGTATTTCTTACTGTTTTGTGGCAATATATTTCACACACTGAATAATAAATGCTATTGTTTTACA
>VWZN01010159.1:99735-127580 GCA_013396955.1 Regulus satrapa | reverse complement strand
GGGGGGGGGGGGTTCAGAATGCACACTGACAAAAAAACTGCCAATTACTCTGTAAAAAGGCCTGTGCACAGTGCCTGCTTTAAAATCCAAAGCATTAATAAATTAAATCAAGACAATCTGCTGTAATGCACTTCAAATCTCTTACCAAGACATTGCTCTTTGCTGGTCTGAGGTCTTGCAGTTAACTGAAACTGTATGAAATGTGAAGTCTACCAACAAGCCATGGTACACATCCGAAAGTAACAAGGAAACAACAGTAGACAATGTACTTACCAAGAGATACTGTTTCCCGTGGTGGATTGTGGCTTAGCCTTCTGATGCTTTACCTTTCATTAATAAAAACATAGCAGCTCATGCCACTAAAAATGGCTACATTGCTTAGCTAGCAAAACCATGCTAGACACTAAGCTGCAGTAGAATAAAGGCACAAAAGAGAAAAAAGAGAAAGAAAAAAAAAAAAAGAGAACGACCATTTCTTGCCTGAAACTTAGAAAATATCCATGCTGGCTTCTTCAATCATGGAGCTACTCTGGAAGCTGCTGCTGCTGCTACACAAGTCTCTGCAGTAAAGGTCCTTTCTCATTCTTCCCTCCTGCATGGGTTTTCAGCTACAAGAGCTCAGAACAGGCTAGCAAACACCTCCTTCCTAAGTGAAAGCTCTAATTTCTCCTTCTGCAGTGAAATCAACCAACTTTCTGTGCTACAGAGTGAGTGGCAGTAATGTCAGCCAATCAGCTTGAGTTTTCCAGAAAAATCACCCCTTAATTCATTCAAAATCAGGTCATATGACACTATTTGGAATGCTATTGGCTTAGGAGGAACACAGCACTTTAGCCTAATGAGGATAAGGCCACCCATCTAAGCCTCCCTAGGCTGAAGCCACCTTGACTCTAGGCAGGCTGGGGATAGCAAAGGAAGAATGCAGACCTACCAGAGCCTCCCAACTGTTAAAGGGCCGGAGCGCTACTATCTTCTGAGCCTTTTTCTGAGAACACTGGGGAATCAGAGTCAGTTCGCTCAGGGAAGCATCCTGCAGGAAGCTGAGGATTTTTGCTTTGTAGCCATCCTCCATCACTTCGTCGCCGCTGCCGTAGTCCTCATCCAGGGAGCTTCCGCCATCTTCGGAAGCTGACTCGTCCTCCATGTGCTCTGTTTCTCTCTCAGCACTCCAAATGCTCCTTTTGCCTTTGTCCTTTTTCTGAAAGCCATTCTGCTCTTTCTCAGAAGCTTTCTGCTTCCTCTCATCTTTACTCTCCTCGCTTTGGCTCTCAGTGGAGGCTTCAGTCCAGTCAGCAACTTTCCTTTTAGGAGGAAATTCTACACCTATGCATGCAACAGAGAAGGCAACAAGTCAAGCATATATTGATATGGGGCTGATAAAAACATAAGTTGTTCTTCCAAAATAAAACCTACAGATCCCTAAAACACGGTTCTAGTATTTAATACACAAGAACTCAACAGCAGGTGTTACTAAGAGAAGAGAAAAGCAAATCTGTATAAAGTATGTAAATAGCTCCAACTGTGAGTATAAGACAAGCAAAGCTCATTTCTATAATGCTCAAACAGCATAGACAGTTTCAAGTATGTTAAAATAGAGATGATCAACATGACGAAGTATTTGTGACCTGCAGAAGCTCTGAGGTAAGAGCAGACAGTTAAGAGCCCTGATGCATCGTTAAGATGAGGTACCGGTCCCACTGCACCTGACTGCAGAGATATTAATTCTGTTGACCTGGGGAAAACAAGCCTTCTTTCACCACGAAAATGATTTATTTTTTTCCATTTTAATCAAATCACAGTACACTTTAATATCGTGTACAGTAGTAGACTACTACTACTTCCTAATGTAGGACGTGCAGTACATTTTTATGTAGTACACTATTCAGAGTGGGACAATGAAAACATGCACCTTGTTAAAAAACCACAAAGAAAGAGGTATCTCCAACCAAAATAATTCATCTGCCTTAAAATAAGACAGAAGTTACTTAACACAAGCAATTTTCAGAAGTGCCTTGGTAAGGGTTTTGATTCCTTCATTGCCAGGGAACACTTGCAGTGCAGAAGTTTCTCTTCTGCCCAATCCCAGTTTGAGAGCTGCCTCTTCAGAAGCAGCAACAAGGACACAACTTCCTGAGCACTGATAGCTCTCTCCACTGGTAAAAATCCGCTTAAGAACACTACTCTATCCCAAGAACACTTAAATAGCTGATACAGCAAAACATGCGCCTATCTGACAGCTGTGTGACACACGGAAAAGTAATCAACTCATTAAAGAGGACTTAAGTTATAACTTGCAGATTTACTTGGAATCACTGGGTTTGCTCCCTGCCACATTTAAAGTACTGGTATTTACAGACAGGTTGCATAATTCAAGGCCTGCTTCTGGTACGTTCCTTTCTTAGAATACATTTTAAAAGGACAAAATAGCATACGTGTATCTCTTGTTACCTATGCAATTATTTGCAATTACTGCTTTAGAAACCAGTAATTTACAAACAGTGCAGTTAAAAATAAACATTTTTTTACACAAGCAGGAAGGGAGCAGGTATCAGCTTTGACATGTACCAAAATATATGCTAAGAGATACCCATCGATAATTACAACTTTTTATGCTTATCAGTATTAGCAGGGCAAAAATTAGCAGGCTGAAGTCATTTCTAACTTACCTCTAGCTAGAAAAAGAAAAACACAGAAAAATTGACCTTCCTTCTTTTATCTTCCTGTAATACTAATTTCAAGAATAAGTGCAAGTTTCTAGGCATGATGCTGTCAGGACATTGCTGGACATTCAAAAATATTTGCATTACAAGTGTGTTTTATCTTTAGATAAAAAGAATGATAAATCTGTCTTTACCCTCCTCGTCATCTGCAAATATTTTCAGGGCCTCCAGTGCATCATGAAACACCCAGTTATGTTCCTCAAGTACTTCTCTCAGCTCCTAGTAAAAAATAAGACATTTTGCATTGTGATAAGCACAAGCTAAATTTCTGTGCCTATTAACATCAGGCAAAGATAACACCTGTAAATCAGATGATTCAAAATAATAGGAAACCAAAACAAGAAGACCCTTCAGTTTCTTTGTGCACTCAGGTTAGACAGAGATGCACTCCACTTTTTAAAAGTGTAAAAACACATGAATGAGCTTTGCTCCCAACAATTTCAAGTATAGAACTGAAAAGGCTCGAGCAGTTGCTGAGGACCATCAGGTACTAAAGTAATACAAAGTGCAAAATATATTTAGCAGTCTGGGGGAGAAAAGCGAGAGAGGGAGGGATCACTTCCCCTTGTATTTTTACAATAAGTCATCAATTCCCACTATGCTAGGCTTGTCATAAGGCCAGAAATGTAGGGAGAGAAGTTCCATGTAGTCCTAATCACATCCCACATCTCTCACTTCAGCACAAGCTACATTCTAAAAGCAGGAACAGCAAAAGCCTTCCTACCCTGGACTCTTTCCAGAAGTGCTGTTGGCATAAGAACTGCTTCATATGGACTATCAACAGCTGCATTTTTCTTAAGAACTCAAAACCTGATGTGTCATAGGGAGACTTCAGCTCACCTCCTTATCCAATCCAGGGAATGTACCTTGCAACTTCTTCACAAGCATCTCTTGCCTCTCCCATCGTCTTCTGGGTTCTGAGTCATCCAGCTATGTTAAACAAAGGTACCTATTAGGTTTAATGTTAATTATAACTATAGAAACAGAAGAAAACCTCATCAGTATTGCCTATCCTTAAAGAGTTACTCTAAATGACAAAAGCACTTAAGACAAATTCAAGCTGAAGTGACTCCTCATACACAGTCAATGATCAAAGACAATAACTTTCACAAACACAGAATACGTCTTCAGTCATGAACTGGGACTCTTTACTTGACAAGTATACATACAGCAAAGTTATATACCAAAATACAAATAATTTAGAACTGACTAGTTTATTTTGCTTTAAAATCAAAAGTTACTAGCAATTCTGGATGATATTTAAAGCAAAAGATGTCAGGGCTGATGATCAGATTAGCTTACTAAGCACGCAGTGTTTAACCCACCGCAGCGTACAAACATATCAAATGGTGAGTTTCTATTAAGATTTATGGGTAAAGAACTCCACAAAAATTATGTCACAGCATCATGGAATCACATCAGTGTCACTAAGAGCACCTACAGTCCATAGAAGAGCTATCTAGTATGCTCTGGTCTTAGGAAGCACAAGAAAAAGCAAGATTAAGAAAAAAGCCCTTCAAGTTCTCTATAATGAGTTCTAAAACCCATATTCATGTCATTTTTTTCCAATTCTTCCCCCTTTAACTGTAATGAAACTGTTAAGAACAGAAGTCAAGTGATCTATAAAAACAGGTCCAGTGGAACACTGTTTGCTAGGCTGGCTGGTTAATAATTAACCACTGCTTCCTTTCATAACCAAACCCGGGGATTTGGTGAGGAGGAACAAACCCTGTTCTCATCTCTCTTTCATGAAGAAGGAATTACAAATCCTTTAATAAAAAACTGTTTTCGTTATTTGGTTCTGTCTGAGGACAATATTATCTTAAATTTCAACAGCCACCCTCCTTCATCCAGCCTCCAAAATTAATGTAGAATTCCCTTCCTCTACATAAGTAGCTTTCAAGAATATCTACTGGGCTGCCTGGGAGAAGGCCTCATGACAGCACTGTAAGACCGTACAAATCTGCCAAATACCATCCTGAATGCACCAGGAGCATGACATTTAGTTCCCATTAATAAGCAGAGGTCAAAGTAGTCATTCCTTTAAATGCAACCAATTCATTATTTTCAAAGATTTCCCTAAGTCACAGCTGCAAATACATAAGCAACATCTATAACCAAGAACAGCAGTAGATACTGCAAAAGATGCTAACTTCATGTGTTTAAGGAAATACAAGGAATGACCTGAGGAGGAAAAGTGCTCCAGAGTCTGTAATTCCCCCAGACGTTCACAAAAACTGAATGGTACTCAGAGCCTCACACACAGCCACATGCCATCAACTACTTCCACCAAAGCAGTGAACTGGCTGGTGTGATACAAATCGACAAGCACTAAAGAACGAAGCAGGTAATTTAATTCCGAATGTCAACGATAAAAAAAGTACAAAAAGCTCATCCAGATGGCAAGCTCAGATTTGACCTAATTTTCTGATAGAACATACCACTGTCATTGACCAAGTCGGGTAATTCCATTTACTTTACAATGCACAAAGAGAAAAGCACAGTACTTACATAACTAGCTTTTGACTTTTTTGCAATTCGCTCGGTTTTGGTTTTGCAATTTGTGGGAGAATTTCTTTGTTTCCTTTTACGAGAGGCAGCTTCAAAAAGAATTGAGATGGAAAAGAAGAATTAGTTCCTTTCATTAAGTTCGCCCCAAAACAATAGGATCTTTTATTACTACAACAATGTAGTAGCTACTTGCTACCTGCACAATGCTTACCAGTCTCCATAATAGTTTCCTACTACAGACCACAGATACATTGAAATTTGATGCAAAAGCTGCTGCTTGAAGGTATGTGTTTATTTACCTCCAAGTTATGTTCAGCAGTCTGGCAATTAACCAAGTAATTACCTCTCACACATAACTACTGAAATAGCATTTTATTATTTTATAATTACCACATATTGTTACACACAAATTGCATAAATGTGTATCTGTGTCTCCTTTTACTCAACCTGGTATTTCTTCCAGGCTGAAGCCCACCTGTGTGTTGGAGTATGTACATCACTGCCAATCTGGAAGTGCTGATGACTGATTTCTGGCTCAGGTGCACACTGGAACAGTTACCAAATGCTTTTCAACATTAAAGCCAGACGTCTCAAAGAAAACTATGCATATTAAGTCTGTGATAACCTTATCACTTACAAAAAGTCAACATGAGCATAACATTCTGACTATCTTCGAGCTGTGGTGATTATCAAGAGATTATCACCTCAGCATTAAGGCCTGCCCAGCCAGGTGCACTTCCAGACTGCTGCTGTGCATGGCTCACCAAGGTAAGAACACGTCACCAATATTTCTGCACGCCAGCTTGGCTTGAAGCAGCATTACCAGAAAAAAATAATTGTGAAAATTCCTAGTCCATGATGTGAAACAGTACTGCAAGTTAAATCTTCTCTTGAACAGTAAGTGCCTGCAGAGGTTTGGTGTCTGATAGCAGCATCTCTGGCAAGCCTCCCCTCCGAGACCAGTGAATAAGCACACACACACACTAAAAGCACATTTGCTTTCCAATCCAGAAGAACGACTGGATGATCAAAATACTTTTAACTCTCAAACATTAAATAGCCAAATCTTTGTACAAGAACACATTTTGTGGGGAAATACTCCCAAGTAAATTTTATACTATAGTCATTCACTCTGGACATCAGACAAGTGGCATATAAATATGGGGGGAAGGGGGGGGGAAATCACAAAAAAAAGTACTAGCAACTCTTCCGTAAATTAAGGATCTAGTAATAGATACCAGAAAACAATCCTAGGATTTTTTCAAAGTCTATATATTTATACATATGTGGGTAAAAATACCATAGATTCATATAATTTGGGTTGGAAGGGACAGTCAAGATCACTTAGTTCCAAACCCCTTCTGTAGTCAGGGACACCTTCCAGTAGATCAGGTTGCTCAGAGCCCCATCCAACCTCTCCCTTGAACACTTCCAAAGATGGGGCCTCCACAGCCTCTCTGGTCAACCGTCTCCCCACCCTCACAATAAAGGATTCTTTCCGGATTTCTAATCTAAACCTACCCTCTCAATTAGAAGCCATTCTCCCTCTCTCTGTCACTACATGCTCTTGTAAAAAGTCCCTATCCATCTTTCTTGTACTGGAAGGCCACAATAAACACAGGAGGCACGGTTCAAAGCATCCCAAGAATGTACCATTGGAAGCTCTCCTTTACCATTCAGACCTTGACCTTTCTGCACAAGACCTAATTTAAACAATATTGCCAGGAAAATGCCTGCTACTTGCTTAAGTCTGAGAAATGTGTGGCTGTCTTGATAGCCAAACTAGGAGTTGTCAGGCTGCTGATGGGTCAAGCACTGCAAGTCATTGGAAGCCTCGTGCTATTGTTTCTTAAGCTCAATTAACATTGTATTCAGGAATGTGAATGGTGACCCTGCAAAACTCTTTGCCCTAAAAAAATACCTGGGCTGGATGTAAGAGTATTTCAAACATTTTCCCACTTTTAGGTCATGGGCTGAGCACTCAACCGCCTTTGAAGGAAGCCCCATCATGAGCAATTTTAGAGGTAATTGAACTGAAAGAAAGGATTTGGAAAACTGTGGCCTCAGGTACCTATAAACACAGAATCATTTAAAAATCAACTTGTGCTCTTTGGAAACCCACCACATTTGCAAATGACCAAAAAAATACAACTTTCTGAGGACACCCACTTTGCAAAATACACTTAATTTTTCCTTCCTGTACTAAGGCAGCATGCAGCTGAAGGGATAAAGAAACTTTTTGCTGTTAGACAGGCATCATCTTTGGAGTGCAGGCAGAGTACACAAGGCCTTCCAGAGGAATCCTTGTTCTCCCCTAAGTTTGATAACTAATGAGCAATAAGAAAACTAGCTCCAAGGTCTCAGACTTTAGAAGAACATCTGTAATTATTTCCCCTATTAATTGCTGCTACCTCTAACAAAAAAAACCATTTATTTATTTATGTGACTTCTCTCATCATAATAAAAGAAAACACTAATTTCTGACTGCTTAAAAAGCAGTGAATACCAGACAGATTTACATGAGGCTTTGGCTCAAAAGCACGCCCACCACTTTTGTGGTTTTCAAGATGTACAGAAAACAACACCAGAAACAAATCACAAGCAACAGGTATTACCACAACTTCACATCTTAGACACATATTTTTCAATGTGCCACATCTAATCTTCACACCTTTCAAAAACCTGCACTGCTTCTTGTTTTAGCTCTATACAACTGTTGAATTCAAGCTATAAATACAAGGTTTTTGCCATTTTGAGAAGACAGAAAAATTCAAGGATATTGAGGTCACGCTTTTTTCACAAAGCTGTGCTCGCAAAACTATCTTGCCTTGACCTCTCACACAGTCAACATTTCACAACAAGTAAAGCATATCTCAAATTGACACAGCTAAAGCAGATGTTCGGTAATGTCTCCATTCTTTAAAAATGTGTCCCAAATAAGGTGATTTATACCACTACCGTCAGGCATGCTTACTCCCAACTAAAATTTTTATACAACAGCTGTGATTAGTGAAAATGTTGCTGCCAAGAAGATTTTTCCTGTGGCTCATATTAAAAGGATATGAACAACATTCTTAAATCAACATACAAATGGCCAAAAGGCAGGGCCTACATACCAGAAATCAAAGTGATTTAGTTCAAACACTGAACTGCAACAGAGTTTAAGGATATATAGTAACTTAAATTAGATTAATATGTATCAAAATGCTTAAAAGTAATCATTCCATTCTCAAAACATCACAGCCTTGTTTCCTAATGTCAGTATCCAAGAATTTCCATCGATAGAATCTGACCATGCACACAGTGATAAAATCATTTGGTCAGTTAAAAAACCCCATCAAGCAACACAGAAACCAAAAGCATCCCTTCACTCAAATTAGCCTCAGTGTTTTTAAAGCTTCTTGGAAATTACTAAAAATCTTTGCACTTTTATATGAAAATAAAAAAAAAAAGGAAATACAATAAGTACAACAGGCAAAATAAGCAAAAAATTTTGCACTTTAACAACAGTTCTCCCTCAGCATACACTTACTCCGAGACATATTGCTCCAAATCCACAGGATCCTGTATGAAAAGACACACTAACTACTCGGAACAACTAAATAATCTGGAGATCATAAACAGCTTTTTCTACCGTTTTCATGAAGATCCCTCAGAACAACCTTGGACAACTGAACTGTAAATGAATGGTTGAGCTGCTTTATATAATATCAGCATTCCAGTCTTCCCTCACCAACACCAACAAATCAAAAATAGAAGACTTAACCCTGGACTTGGGTGACATCAAGAAACAAACACGAAGCCCAAGAATTATGACTCTTTTACACATCTAACACAACACATTCCCACAAAATCTGTTGGGATTTTTGTTTTGCTTCCTTTGCTCTGGTAACAGCATGAGACTGCATAAATTGAGGTGCAGAACGGACACTCCTAAATAAGTTCTGAGGGTTTAAAAGCATGGTTTGGGTGATGTTTTGCTAGGCAGCCAGGGGGATCTGTCTGATGTTTTAAGACTAACAGTTATAACCTCAACAAAAAACTGTGATGGGCCTTGATACAAACAACATCTATTTATTAATGACTACATACCCAGTGAATTTCTTCCCATATTACCAGTCTGCTCACCTATAACATTTAGAATTAGTTCTGATAACCCGTTACTATTTGCCTCAAGTTCTGGATGAAGAAGGAACCAGCAAGAAGAGAATTACTTAAGAACCCACAAGCAAAGCAATCCTGAGCTTCACAGAACAAATTCCCCTTTCTGGTTTTATTCACAGATTTTGGTCCACATCTACTTTTCATCTTTCTCCCTGAAAAGCCTGTAAATTCAGGTTTGTGTTATTACAATAACAAACAATACTGTAACTTTTAGCAGAAGCTTTACCACTTTTTAAATACCTCCCAACCATTTTCACTGAATTAGCTACAGCTTCTAAAGTTTGGGTTGTTTTGTGGGTTTTTTTTGTGAAACATACCTTTGTCACTGAGCTTCAAACCGGCAGCTACTGCTTCATCCATTGTGTGTGCTGATTCTATCAGCTGCAAAACACAAAAAGGGCAACTGCTAAGTGAAGAAATTTAATCCAGTTGAGCAGAGGAAGACAATGCTGGACCAGCTGTGACTGAAAGACACTATTAACCTCCCATCCTCCCCCCAAGGATACATGTTTTATAAAATCCAAGAGCAAAACAAAGAGGTAACAAGTTAGCTGGACTTACCACATAAACTGTACTTTGAAAGATACTGGAAACATTTTGAATGCAACTGTAATTTATTATCAATTTCTTCCCTACTTTACAAACATACCTGGCAGATTTACTTAGAAGTTTTTTCTCAAAGACTATTCAATGTCACTATCAAAAAACAACACAATAAAACCCCCTATTTTATTAGCTCAAAGTGTCTGAACACTATTGTGATGCACTGTCCCTTTTCTGTAAGTACATGCATGAAATATATAACGTGCCTCAAGGTTTATCAATATGTCCTTGCAGTCCTACATTGTTTCTCCATCCCCATGTAATCTCCACACAGATCTGTTTTACAAAGTGCATGTTAAGATTTTTAGAACTCTTTCTGCAAGTAAGTAGCAGCAAAACAAAAGCAAATGGCCTAAGTGCTACAAATACCAAAGGAAAAAAAACCAAAAAAATTGAAGTTATGAGGAATCCTGATTCCCAAGTATCAGTCCACACTTGAAAACAGCATCTTACGATTTTGCTACAATGGTACCTTTTCAAAATGCTCATGATTTTTTTCCCTTAATAGCCTTCATCAATTGTGTCAAGTTGTCAGGATAGCCTGCTCTAGATCCTTCACAAAGGAACAACAGATTGCCTGATATTCCTCTGCCCTCCTTCAAAAACATTGCAGCTATGTAACTGCAGGAAAAAAATCTGCACAGCCTCCATTTTCTACAAAGTTCTCCTGAAAACAAACACCACTGGCCTCACATGCTGCTCAGTAGCTGAGTCACAAAGCAGCAGTTAGACACACCACATAGCATTTCTAGCAAGTTACTCAGCTACAATGAACTTTTATCAGTCTTTGAATCAAATAAATTGTATGCAGCCAAAAATTGAAAAATAAACATTCAGGATATGCACAACAAATTTTAATTACAATGTTCAGAAGAAAAACTCAAAAATTGCTACTTGCAACCCTTTTGTTCTTCCTAAAATAAAAGGAGTCTAAGTATAAAGCATAATCCACGGGGAAACGGAACACTCAGCAAGGAGCACCAGTAAAATATCTGTATTTCTTCAATGCCATTTCAACAACCAGGAAACTTTACAGATAAATTTAAATGCATTTAGTTTTATAAATTAAAGCTAGTGAAAACCTAGTTACATATTAGTATTGAAAAGTAACCTTGCTAAAAACACGTTGTACTGTACTATCTGCATTCTACTGTAATGAGTTACCATTTCTCACTTGCAAGGAGTTACCTGTAGATTTGTACTGTGCACAGGACAATGCCCGAGAGGTCTCACGTTCCCATGTCAGCATAATCAGAATACATTACAGTAAGTTCAAACCTACTCTTTGCCTCAGTGGAAGTACTAAAGTCCACTCATGTTAAATGACATAAATTCAAGCTTGCACAGGGTTTCATCTACTGGAAGACAGCAGTGATTTCTCTCATTCTGCATTTCATCAGTTAGCTCGTTCCAACAACAGCAGTTATCAACAGTTATCAAGTGAAACAGCCATAATAAAGCTTAAATGCCAGAACAAAGAAATACTTGAAAAATCTGCCACACACTGGAGTTCACTGTTGTTGAATTTACATAAAGGTGTTTATTTGAAGTATGTGTCCATATATATTCATATTTATAGACATCCAAGTTCCCAGATAAGTGGAAATGTTACACAGCTGTACTTCGCTAAAATGTTACTTTTACCCTTTTGCTATTAAGAAAACAATTAACAGCTGCAACTGTGTTTGCATGGCCAGGTTTGACAGTGGCAGGGGCTACACCAGTGGCTTCTGTGAGAAGCCACCAGAAGTTTCCCTCACATCCAAGAGAACCAGTGTCAGTCAGCTGCCAGTCAGCCAAGACAGTCCTGCTGCTGGCCAAGGCCAAGTCCACCAGTGACAGTGGCAGCACCAGCAGATAACAGTCAAGGAAGGCGGGGTAGGGAAATGGGGAGGAACAATACCTGCAGCAGGAGAGAGGAAGAATTCATGGGAGAAAAACAGCCCAGCAGACACCAAGGTCAGTGAAAAAGGGGCTGCAGGCACTCCAGGCGCTGGAGCAGAGATTGCCCTGCAGGCCACGGTGTAGCCCATGTGAGGCAGCTGGGCCCCTGCAGCCCATGGAGCTCCAAGGTGGAGCAGAGATCCACCTGCAATCTGTGGAGAACAGCCCCACAGAGCTGGTGCATGCCTGAAAGAGGCTGTGGCTGTGTGGGAAGCCTGCCCTGAAAGCAGGTCCTGGCAGGACCCAGGGAGTGAAGGGCCCACTCTGGAGCATGTTTGCTGGCAGGACTGGTGACCCCGTGGAAGGGACCCACAATGGAGCAGCCTGTTCCTGAACGACTGCATAGCATGGAAAGGGATCCAACTCTGGAGCAAGGGAAGGGTGTGAGCCCTCCTACTGAGGAGGGCTGATGAACTGACTGCAGTCCCCACATCCCATTCCCAGGCACCACTGGTGTGGGGGGAAGGAGGTAGAGAAAATAAAAAATATAGTTAAGCCCCAAAATAAGGGAGGGATAGGGGAAGGTGTTTTAAGACTTTGGTTTATTTCTCATTACCCTACTCTGATCTGATTGGTAATAAATGTCACGAGTTGAGCCTGTTTTGCCCATGAGTAGTGAGCAATCTCTTCATGTCTTTATCATGATCCACGAGTCTTTCATTCTTCCCTGTACAGCTGAGAAGCAGACAGAGCAGCTTTAGTGGGCCCCTGGCACCCAGACAGCATTAACTCACTGCAAGACTGTACCCTGTAATGAAGTCAGAAGCTTAGATAAACTGCCTATGAAATATCTATAAAATATTACCAAAATCAATCAAAAAACTGAGCATTATTACTTTTAATAATTCTTTGTCACTTCTTTGGGGAAAATGTTTCTTCATTGTTTGCAGCTTAGAGTCTCTACTATCTTCCTGTACATCCTCCTTCACAGCTGGCTGCTGCTCGCCACCATTGACAAGTGCCAGCTGGGGCATTTCCTCTTCAGGCTGGTCATCAGTATCAGACAGTTCAGAGCTACAACGTATGGGGAAAGAAAGAGAGAATTAAAATTGATTTTTGCCTGTGAGTGTTTTACTCTTCCAGAATATTACTGAAAACTAAACTCACCAGGATTGCACAAAATGCATTTAGACGCATTCAGTAATACTGAATCAACCTGTATGCAAAGGGATACCTCTATTCAGGACAAAGCAGGACCAAGGAGTCTCCTCTTGGCACTAAACAATTTCAACTTCAATCTCAACAAAGGAAAGAAGAATGGAAGAATGGACCAGGGAAATATCATGACTTACCCTCATATTGTGCTATAAAAAATTATTGATAATTTAATAACAACTACCTTAATAGAGTTCATCATTTCACCTACCTGAATTACATCAGACTACCCCAAGTTTATCTCAAACAGCCTTGCTAATGTTTTTGTCCAACAGATATGTGGATTAGGTTCTTTGTAAACACTTTCCAGGTACAGTATCAACTGTCCTAGTTCTCAGCTCACTGAGAAAATTCAAAGCTCCTTGTGCAGCATCTTCATTGTATAAATATGGGAAGAGCCTTTCTGAAGAAAGACAGTGTTTTGAATTTACTGAAAGATTAGAGCTAATTTGCAGGAAAAGCAACCTTTATTTATCTTTCAGGACACTGAGTTGCACAGAAAAGACTGAACCTAAGCACAGGTCTCCCATCCTCCCTCCTTCCATAGACAGATAAAAATCTCCTTTTTCCAATGCAGAATTAAATTAACTGTATGAAGTTTGCCATTTCATGGGGATTCCACCATCAGAAAGGCTTGCCTGCAGGTCTCTCTACATAAATATAGGTAAAAGACTACAAGTAAATTTGGTTTTCCTCACTATATTTTTCTTTAGCAGCTGAAACAGACAGACTGCAATAGAATTCTGGTGAAAAAAATGGTCATGTGTCACTTAGATAAAAGACACACACAGATAACTGTTTGAACTGTAGAAGATAACTGTTGAAAATAATCCTTTTCTCCCTTTCCAAAAGGCACACACAGCTATCTGGACTTTCTGGTTGTGCCTCTTGAGAGTAAGGAAGCAACAATAGAGAACCCAAGTGATTCTTCAGTCCACCAAGGCATTGAGTAGTAAGCCTCAAAACATGAATCCTACTTTCATTTTAAAAAAAAATCTTAATGAAGTACCTTATTAAAATCTACTGGCGTATTTCTGATCTTTTTGCCTTAATAGCAAAGAAGGCTTCTTTTAAAAAGTGCATATAAAAAAGAAAATCAATCCAAAAGAAAATGGTAACACTGCAATTATCCTATCCTTTCCTATCAGGGGATATCATCTAGACACTTGCAAACAGAGCCAGAGTTGCATACATCATAAATCTTGTTCTCTGTGCATAATCATATTTTTATCAAGCATAAAGATATACTCCTAGTAACTGCTAAGCAACTGTCACCCAAAAAACCTTGCAATGGATTCTGGTTTTTTTCCAACAGAATCCAGATAGTGCCACCCTGGTAGCAAAACTTGTGGCATACTGCTTTTAGGAAAGATGAGTTTTCTACTTCAAACCTCCTGCTTTCTGTTCTGTACCTTGTTCAGAATGAGGGAAGCTAGGATACTCTGCAAAAAGGAAGTAAAAATTTTAAAAACCCAAAAAAACCACAAAGCCCCCAAACTAGGTAACACATGCACTCAAATGCACAATGCAGATCCTGAGCCAGCACACTGGGACAAAGTGTCAGGCACTGAGGTGCTTAGTGGCTGCACAGGAATACTGAGGAGTCCAAGAGGATGTAGCCTCATGTTCATCAGTCCCATAGGAGTCACCTTGGTGTCCATCTCTCACTCCCAGCAGTCGCAGCACGGTTCAGCAATAGCAAGCAGTGGCTCTGCAAGCTGCATCCTGCGTGGCTTACCAGCATCAGCTCCACATGGTACAAAACCACTTGAACTGCTTCCTGTGGGATTGATCCCAGTAGCACAGTAACTATGTTTACAGCACTGCACACAAGCCAATTTGATGCATGCAGCCAGCTGGCCACCTCTGCCTCCTTGCACAATCTACAACTTGAATCACAGGCAGAAGCAGGAGCTCACTCGTAACTCCTAATTTATTTATTTTTTTCTCCTTTTCATGTAGCTGTCTTAAGTTGAAACTTTGGGGGGGAAACACTTAAAAAAAAAATAACCCTAACAACACAACATCAGAATTTCAGGTAACAGCGGCAGGAAAACGCTTTATTTCACTTCTGCTGTAAACCCCCAGTGTAGGACTGAAAATCTGACAGACTACACCCGCTAAGGCTGCAGGTCCCTCAAAAGTTTTCTGCCCATTAATTCAACTACAATATCAAAAGAGCACATTAAGCCATCTTGTTTTACTTAGCACAAGAACATCCACAGGGCAGTTACCACACAGATGTATAACTAGCAGCAGTTCCTTTAAACTGTTCCAAATGGCTGCAGTTGTCTATCTACATTGTGTCTCACCTGCTCTCTCAATGCTGTCTTTTTAGCACACACACAAGTGACTCCTGAACAGTGACTCTTCCTTCCCAGCACATTCAAAAATATAAATTTCCAAGACACTTTTCACTACACATAGGAAACACACCATGCAATTCATATTTCAGTTTACTTCGAATCTCATACTACACACTGAAGCTCCACTTGCTACCTTGTCAAATATAGTTCCATACACCAAAACAAAAAAATCAACTCCAACATTTTAAAATTACTAAACCAAGTGTTTTAGGGTTAATTTTTCAAGTTGCACTAAAAGGATTTCAGAAGGGCGAAGACACAGGTGTATAAATGAACAAACATCACAACCTAGGCTCTGATTTTCAGTTCAGTGACTCAACTTTGGACACCCCATGAGGTGCAGACACGACAGAAAGCTGGCCCAAAGGTACATTACAGCCACCTCTCACCTCAGAGCCCGCGTTTCTTTGGTAGCACCAACGTTCCTGGGCTCCTCATCCTCGCTGTCAGACACGTCGAAGAACTTCACTCCTCGCGCGCGCTTGAAGTAAGACTCTTTCGTTGTCCTCTGAGCTTCAGGAGTTTCTGGGATGCTGGAATCCTCTGTGCAAGCCATTCCAATAGGAGGAAAAAGAGGAGAAAATGACTTAGGACTTCAAATATTTGTTTGTACTTAGAGCATCAGGTAGCTGTGATTCCTTTTAGAGACACAACATCCAGTTAAACAGAACTCAAGTTCTCAAGCACAGAAAACTCTTGTAAGCTGCATTTCCTAAAGGGGGAACTTACCTGGAAAAGAATCTTCAGCCCTCTTACATCAAACAAACTATTTTCATACTACAACATTTAAGAGAACTTTATTTACGCTAATAAATACTTTAAAATAAATAAGTAAAAACGTATTTTTAGATAAAATAATTAAGATCAAAGTCCTCTGAACTACTTCCAGGCTGATCAAAACAGGGTAGAAACATAGGCATATTTCTCTCTTTTCTATATAAGAGAAAAATTGATGCACAGAGCAGAGAACATCAGAGTTGCAGAATGTGTTTTCTATGTGAAAGAAAATCATGTGAAAAATAAATTTAAAATAACTCACTGTGGCAGCACTGAACAAACAGGAAAAAACAAGATAAATCTTAGAAGGACAAGATATTTGCTGACACAGGAAACTTCACAGGCTTTGAAAGGGAAAAACACTCAAACTAAAAAAAAAGGGCACCAAATGTTACAGAATACAACTTTAAAATAGAACTTAATAGTGGAAAAAGGGATGGAGGTGAATGTAACTCACTGTCTATGAGGAAACATCAACAAGGGTTCAATGACAGTTCAAAACAGCAATCATTGAAACATTAAGACTTCAGGTTGTTAAGGAAATTTCCCTGTCCAACCACGCAGAAGCCACTCTGGCAGCACCTGAGCTGGGACCAAGACCCCTTTGCAGCTACAGATCCCCCCACTCACAGAGTCACACCAGGTTTTCCAGAGCAGTCCCAGACCCCCAGGATCATTTAATCATGGTGCAGTAACAAAATCACAGCCCGAGCTGGTGCCTCTGAGGAGCAACCCCAAACAAAAACAGCCTGAGTTTTTCCACCCTCCCAGTCTAAGGGCAGAAAAGTCTGGAGTCATCAGCTCCTGAGTGTCCAGTGCCATGGCTGGGACCTTTGTGCAAGGGGTCAGCAGCTCCCCGCCTCTTAGCTGGGGCTCTCCCCACCCACAGCTCAACCTGCAGCCACACACTGAGCTACCCGCCCTGAATGGATCCCTCAACAAGGTGACCCTAGCCACACGCAGGAAAATCCCAGGATAATGGGCAGGAGAGTCAGCCAAACTTCGGGAAAGTTGTGTTTTAGTGATACCACCGTTAGTGGAAACCCTCATATAAAAGATCTTAAATTCTCATAACACAAAGAAAGCATCACAGGCATCCTCTCCCGTCTAACACACCCATCCTTTTTAAAACTCATGTGCTTGTGAACCAAGCACCAGTGGTGCTGCTAACTCTGGAGCCACAATTTTGTCTGGAAGTAAAGGCAGTTTCTTCTACTTCCATCCACTAACGCAGAAACTTGCTGAGTCAAATGACGACAGTGTAACATCAGTTACTGTCCATCAGTTTGAAAAGCTGATTTGACAGCAGAGAGTAGACAGATGAAGCTAGAATAAATTCATCTGATAGTCAAAAGCAGAAAGGAGCTACATGACGTTCATTCCTTCATCTGTGATAAAAGACCTAATTTCGGTTGAGTTATCAAAATCTGAATCTTTTCTATCACTTTCAAAACACAATACAGGATTACAGTAATGATTTTTAGAAGAGGCCAAAGCCTCACTTCACAAATGAATCTTATTTTGAAAAGTCCTTACACATGCAGGTTTAGGAATGCCTAGAAATTATTAGTTCTGAAGCTGTAGTACACTGTTCTAAGACAGATCTCCCTGCATCCCACATGCTGGCAGTGGAAGCTTCCTAAGCAGTACCTTCTTCTAGCTGTCTATTTTAGGAAGGAGATGTGCTGTCCTTGATGCAGTTGCTTCGTCCGAAAACTGATTAAGTTTTTAGATGAACAGAGGAGAGGAGCAAAAGAGACCTTTGGGAATATTATTTGGGAAGTCAGGTTATCAAGGCAAGGACTATCACAACAGCATAGAAATACGAAACACATCAAAAATGGGATTCAGTATCAAAAAGGACCTGTAAGAAACACGAGAATTTCACATCTATACTGAATTAACAGAACAGATCAAGGAGGTTTTCATGGATCTTTGCCTGGTAGGTTAGACTAAATTCCAAACATTTGGAATCTGCCTGCAAGCAGAGTGACATGGAAATGACAGGTACTCAGGGATACTTTACTAAGATGCATCCTTACTGAATTTTAAAACAAAGCACAAGGAAATTTTCTAAAAATACAATAGTCTTAAAAGTAATTTTATTCTTTACACTATAAACCGTAGACAAGACTTTAAATAATTTCACTGAACACAGTCCCCTGCTAAGTGGGGGGAAGCAGAAATCACATATGTAATAAAGAGTCCTGACGTTTAGAGCAAACTGCAACCTTGTTGAGCAGTAACAGATTAACATTATTGCCACAAAGTGAAGCTGTCAGAGGCAGAATTTTTTGATTATAGGTATTCAAAAGAACTATTAAGGAATGCCTGTAAGACCAGTATTTGATTCTCAGGCCAGAAACAGGAACACTCCTAAGTATCCCTACATGCACACATTAACATCAAAACCAAAACCCAACAACCACCAATTTTTGTTGTTATAAAGAGAGATTACACTGCCCTGTAATTCTAAACACAACTTCATACACGATGCTCTGAGAAAGGCAGCTTCTTCTCTCCCAAGCAAAAAGCAACTGTTTTCTTTTCAATTTTCAAACAAAAAAGTGAAAACAAAGGCAAAACCAAAGCAAAACCTGAGGCTATACTAAAGAGATTTACCACATTTACCAACCTTGTCCAGCAAGCGTTGTCAAATGGAAAGCAACTTCCACCTAGTTTTGGAATGCAATATCAAGCACATGCTGCTCAAGTCTACAAGGTAATAGGTATTCCCTTTTCAAAGAAATGTCTTTTCCATTGGCTAAAATAACCCTAAATGACAGTATAATCTAAGGTGCTTCTTAAAGCAGCTCTTTTAAAACAAAGATTACACTAAGTACTGCAGTCATCACTTTTTCCCAGAAATACTCAAAGTAGAACCACACTCTATGACCTGAGACATGAGCAGGAGACAGGACTTCCTCAGATCTTAAAGAAAATTACAACAGAACAAAAAAGGGCAGTCCCAGCGCAAGCGAGCTCTGAGCATTACAAACTCAAAGTGTAATCATCTAGGACACACAGTCAAACAGTACAGACAGGACATCAACAAAATCTGCCACCACTAACAGGGTTATATACTGCAGTTTAATTTCTTTTATGACATTTATTTCCATTCTTTTTTGAAACTTTGTAAGCACGCTTTTTGAGACCTGAATACAAACCTCATTGTGAAATTCATCTTGGCAATCATTCTAATTTGTGCCGTTCTGGTACAGTTCTGCTCCATTTCTACAACTCTGTAGAATGATCTCATTATCTTAGTACACCCTGCTATTTACATAATTAAGAACATCTAAATGAAAATTAGGATGTTTCACTGTTTCCTTAACAGAATAAGAGACACAGAACTACTCAGCAAACAGTACTAATTTGCATGAAAAACTGTAGTAAGCCACTCCAGTGTTTTTCCAACTCTTTTTTGAGATATCCACCCCATATAATTTGGTAACTGTCCCCAGAGTTGCTTTCTATCCCTCAGTAAATGCAGCTCAGCATTATTCCCTACAGCCTGGCTGCAAAGTCACTGCAGATCTGTGTGATTTTGAATACAGACAAGCATACAAAGATGACCAATTCTCATGGCTATCACACCACAAATTGATCACTAAAGCATCAGGGATGCATGCTCAACACAGAGGAACAAGAAGCATGACCTACAGACAGAAACCGGGTATAGAACAATCTACCAATATCAGTTTGTTCTGGGAAAACAAGACTGAAGAAAATAGCTAAAAAGATAATGGTGGTTCATGAGACAGTAGACAACATCTGAATATAGTTTTTGAAGATGGATGACGTTTACACAACTCTACACTCGGGTAGATGTGTATTTCAGGGCCCTTGATAAAACACAAATCTGAAGAAATCTCCTGGAAATGACAGTGAAAAATTTGTGCTCCTGAAGGAAAAAGCCAGATTTTAAAATTCTTTTTAGATACACACTGTTGTTGCACGATACCAAAGGAAACAGAACAAAACCCAAGGTGTTAGCTATTTAACAGCATTTTTGTTTGCATAAGTGAAATAAAGATGACTCTCCTCTTCTTTCCCCAGTTTCTTGTACCAGTGCTTTGTCTTCAGAAGAAATCTGAGTAATCTCTCCTCACATGATCCACTGAGCATTAGAGCAAGTTATTTTCGGTGAAATTGGTGTAAACTGCTTCTTGTACCAGACAGCTCCATAGTCTGACTTGTTGGTGCAATCAGCAGCAGAGAGCAAACAGTGCCATAAACTCACCTTTAGGCCTTCTCCGTGTTCATTCAACAATGATAATAACAACAGGACTAAACAAACTAAAAAAGCCTGTTTGACAAAAACCAAGAAAAATTCTATCTTCCTGACACTAATTAGGAAACAGGGAAGATAGGCATCTGCTACTCAAATCTAGTCTTCTCCGTTATGTTTAAGTGCCTCATGTCATGCAGACAAAATCTGAGAGTTTTATTTTTTGTTAAGTTCTGTAGATGCAGAAAATGTGATCTCATTTCTTAGAAGGTTATTGTTTCTTTAAATAGCTTATATAACATTGATATGCAAATAAGTGTGAGAAAAAGTCACTAAACCACTCGATCTTCTTTGAACACTCAATATCTGTGAAAGATGAAGCATTACGTATATGCAGAGCACTAATTACATCTCAATTTCAAATGCCAATTACTGCCCTAGTTCTACACCAGCATCTGTGTCCCTGGATGCTCATTGCAGCTGGACACCTGCTGCAGTTCTGCCTGCCCCTGCACTCTACCCTGTTTCACTGCTGGTGTTTCACCACCATCTCCCCCAAGCTTTCCTCACAACTCCTCAGCCTTGCCTTACACTTCTTTCAGGCTGCCCTTCACCTTTCTTTTTATTGCCCTTATTTCTTTTTATATCTAAACTCATACCTTTAAATCGGGTACTGCATCCCTTCTCCCCAGCCCTACCCCTGCAGAACTCATTTCAAGAGAAACCAGCATTTTGAAAAAGAAGCACGAAAATTTACTGGCGGTTATGGTCTAGCTAGATGCTTACACTGACAAAGCCCACAGACAGATTAAAGGAAGAAATGTTTTACTTTTAACACAGAACACTGCCTAATGTTTACTAATGTAAACGCAAGAGCACTCCAATTAACTGGAAACAGTCAACCTGCGCTAAACTAAAATTTAGGGAAGAGTAAATATCCACCTCCTGTAATTCTGACTTGGCTCAGCTTTCAAAGAGGAACTCCTCCTCGTGCATGAAAGGTTCTCTGTTATCACACAGATAAGGTATCGTGAAAAACTGCCTCGCACCAAGAGAAAGTCACGTGCAAAAAACGCAGTTAAACAACACCAAGAGACACTGTCTTTTCCTTGCTGAATAAACGCTCAGTGAAAGGCTGCCTGACCTCCCCAGTAACACCTGTAACTCCACAGCTATACCAGGAGCTACATGGCATGTCTGGGAAGCACTGAACAAGCAGCAGGACACAGCCCATTCCTCACATCTTACTCCTGCAGTAACAGCAAAACCCTACTGGTGGATGTGATTGCACAGCTGACAGCAATTCCAGTCATTAGCATTCCCCGGCAAACCCCAACAGGAGCAGCACATCCCTGCTGTCTCAGCCAAAGGAAACCAACGCCACTAGGACACAACCAAGTTTTCAACTTTTCTGTGAAAACCCCAAGCTTTGATCCCAAAAGATAATAAACCCTACGACAAAACAATTGACACAGTCAGCTTCTGAAAAGCAGCTCCTGGTCTCTCAGCTCTTTACAAAACCAGGCCCAAGCAAAAAGCAACTGCTCTTCTTCATTTCAATTCCATCTGTGATTCTCCACAATGCATTAGCCAAGGACTCTACTCAAACAGTTAAGTCTACAGTGTTGCATCTACCAGACAAAACAAAAAAAAAAAAACAGTTTCTTCCCTGAAAACCCTGAAACATCAGCTTAAATAAAGTTTATAAATAAGAAAATATAACACACTTTTAACATTTAACTTGAAGCTTAATCAAATTTTAAAACCAAGTTATTTCAGAAAGTTTCACTTGCAGACTTGCCTGCAAATGCACAGGCCCAGTTAGAGAATACGCTGCTACAAACGAGGATCGCGGCATTTTGTGGAAATGGTGAAACGTGTGCACGGAAAAAAAACCACATTTGCAAAACAAGCAAGAGCGGAAAAACCCCAAAAGACAAACACCAAAACAAAAGAGAATTACTTTATTTCAACAGATTAAGCGCTTGCACAGCCCTTATGCAGCATGCAAGGCGCCTGACTCACCAGATCTCTCTGCCACGGCCGAAGCCGGAGTGTCCGGCCTGGTGCTGTCATCTGCACCTTCCTCCTCATCCCCTGCGCCGGCAGCGCCAGGCGCCTCCGCCCAGGCCAGCGGGGGAGAGGGCGACTCCTGCTCCGCGCCCTTCGCCTTCCTCTCGAAGCGGAACCGGTCCAGATTGTAGAGGCTCATGTTCTTAACCTCTCTGTGGGAAAAGTCAGGGAGGGGAGAGAGCCGGCAGGGCCCGTGTGACACGGGCCGGGGAACGCCGGCGGAGGGGCCGGCCGGCGCTCCCACAGAAACGCGCGGCCAGGGGCGCTGTCAGGCGGCGGGAGGGCTCCAGCCTGCCCATCCATCCATCCATCCGCCCGCTCTCCCTCTTCCCCGCACTCCCCCGGCCTCCCTCCACATCCCACGGCGGCCGGCGGCCCCCGGGCAGGGGCGNGCCTCGAAAATGCCGTCATAGGAGATTTAGAACCCTAAAACACAGGGTCATACAATCGAAGAGCAGTTTATGTTAAAAACACCTAATTCCAACACCCCAGCCACGGGCAGGGACACCTTCCACTCTATCAGGCTGCTCAAAACCCATCCAGCCTGGCCTTGAACACTTCCAGGATGGGGCATCCACAACTATTCTGGGCAACCTGCTGCAGTGTCTCACCACTCTCACAGTAAAGAATTTCTTCTGAATGTCCAATTTAAACCTACTCTCTAAGTTTGGAGCCAGTTCCACTCACTCTGTCCACATACATGCTTTTGTTAGAATTCTTTGTCCAGCTTTCTTGTAGGCTCCTTTCTGGGTACTGGAAGGTCACAATTTGGTCTCCCCTAAGCTCTCTCTTCCAAGCCAAACAGCCCCAACTCTCTCAGCCTTCCCTCACAGGAGAGGTGCTCCATTCCTCTGATCATCTTGGTGACCTTCCTCTGGACCCGATCCATCAGCTCCATTGTCCTTCCTGTGCTGGTTCCCCAGAGCTGATGCAGTGCTCCAGGTGGGGGCTCAGCAGAGCAGAGGGGCAGAATCCTCTCCCTCCCCTGCTGCCCACTCTGCTCTGGATGCAGCCCAGGACACTTTTGGCTTTCTGGGCTGTGCCTGCCCAGTGCCAGCTCATGTCCGGCTTCTCACCCAGCAGCACTCCCAAATCCTCCTCAGCAGGGCTGCTCTGGATCTGTTCTTTCCCCAGCCTGCGTTGATAGTGGGGGTTGCCGTAACCCAGGTGCAGGACCTTGCAGTTAGCCTTGTCAAACTTAATGAGATCCCTGTAGACCGACTTCTCAAGCTTTTTTATAGATTCCTCTGGATGGTACCCCATCCTTCAGGTGTGGATTTAGGGCAGTTTTTAGCTTAGGTTCCTCAGTGTGTTTCCAGCATTGTGTTCCTTTGGCAGAATAGGTGGGAAAACAGCTCCTTTTGCTGTCTTGGGTCAGGACCTACTGCCATGTTAGACTTCAGTGGATGTGTGGTCACAGAGCACGCGCAGCCGGGTGTGCAAAGGCACTTGAGGTGACCTGGCATTGCACACAGAACCTTGCCAGGGCTGAAATGATGCCATTAAATAGTGAACTGGCAAAGAGGTACTGAAACTACTTTTACTTGTCTGCCCTTTCACATACCAGCCAGCCGTGAAATAAAGTCCTTTAAGGCCTGGCAGATATGAATAAACATTATACAGGGGAGCTAGGTGCAGCAGCTAATAAAGACATTCTGGAGAGATTATGCTAGCTAACAGAAAACCAGAAAAAGAAGCCACTTACCCATCCATTGTGTCAGCTCTGTAGTTCTGTGCTCACAAGATGTTTCATCACCCTTAAAGCTATTTGACTTTTAAATTGCAGTAGCCCGACACCTGAGGAGCAAAAGGATTTGGAGGAAATCAAGCTTCAGTGACCATGTCTTGCCTTCACATCAAATAATAATCTATAATTTGGATAATAGATGAGTTTAAATTTGTTGAAAACTCCATTCTGATAATCCCAGATACAAAGAAGTGGCAGTGTGAATGGAACAGAAGAGTGATTTTGCTCCCAGAGGTAGATGCCAAGGCACAGGTGTATTTGCAGACTGGCTGGTGTCTGAACAGTGCAGTTCAGAGATCATCTGAGGTTATTCCTTGAGGTTATCCCCTGAGGAAGGTTAATTTGTGCTGGAGAAGGAGTCCCTGGGCTAGACTCACTGTTAACATATAAAAAACCAAGAGATCAAGGGTTTTCATGCAAAAAGCAGGTCACTATGAAAATGGAGCAGATTTTTGCCTGTCAGCACAAGCTTAGACTCCTACCAACTTTAAATTCCACCCACATAAAAGGCAAGTTACCCCAAAAAGGGGAATAAAGAATCTTGTACATCAGAAGTAAAGCTGAGTGTAAGTTAGAGGAGGAAAACATATGGTCCCATGAGGACACTTTTACTTTAGCTCAGAGGTTTGGCTCATTATTGGGTCCTGATAACCATGGCAAAGCTCATGAGTGTCTCTGCAAAGCATTAGTACTGCTGTCAGCACCTCTGATGTGCTTACCTCACACTGACCTACTGCAACACAACGAGCATCTAAAGGTTAAAGACTCTGAACAGGATTTGACCACTTTTTCCATGAGGAAAAGATGACAATCCCTGCATGTGATAGATGTCAAGTTACACTGTCTGGCTGACTTGAAGGACACAGTCAAATAATGTTCTTAAATGTGTAAAGACAAATGGGCCCTGAGACTGCAAAGCCGAACGAGTAATGTTTGAAAAGTTGAGAAAAAATTTTAAGTTGAAAAAGTACATGCAAAGGGAAGCATGCACTCAGGTCAGTCTGTGACCTGAGTCTGTTCCTAACAAGGCAGTCAGGAACACTAGTCTTGTGGAAAATGTAATAAGAAAAAAACAAAAATTCCAGAACTTGGGAGAAAAAGTAAGGTCAAGATAATGAAACAGTGAAAATGAAGACGATTAAATAGAACACTCCAGAACATGTCAGATTTCAAAAGCATTTCATTTACAGGAATTAGCATGAACCTAGAAAATGCTGCAGCAGATTACTTCAGTTTTTACAGAGCTTTGAACTTGGACTGACTGGCTAATTGGTAGGTATTAGGATTGTTAACAAGCTATTGTGAATTCCTGGCAAGCAAGGCAGGCAAAATGTCTTCTTTGAGGTGCTAATGATACTGGTTAGACAGCTCAGTGCTTACTGGAGAACTGACAGATTGCTGTCTGCTATTGTTTTTGAAGGCTGATTTGTGAGGTTTTTTGGGTTTTTTTTTTTTTTTGGGTTTTTTTTTTTTTTTTTTGAGAAAGATTTGAAGCAGAAATTTGAAAAGAATCTATTTATATACAGAATTGCTTTACATGCAACATTACAGCTGTTATATTTGACTTGTTTTTACTTCAGACATTGTTTTGTTGCTATGCCAGTGATAGAGGAGCATACCAGATGGTATATAGGTCTTCAAAGAACTTTATGAAGGTTTATAGATCAGTAATAAGGGCCTGAACACTGAAAGAAGCAAAAGAAAACTTTTCCTTAGTAGAAGGAAATCAGGGACGAAATTGAGTTTTACAAGTTTGATAATCGGAGTTAAAACCTGGTGAGATACAGAGTCACATTCTGTGTTATGTTTTACCAATTGACAGGCCGGTAGAATTGTTGGTCACTAGTAAATAATCAGCCAAGACAAAATGTCAGGAATGACAGCCATTCCTGACCAGTCTCTGTTGTTTCAAGTATTGTTCCTTTGATTCATGACCTTTTTGTGCCCTATCACTTGAAGCAACTTTGTATTAAGGGAAGATCTACCTCAGCTACCTCATGAGACCCCACTGAAGGGTCTGTGACAGGTAAAGCCTTACAAGTGTTTCTGTTGGAGCTTGCCTGCAAATATTACATAGGATTGGTGGAAAGTGTTTCTGCTTTTTATTAATTGTGAGCAATAAGACCAGTTGTCAAATGCCAGTGGGTTTGTACCTGATTATAAGTAAAAATAATAAAACAAACTAAAGAAAAAAAATCTATTAGAATGTTAAAACTAATGCAGCTGCCACTGAAAAATTGACAAGAGTTGTATGTAGCACATGATGTTGCTGTAGCAACCTCACTGTACCTAAATATAAGAATATCCAACCTTTTTGTTGGGTGAGCTGCACAGTGATGGCAGAGTAAGGCCTCAGGTCAGAACTGTCTTTTCTCTCTTACCCAAACATTTTTCCTTTTTACTGTCCACGGCATCAGCAGGGATTTTTCCTACTCAGCAAACAATAAAAAGAACACTCTTTAGGAGGGAATAAGACATAAGATTGGTTTTGCAGTATGACAGGTTTTATATTAGTATTACTTTTATATAAGTATAATTTTTTGTGTGTATGAAGATACTTTAAAACTCTATGTTGTGGTTCATGTTTTCTAGGAACAATTCTACTACTCTGCTACCATTCTAGAACATTTCTACATTTTTTTTTTCCTCACCTGAGGTTATTTGAGATAATTTTTTTCTAGTACTGTTCTTTCAATATTTAGCTTATGCTGTATATATTTATATACATATATAGTTCTACTTGTTAAAAAGTAAACACATTTTCATTTTTTTTCTCTATTTCTCTGAAGTAGTCAGTTGCTCTTTTTTGAGTTTATATGCATTTGCTTAAGAAACAAGAGACAGAAAACTTTGAGTGTAGCATTTCAGACTTTGTTCTTGCCACCCATTTCATTAAATTGGGCAAATGCTCTCTCAGACATCAAGCTAACCATAATCAAAGGTCTTGCTCGCTCTCAAAAGGCTGTGACTTGTCAGAAACCATGCATCCATTATATTTCTGCTTGGATTTTTTACTTTAACTTTCAGGTGAATATTACTTGCATGCACCCACTGAATTGTGGATAAATCTGCCTAAGGCTGGAACATGAGTTTCATTGGGACAATCATGGAGTTTCCCATTTCATTCTGCTTCCACAGTACATCACCCATGCAGAGTTCACCACAGGCTATACTTAGATCCTTTAATCCATTCATGATAGCATATGAATCATCATCTACTGCCCAATTTGCCATCCCTCAGCACCCCTGATTTAATGGCATCCTACACATTCTGAGCACTTAGAATCTGTACTGAGTCAGAAAGTTGTTCTGGAAAGGAAAGCAGTAGCTGCTGTTTATTTAATACATAGGGAGTTAAAAACACTTGAAAAAACGCAGCTCCATCAGAATCAGTTTTGCCTGAAATGCTGAATATATGACCTTTGGAACAAAAGTAATGTCAGAACTGTATGAACGGGCATCATTATCAAGGATTTTGGTTTGTCATCCATCTGAGGCCTCCCATATTGTTTGCAAATCACAGACAAACCACTTTTTTTTTTTTTTTTTTTTTT
>VWZN01010159.1:75255-99705 GCA_013396955.1 Regulus satrapa | reverse complement strand
TTTTTTTTTTTTTTTGCTTCAAGGAACTGTTTTGAGAGGAGCATAACCTCAAAAGTGCAAGCCAAAATGTATTTTAGTTTTTCTGAATCAATTGAAATAAGTACATTTCCAGTGTGTGCTTTTATGCTTACTTTTTGGCTTACTTCTCTGAGGCTACATTGCTGTGAATCTTCCATAGTGTTGCACTTTTGACGTTGCTTAGTACACAAACTGACAGTAAAAAATTAACAAGAAATTCAAGTTCTTGGGCCCAACATTCCTATAATTGTCCCCATAATTCGCCAAAACAATGTCTGCTTTCATAAATAAATACACTGAAGCAAACACATATTTGCACTGAACATTTTTACAGGGTTTTTTTGGTTTTTGGGGTTTTTTCCCCCAAATTTATGAATTTTTTTTCTTTATTTATAAAACCTGAGCCAACTATCTTTCCCCAACTACTTTTGAAAGAGAGAGAGGGGCTGAACTGGGCTTCTGAAAGAGTATCTTTCAAGAACAAAATTTGGCCTTAAGAAAATAGAATTTGTTCACTAGCGTGTTATTGGTGCATAAGCAGTAGCAGAATTCTGTCATGTACCTTCCAAATCTCAAGGGAACTGGAGCAAAGCATATACAATATTTCACTGCATACATTTATGTGTTATTTTATATTGCTTTCTGTATAATTCCTGTTTTTGCATTATAAACTCTCATTTTATTGTAAATAGAGTGCTGAAAGAATCCATGACTGCACTAGTTAAAAAAATCATATGACCCTAAAAATACATAGACCAGTTATTTTTTTAAGAGGAAAAACTTAAATCATCCTGTAAGTAATTTTTATGCTTTCTTTGTGTTTCTTTATAACCAAATATAATTTTTTACTCAAAATCTTGATATTTAAAAGCTGAAGTAATGTTTTTTGTAATGCACACAGAAAAAGATTAAGTGCAGATATACTTCCATTGCTAGGATCAGAGTTCCTTCCTTCATTTTTGTTTCTGTAATTGGAACAAATACACTTTGCTTGATTTTATTTTGCATTCCAGAAAAATAAGCTTCATTCCTAAAGATAAAATATATATCTTGATATTAGAGAAATGTTTTTAACTTTTGATTTTCAAACTTGAAAATCTCATTAAGAAGCTATCTTTTAAGCTTTGGAACTTAGAAAGGTCACACATGTAAACTGGGATTTGCATGACATTTTTAAACTGCTATTTAATTCAACACTGTCGTAGTATTATAAACTTTGAAGGAAAGGATTACTGTTATTAGGCTGCATTTAACTATTTACACACAGTAAAAGCTTCACCCAATTGGGGAAAGGATGACAATTTCCTGTCCTATCTCTGTAGTGAGATTTCATATTGGCTCTAAAGTGAAGCATAACTTTCAGGGCTGTGGCACAACCAGGCTTGAAACACTTTTAATAAGAGAACTTTTTGCCAATAAAATGCCAAGAAGCTATAATCACTTCATGTACACCCACACCCTTGCCCCACACACTGGGGAGCAAGAGCCAGCAATGATTTGTGAAAATGTGCAGTGTCAAACTGATTCAGCTTGTTCTGAAGCAGAGCAGGAAGGTTCATAAATATGGAGAAAACAGCAAATATTATCTTTGTTGACTTCTGTAAGGCTTTTGGCAGTGTGTCATTATGACAGATCCATGACTTGAGATTTCCTATAGCATTCCCATTAGTCACAGAAATACAATCCAGGTCAAAGGATCCAGGATTTATTAATAGTGTGTGGTCAGTATAGATGAATTTATCATATGGGGAGATGTTCCTGTGGCTTTTGTCAAATCTATGTATTTACAGTCCAGATCACAGGATGCAATCTGCAGGTGTCCACAAACTGAGACAGGACTGTAAGCATGCTGGAAGTCCTGCACTGAAATTAAGATTAAAATTCAAAGTGACTTTGGAAATTTAAAAATTGTTAGAAAATAATTACATTACTCAAGAGCAAAAAATGCCTGTTCAATAGAGGAAAAAAAAAATAAAAAAAGAGAAAAAAGAGTGGCATAAATACAGAAAAATAGCCTCTATAACCATTCTTCTGGAGAAGCAGAACTGGGAGTGATAACAGGTCACACTACTATGAAAAATGGAAATGTCATGTTTGATTGTGCTAAAACTGTAGATCCCCAAAACTGCAATTTCCTTTGAGCAGGACTGTTATGCCCAGTGCCCAGTAAAGCAAGAGCATTGTTTCCAGTTTGGGACACACTGTTTTATTGTGGCTGAATTGTAGATAGTTCAGAAACAACCTGCATTTATTGTCATTTCTTGAGACCATGGCCTTTAAGGAAAAGTTTAATAAATGGGACACGTTGAGTATAAAACAGAGAATACCAAGGAGAACATGTCTGCAAGTGCACATGAAAACACTACAAGAAGTAGACAAGCGTCTGTCCTCTTGTTTCATGAGAAACAGAACATGTAGAGATTGCATTAGGCTTAAGAAATACTTTCGAACCATAGTGATAATTAAACACTGGAGTATAACATCTGGTGAGATTGTGAATTCGTCATCATTAGAAACTTTCAAGAACCAGTTAGGCAAACATCTGTCAAAGCTGATATAGTTATAGTTGATCCTGCCTTCAGGCAGAGAAAGAACTGGATGATCTCCTGCTGCCTCTTCCAACTAAGTTTTTAAATTTTTTTTTTCTCTCTTTCTGTGTTTCCTTAGTCTGCGTTTTGCAGCTCCCTAATCTGTCTTCTTGCACCCAGTTTTAATAAGAACAATGTGGGACAACTCAGAAAGTCATGCAGACCTTACTGAACCTTTCCTTAGTTAACAGTTTAAATTTAATTTTTAACATATGAGACAGAAATATCACATGAACAAGCCCAAGCAGTTGATTTTAACACATTACATTTTTCTCTGGTCAACATGTGCATATGTCAAATGAGAAAAAACAGTGTTTGAGTCTACTTACAATATGGGTTGTAATGAGACTATCAGGGATATAATAACCCCTCAAATTCCCAGCTCCTTCTTTTAAGGTAAGAACAAAAAAGAGAGAAGAGGCAAATGCTGAATGAAGGGTTGGATCTCAAGCTATGATGAACCAACCTGCAGAATCTAGAGATAGATGCTGTTGCCTCTAGCTACATGCTGCTTCTGCCCCTGTGGTCTCTGCCCCTCTGTAGCTCAGGGACAAAAGGCAACACAGGCCATGGCTGCCGAGACCGACTTCCCAGCCTCTGGCACTGCCTGCAGTGTTACTGAGCTCAAGGGTCCAATGCTCTGCCACAGGCTGGGACTGGCAGGGGTTCTCTGATCCCTGCTGCCAACCACGCTTTGTGACGAACGTCAAAAAGACAGACAGACAACTGTGGCCAGCATGGAAATGGGCAACTGTCTTTCTCCTTCTGCAATCCCAGAAAAGCCAAGAGCAGAACACAGAGGTCACTCAGCCAAAGCGTCTCTGGCCTCAGAGGTGGGGAAATCAAGTCGATAAGCAGTCCATAAAGCAGATATCAACCAACGGAAATAACCCCATATAAATACTGTGTTGTCCCTGGTTTGTTCCCATACAAAGTGTTTTTAAAAGGTCCCTTATTTCACTGTGAGAGCCAACACAAGAGGAGATTTACATCATACAAGATTATTCTCCTGAGTTTTTTCAATTTCTAACTGATTACATTTGCTTATTTTTGAAAGGCCGGGCAAAGAGAATGGTTAATAAGGGTTTCTGAAAACTTGCTACACATTTTAAGGCTTTGTTGATATTCTCAATTAAAACAGAATAAACCTTTTGAGATGAAAACAAATGTGCCTCTTAACTGGCATGGCACATTAAGCACAAATAAACACTACATATATTGCCTGCCACTCTGAAGAATTCTCTCGCCACTTCTATCAATAGCAAAGAATTACTTGTGTGCTAAATATTGGCCCACTACCAATTTCCATTTTGGGCAGAAATCTCCTCGTCAGGCTCGTCAGGAGGGAGAGCAGTAACAGGGATGTTACAGATTTAGGAACCAAAGCAAGCTCGTTCTCCTGGCCACCAGGGGGAGAAAATTGCCACCAACATTTATAAAGTGCTCAAAATCAACTTAAAGATGCAACCTTTTTTGCTTACTAAGCTTTTTCAGAGATTTAGGTCCATCAGTTGACTTACTGAATTACTGATGAGAAAATGATTAATTTTAAGGTTTTTTCCCTAAACTACTGTGAACAGCATAGCATAATACAATTTCACTTAATTAACAAATGTAAAATAGTTATTATACAGACCATGTTCTCTCCATCTGTTAATGTGCATGCTACCTTATTTTAAAGCTAATCCTACTGTGTCTATTAGGACTGACTGCATACTAAGATACAACTTAGCATAAGAACAGAAAAATACTGCCCTAAGTGAAAGGAACAAATCTATTCAAAGCAAGATGACATGAGGTGACACATACCCCTTGGCCTAGTATAAACTCTGAATAAGAGCGGAAAAGTTTAAAAAAAAAAAAAAAAAAAGATAATACATTTAAATGTTGACTTGGACTTGAGGAGCATAATGGGCATTCAAATTACCTTCAGAATGTAAGGAAAGAAGCTTTGGGGGGCTACATGTTGTTGGAACAACTAATAAAAATACATTTGAGATTAAATGTTAATGAAAGTCAGCTACTTTTATGGATATTGTATCTTGCACCTCTCGGTATTCAACATGATTCGCTCTCATATCTTCTAATATTGTATTTTTCACATATTTACATTCATTGCGGCAGAAAAATCCACCACAAATAGGATTGATGTCACAAAGGTAAGTTCCACAAAGGAGCTATTTATGATAAGAGCTCGGCTTTTTAAATGGCAGCTGACCAGATTTAAGAGTAGCTGTGAATTTTTAACCACAGTGAGGACAAAAGATGACTACAGCTTGCGGTCAGGCATGAACTTAGGGTCAGGACGAGTTTTTGGGTGGTGTGTAGGTAGCCTTCCGCCCTACTAACCAAAAAAGACAGAAGTGATGCAACAGCTAGTGTCCACTAGATGCCAGGCTTCCTTTGCGGAGCAGAGCGCTGGCTCCCGCTTTCCGCACGCTTTGTCCCGATGGCCTCCGAGGTCCCCTTCTCTCCAGTGCTGAGGGCAGAAGCGTTGATGTTTAGCACCAAATCCTGATCCCGCGTTCAGGCCGCCTCCGGGTTTGTCGCTGTTATCCCTCACAGATTTTCAAGAGAGGTGAAAGGCTTTCCAGACGGACTAAAAATAGGAGTTGTCACTAAGAGGAATTGGGCGTTTCCCAAGTCCCTCGTTTTTGCACAAACAGAAAGCTCCCAGTGAAGAGAATGGGATGAGTTCTGTGGTTGACATATTCAATCTGCAAACAAGCCTAGCAGAACAGTGGCAAGGAAGAATGCTGGCTGCCTCCTGTGCTCCGGCTGCCATCATCAACAGGTAGGTGACCTCCAACCTCTGGTTGTCATCAAATAAGCAAAGCAGCAGCTCAAAATATTGACTTAAAACTACATTGGGGCAATATTTGCTTTCTGATTATCTTGCTTCTGTAGTTGAGGGAGGCTTCCAGAGTGCAAGCATCCCTGTGTAAGGGGGGAGAGGGGGATGGTGGGCCAGCAGCTGTCCCTCAGTACCTGGGGCAGGGCACGCTTCATCACTCACGATGGACCAGAGCAGCAACAGGACTGCACGCTCCTCCAGGAGGTCAACAGCTGCTGGCACACACATGCTGGCATAAATTCAGGCTTTTCTCTTGGGATTTGGGTTACCTCTAAGAAAATGGCAGGGCTATTAGAAGCCCCACTGGTTCTAGTTTCTGAAGACACTGAAGCTGTGTGGTGCTTGTGGTCTTGTTAAATGGAATGGTCATAGCAAATTCTAACTCACCTTTAGAATCACAGAGTTGTTTAGGTTGGAAAAGACTTCTAAGACCATTGAGTCCAACCATTTACCCAGCACTGCCATATCCACCACTATCCAGCCACATCTACATGGCTTTTAAATAGCTCCAGGGCTGATGACTCCAACACTTCTAATTATATGGAGAGTCCATTCCTATTTTTTTCTGTTAAGCCCTTTCTGTTAAGTTGTTCTGTTTTTTTTTCTTAATATGCAATCCAAACTGCCCCTGGTACAACTTGAGGCCATTTCCTCTTGTCCTATTATTTGTTACTTGGGACAAGAGACCAACCCCCACCTGGCTCCAGCCTCCTCTCAGACAGTTGTAGGAAGTGATGTGGTCTCCCCCTGAGCCTCCTTTTCTCCAGGCTAAACACCCTCAACTCCCTCAGCTGCTCCTCACAGGATTTGTTCTCCAGACCCTTCCCCAGCTCCACTGCTCTTCTCTGGACCCACTCCAGTACCTCAGTGTCCTTCTTGTGGTGAGGGGCCCAGAACTGAACACAGGATTTGAATTGCAGCCTCACCAGTGCTGAGTACAGGGGGATGATTCCTTCTCTAGTCCTGCTGGCCACACAATTGCTGATGTCTTAGCTCAGATCAGTAGCTGTCTGCTATTAACTACTCAAAAATTAACTACTCAAACAATTAGTGTTAACTACTCAAAAATACTACCTATATTATTCAGAAATCCCTTTCTTGAATTCAAAATAGGATAATGGATATGAAATATTTCTGGAAACCATAACAGACCAATTTAAGTTTTAAAAATCACTACTGGAAAAATGATGATAAATGCATAACATACTCTCCTCTCTGCAACTAATGCTTTAGTGTTAGTTTAGTTTAGTTCAGCTAAACTAGTTGTCACAAGTTAGTGCAACTAACTAATTAACTTTAGTTTAGTTTTTAAAAAAGATAAACTTTTTGATTCATTCATTAAAATCAACTTCGGCAAATAGACTGATTCATAAGCATTCAGTATTCAGCATTTTTATTATCTCTGCTCTCAGATTTTGTCTCTGTGGGCCCTGTGCAGCTATGTGGCAGGATCTGCAGTAAGCACCCTGTACAGCTCCTACAGACTCCGAGCAGAGACCAGAGGGTTTGAGAAAACCACCGAGTGAAGCAGTTCTCTGCTCTCCTACCAGCTCCTCCCGATAATCCTGCCCTACACTACTTGCTGGAAACAATTAGGGGAATAGAACAGGGCACTCTGCTACTTTGCCTGTCATCAGCTTCCCCGGTGAGATCAAGTTGCATAAATGTTCATGGTGCTGCCCGTCTCATGCTCAGCACTGCCGCATCCTAAACTCTGCAAAACTCTGGGTTTCGGTCAGAGCAATCAGCCTGTGTGGAAGGATTGCTGTGGTTTTAAACTTTCTCAGCACCGTGAGCTGGGGATTTATTTTAGAACTCGGTTTTCCTTGTGAGCATAAAGGAAAATTGATGAAATGGCCTGCTAGTATCACATACAGGAGAAAATGTTATTCCCTAACCACGTTAGAGGAACCAGCCATTTTACACTGGGCAGATCCTCACAGATAGAGACATTTCTTTATTCATGTAACTCAGTGAGTGGTAAATGAGGCATGCTCACAGAAGTTATTTGGGATGGAAATGAGTCTAATTAGTCTATCCAACTTAGGAATAGCATTGTGAAGCAAGTCCAGGGAAGCTGGGAGTTAGCAACAGAAACAGCAGTGAAGAAACAGAATTATGTGCTTTCCACAGTTAAGCAGAATATTTATTTGAGGTGTCATCTGACAAAATAAACAATAGATAAGGGGACAGTTCAAACAGGCAAACATTTCTAAGAAACTAGCTTAAAAATATCCTTGTTTTAATTGCATTGTCTGTAGGTAGCCTCCTACATATGCCTGCCTTAGTTTTCAACTTCATAGTTTGTTGTACAGTAAACAGTAAAAAGCTGCTCATTTACTTCAGAGTTTTTCTCAATGGGGCAGATGTGCTCCATTCCTGGTAAAATATACCAATAAAATGAGTGTCTTTTGAGGTTAGCAAGGGCATATCAGCGATTTCAAAATAAGCTGCTAGAATATGTACATGTATTTTAAGTACTGACAAATCTTTTAATCAGAGAGAATCACATCTAGTAATGAATCGCATTCTTGGAGTGAATAATTCAGCCCTTGACGCCAACCTCTGAGGGAGAATATTGTGGTCATGGTGTCTGAACAGTGTGGTAGCTATGGCTACCTATATAATTCTTAGCAATGGAAAAAAAAGTGACAATGACATTAAATTTAATCAGGTTCTCTTTTTCTGTGGTTCCCACTGGGATGAGCCACTAGTGTCTTGCCTTAAATATTCAAAGCCTTCAAAGTTTGCATGTGTTCATATACTGGGACAATATCCTGCTAATACAGAACAATGGATCTGTCATGTATTTCTCCTGTGGGTAGCCGTAAGTCTGAATTTAGTTAGTATAGGGTATTATGATTGCTGCTTCTTTAGTGATTGTCTTTACATTAGTCTTCACTTAGAAGGAAGAAGAGCAGTAATGAAATGTAGCAAAAATACAATGAACTTGGCTATTTTGGTTTGGAAATATGGAGCAAAGGACTGTGTCTTCTTAAAAAGATCCAGCTTTATTTCCAGTCACACTTCATCTGATATGAATGAGCTGGTACTACAAATCACATGGCTGAATACATTTGGGAAACATGACCTAACATATATTTAGGAAAGGGAGCTTAGGATCAAACTAGAGTAGTTAAATGCACAAATTCTTTGAATTCTCATTTGGTAAAATTCATTAATTCTTTTTCTGTTTTATTGACAAAGCTGTGAAAATGTGACTTTTATTAATTCATATTTACTGTGCAGCGACTTTTCTTAATCTTTAGTAAAAGCCAGTAGTGAAAAAGTTGAAACTGACTAGATATTTTTGAGCACTGATTTGAAGCAGATATTTTAAAATACAGTCCTTGGAAAGAATTTGCTTTTTTATTTTTATTTGGGAAAGAAAAAGTAAAGAAGGATATTTTTTACGGTTCATCTGAAGATAAATTTTCACAGCAGGTAAGTGTGCCACAGGAAAAGCTGCTGCCTGTACAGTTAAACACATTTGACAGAAAATCTTTCCCTCCATTTATATTTCTTTGGAGAGTCTCTATGATCAGAAAATTACCAGGTATGTGATGATTCAATATTTTCTCTTACTTTTTTTTGTAGCTTAATGGTTCTTATCTCTTTCTGGCATGGTAAACCAAAGCCTACCCTTAATCCTTCCTCACAGCATCACAGACAAGAATGTCAAAGCATCCCTAGTAAAGTGTGCCTTCTCTCACACACCTACTCATAAATGAATACTGGTGAGTGAACACATTTCACCATTTCAACATGCAAACAAAAAAATACCACCACCCCTTGATAAGAGGTGACTTCCTCTGCACACCAAATTCTTTCAAATGATATGTCATTAAATTATTGGAATGAAAACTAAAAAAATGCCACTGTCTTCAATGGTACAGTACATCATGAAGGAAACAGGATGTCAGCCACCTATATTTCTTTTTCTAGGGTATTATAGAGTCATATATGCTACTCCTGATCTTGGTGCCTGAATGCTTCTCATCATTACTGTTCATGTGAAAGAAAAAAAAAACAAAACTTGCATGCCCTTTCTTTGCTTTGTTCAAGTACAGAGCAAACACCCAGCTTGATTTTATTTGGTTTAGATAATTTAACATTAAAGAGTTAGGTGCCTATTAAGCATGCAGCAAAGACTGCATACTTTCATTTGTACATCATAAAATCCACTCTGTAAGGGGGGGGGGAAACAATCCAATGAACTTATTTGAGCCAGTGCAGTCCACATCCCAGCTAAAGAATCAAGCTCCATAGTTTGATCTGGGCAAACATCAGCCATCTGGGCCATCAGTATCATCAGCCCCAGTCCCTGAAGCTGCAGCTCACCAGCTACAATCTAACAGTAGAATTGGATGTTTAATTTTAGTTGAAAAAAACTCTGTCTTTTTAGGCGCAGTCCGTCACTATGAGATCACAGAAATTCTTGTCCAAACAGTAGCAAGAGCAGGACTGCCCATGTTTCCCAGACACACTTGCTTTCTCCACTTGGGGATTTTCTCCAGGTGGTATGCAGAGACTCTGGCCCTTTGTCTAGGTCTTCACAGGCTGCCCCACTAAAGGCGAGCCTCTTACTCTGCATGCAGGTTTCACACCAGTGGCTTTTACACATGCACAGGCTGATGACACAGTGTGTGTGCAGCAGTTCCAGTTCCTCCCCAATTTAACACACACATGAAGGCCAGATTTCTTGGGCTTCACCAGATGTATGCTGCAGAGCACGTGCTTCCATCCAGGAGATGCCACATACAAATAGAAAACCTGCCCAAGGCTTCAAGGATGAAGAGTGGAATGAATTCAGCTTGCATGAATTCTCTGTTCCTCTTTGCTCCTTACCAGACGATCTTGGTGATGATTACCCAGCCCCGTGTACAGAATTTGGGATGAGATACATCTACATTTTAATCCCATGTCTGGTCCTGTTGTATGAACACTGATTCAGATTTTGATGTACGTTTTAAAACACCTCTAGGACTAGCAATCCAGTTTTCTGGTTTACTCATAATTTTTATTCAACCTCTCCTCACCCAAACCCACTTACCCCTCTCACTGTTGCTTCAAAAGCTTTGCCTTACAGGTTGTATCACTGATATGATAATACCAGAAAAAAAAGGCTTAGGAGAATAATTTCCCCAAGACTGCTGACACCAGAAAATGACGTCTGGTCTAATTAAGACCTAATAATGAGCTGCATGTTAAGATATGAAACAATACAAAGCAAGTAATGAAAGCCACGTTTTACTCCTTGCTGTGTCAGACTTTTTAACTATACAGTCAAGTGGAAGAGATGACACCTACTTCAGCAAAGCAATTTTTGTATCTCCAAAACAGTGACAAACAAATTTGATCTACTTAAAGGAGTGCCAAGTCTTTCTCTTAAGCACAGCAGTAGCAAATACCTGACCAGTAGGTAGCACATTAAAAAGGTCAGTAAATAACAATATATTTGTATTAGCATTTTCTCCTGGAATAGGTAAAGGATGGGTTCAAAGTAAATTGTGATTAACAAAACATTTCTTATCCAACCAAGTAGCAAATCTACAAACTGGGACACCTAGATATGATAAATCCTCCTAGACTGTATGTTCTTAGATGAACACAAATGATAAAAAGTTGTTTCCCCACAGAAACTGCTTTGGGAGCAGATATCACAGAGGTTGAGAGGAACAAGAGTCTCCCAAGGAAGTGATGACAACAGGAGGGTTCACCAACAGCCAGCAAGGTGTGAGCACCACCTCTCACACCATAGAGGTGCTAAGAGAAAGCAGCAAATAGCATAATCATGAGAATATTTAATTAGAAAAACACTATTCTACTTTGCATGGACAGATCATGTCACTCATGGCCAAAGCACCATTCTTACCTGCCTTATGGTCACTTTTTCATACAACTATACACTTGAGAATAAATTTGTCATAATTTTTTTTCCCTGCAGCCTACTGAAGATAATACACACTGATGGGCTTGGTTGTAATTTTAAATATAAGATTATACCACCAAGACCAGGCAAACAGCCAGCCACAAAAATAACAAAATTACTGTGAGAGAGAGCAGAAAAGCAGGTTGTGGCAAAGCATTGTGCTCAATACAGAGAGAAAAATTCAAATGTTGGCATTTCAGTTTGAATTTTGTCTGGGAATCCTACAGCAATTACTAATAGGAAGGAATAAAGCTATCATAATCAGCTTTTTATAAAAATTGGTAGTGGACCAAGAGAGACATGTCTGGAATTTTTGTTCTTCCCCCTCCTCTTGAAAGCCAAGTTAGGATCTTAGCATTAATGCAAAAATTACCACACAGTTAAACTTTGTGCATGTAAACCAGTGATTGGGAAACAATGATGCTGTCATCCTGTTGTGAATTCTTTCTGATTCCACAGTTAGATCCTGCTGCAGGGCTGTACATATATATTTCCCAAGTTACCACAAACTTAAAGGGATGTTTAGAGAATATAACTGTGAAAATATTAAAACTACTTTATAAATATGGCAAGTGGGATTCATTCTGCTATAGCATGATATCTAAACTTAAGTTTGAAGCACATTCTGTTTCCTGTGATTACAATAAATAGTGCACATGGTTTGCTTCTCTTCAGTTTACCCTTAAAATTGCTTCACTGATTGTTTTATCATCATAGCTTTTAACTTCTAACTCTTGAACGGGTCCAAGACTGAAATGAACACCAGTGTACATATATTTAAGCTTTAGAATCTGTGCATGTCTGCATGAGTATTCAGCCCCATTATATCAACTTCACTCCCTGCACTTTCACAAGAGAGGCAGAAAATGTTTCAGATACCCTAAGTACTGAAACTGGCAAATGTGAGCCCCCGAGAGGATGAAAGCGAGATGTACCCACAGTGACCACTGCCAAAGGACTGTAACAGAATTTAAAATAGTCACATCATCACTAAAGCCATTTAAACCTGAGGGAAGACTCATCATCTCAAGATTCAGCAGGAGAGTTGTGACACTAAATAACATTACCAATGGATAATAAAAAACTCCAAACAAACAGGAGGAGCCTTTTGAATCAAGACAGATAACAAGAGCCTAGGGACTGTAGCTGTGCCACAGGATAAAATCTTGTTATGCATAATACATCTAAGATTTCAGATTATGTGGTTAATAGGCACAAATTATCACTTCTTTCTTTTTTTTCTTCAGATCCTAATTTATCCAAACCTGGTGCAAAAAACGCACATGTACCCCAGCCCCAGCTATCTTACTGTATTTTAGATGCAAACTCTGCCATGAAATTCTATCTGGGTATGATTAAAGTAGCAGTTGGCCAAAATGAATAGTTTTTCCTTCAACAGTCTGCATGGACCATAGGAAAACCACCTTTCTGAGGTTACTAAAGGTACTAGTTAGTAACTAACTAAAAAAGATGTTGTTACAAAGTGAGGCTATGTGGGCTTAATGAAGGTGGGGATTTTTATTGCTCAGTTTTCTGGATCCCTGTGGTAACTCTCGGGGGGAGGGGGGGGCAAACAATATAATAAAAAGGGTAAACTGATACGGCTCTTTGGAATAACAATCTTCTTAATTGCTTTACACATCTCTTGCATGGGCTCGCCTCAGGGGAGCACGCCCTCTTGTCAAACAGCAGGTCCTGTAGCACAGGTATTAAATGCTGATTCCAAAGTGCACCAACTTGCGTGTGCCCAGCAGAGCCGATCATTCATCAGCTCAGCTCAGGGCTGATAAGGTTATTTATCATCCTGTGGCGCAGCAAAGTTAATTGGAGATAATTCTTAAACATGATCCTGCAAATCACTACAATATATATATTATTGAGTGTCAGAACTACATTAAGCCTGGGGCATAAGCCTACATATCTGATGCCAGGGATATCCTTCTGAACTAACAACACTTCTGACCTGGTGCTAGGTGTGTCCCTGATTAATATCATATATCCCTTTAAAATGGGGAATAGCTCTCCTGGGGTGCTGGGATGTTATTTTTATCACAAAGTGAAACGTACAGCGTGACGTCTGTGGAACTCTCTTCTTGGGCAGTATTTGGTGACAAGCAAATATTCTACCTTTGTCATTATGACAAAGATTCACTGTTCTTCCCATTGCACTAAAATAAACCAGCCAAGTTGGCACAGTTGGGTTTCAGATTCCAGGGGACAGTGAGTCTCACTTGGGAGAAACTGGTTTTTTTATTTCACAGACTGAGGGACACAGACAGTGTCAGTTGGAGACAGACTGATTCTGTTTTGTGTTCCTGGTGTTTAGGAGCTGGCCTGCAAACTCTGCTCACTTCACAAGCTAGTCATTCCAGAACTTATGGGAGGTGCAGCTTCCTCCATCTCCTCAAGTACTGCAGCCCCAAGTTTGCCACTGTGATATGAGGAATTTTTAGTTGCATTATTTGAATTAAAAGAATCCATAATAAATTCAGGAACACCTGAATGAGTTATGAACAGTTAACACAATCAGATTAATGAAGGGTCAAAGGGGAGAGGTACTTACAATGTAGAAGGGGTGTTACAGGCTAAGGAAAATTTAATACAGTTGAAATTCTGCTTTATGCAGTTTGAACAGATGGCACAAACACAACAAATAATTTACAAAACCCATCTTGCCAAATACAAACATCACTGTCCTTCAGGAGAGTAACCACTGGCAAAATAAGACTCTCAACAGGTACTTTTCCCCAGGCAGCTGGCTGCAACCACTAACCTCCTCAACCTTGCACTAAATATTCTTTCTTTTAAAGAGAGGGGGAAAAATATATTTCCTTTTAAGATGGGTCCTTTTGAAACTCAGCGCAGCATCTCTATTTTTTTCTTTGAGACTAAGAAAGTATTCCAGGGATGCTTCTTTCTGGCCTTGGGAGAAAGTCTACTCAGAACTGCATCTTAAGATGACCTGTTCAGAATTGGTGCCTGCACGGATGGCAGGAAAAGCTATTCCCACTGCTCCTGGAAGACAGAAATAATGTTGGCATTTTCCAATGCAGAAAGAGGGCAGAGTTGTGACTGAGTCATGACAGAACCCTTCCTTAATCCTTTCAAACAGACCCCAGCATCTATGGAAGTTGAATTCTGAAATATTTTTTGCAGTCTTCTTAAATTGCTTCCACACACCATAATTCAGCATCAAATGTTCATACACACTTTGTTCCCAAAAATATTTTCCTTTTTTTCATTCCTAATATAATTAATACTGTAAATTTCATTGGAGAACAGGGAAAATTCTTTTCAGAGAGGATAAATAGAGAAAAATACATTTCTAAAAAGGGTGGACTGTTAAAGCCTCACCAAAAACCATAATGACATTTTTTTCTTACCCTCTAATAGCTCACTGGTTTGCAAGTACACTCATTTTCCATCCTTTATGTCACTACTACACATTCCCAAAAATATATCTGTTTTTTCCTATATTCCTATGAGCTAATAAAAATTTAACCCATTATAAATCTTTGGTCTATTCCTCTGTTGTGTTGATAGTGTGATGGAGCCGACACACATAAACAAGCAGTGTGGCATTTCTCATATTCTATCACAGCCTTTGAACTTGCAGCTTTGAAAAGCATGGGTACAGAGGAGTAGTACAAAGAATCTGTGTCAGTCTGGCAAAATTACTAGTCCAAGGAGTTTTGTTTTTTGTTAAAATGCATTGACTCTCTCCAACCCAGCTTAGTACCTTTCTATGATGATAGAGAAATTCTTCCCAGTAAATAATAAGTATTAGTGAGCCTCCCACAGACCGGCTGCTTTGGTATTTGAACATTTTAAAACAGAACATGAAAGAAGGGGCTCAGTTTTTTCCTTAATAAAGCTGGGCTCACCAAAACCAGTGAACACAGAGCCTGAGACTTTCCTGACAGTCCTTCTGGTGGCTTTCAACCTTTTTACCTCAGGAGGAGTGTCCCAAACCGCGGAGATTAATGTGAGAAATCCCGCGGCCGAGCGGCTCCGCGTGCGCACACCCGGAGGAGCCGGGGCACCTGATCCTGCCCGCGGCCGACAGTGATGGATGGATGTCCCCGCGCAGCGCCGGGTTCAAGTGCCGGGATCCCCAGCGCACCGACCGCGCTCCGCTCCCCTCTCCGGTGCCGCTCCGCCAGCTAATGCGGCGACACGGCGCGCCAATCCCCAAGGTTCAGTGTCTGCTACTTAGACTCATTACAATTAGTCAACTTGATATATTGTTTACAATTTACACCAAACAAGCTTGGGGGCTAATTATGACTTAGCTAGTTTGTCTCTTTGATGTCAAGATCCTCCGCAGGAGGCCCAGCTACTGAGCAGCAGCCACGTTTAGTCTCAGACACAGGTACAGGGAATCAACAGGGCCTTCTAATTCAACTGCAGCTATGCAAGAATTATATTGCCACATAATAAACTTGCTGCAAATCAATTTATTTCTGTGTCCTCTTAAAACACCTGCTATTCAGGAAAGCAGCGATTAAGGAAAGAAAATGCAAAGCTGTGAATTTCAGCCATTCCTTAGGGTGCTCAGACACAGCGAGACTTCATCCTCGCAAACTGCAATGAGAGACCAATATTCCTTCATTACACTGGAATTTATGGATTGCTTTTCTGGTTTAAGTTGTATCATAAAAGCTGCAACATAGAAGACGGATGGTTCTTTCACATAGAATTCTAGGTTTACTCTGCCATTGTGTTGCTAAAATAATATTGTATAAATGAGAGGTATGTGATCAGATGCGCCAGTGGGTTTAACGTCAGATTTCAAATACAGAGTAAAGTTGCATCAGTAAAGTTTTTAAGGGAGGAACTAAATCTAGTCAGAATCAACACAAGAAGGAGGGTTTTCAACAAAACAGGGTGCTCCTTCCATCAATAAGAGTGAGCACAAAAGTCCCCTTTGCCTTGGACACCACTGTCACATCACTGACCTTGACTCACACCCACACCTATGGCACTGTGTAACTCGTGCTAGAACCAATCAACCCACCGTGTCCATAGAGGCAAGAAATAAATGTTTTGCTTTAAAAACTCTAGCATCAAATAGGCTTTCCTATTAGGAAAATATTTCCATTTAGGTAAAATTTGTGCATTTTGTAGCTCAGTTGTGGGTTGTTTTTTACCCTACATTTATTCGGCCCACTATAGGAAAAAAGTTTTGTACTTCTTTTAACTTGGTAGCAGAAATAAAGTAGCTGGAGCTTGGTTTCAGACAAAACTGTGGGGGTGAAATGTCACCAGTGTGGGAGGCGGAGAGACTGACTTGAGTGGAAAAAGCCTCATCTGTCTCTCCAAATAGTTGAGTAAAATGTAACAATAATGACTTAGGATTTCCCAGTAAACTCTAGTGTATTCCTGAACAGTAACTTTATCAACCAGTACATAATTATTTTTTAAAAATTAAAGATGGGTGCAAATAGGTGTTAGAAACAAACTTTGTGTAGTCTGATTTATGGAGTATACTCCCAGCAATGTTTCATTCTTTTATCTCTACCTGAATTTTTCTGTGATTACAGCAAAATTTTCTTAACTACTGAGGCCAAGTTAGGTAGTGGATGGGAAAAAAATTTGGATCAGGAAAATATTAAAATAAGAGCGGGTAATAATCTTGTCTGATAGTATCTGTAAATGCCATTTTCCTTGTCTACCTGTGAAAGTAACCACTTGTGAGAAGCAAGGATTGAAGGACAATCACAGTAAGAGTCCCTCTAAAAAATACCATACCTAACAGAAATTAACACAACCCTGCAGACCTTATTTTTAAAAACTATTTCAGTTGTGGAATTATCCCTTCAAGAGTTAAGAGGTATGCCTCAAACTTGTAGTCTGAAATTAGCTGCAAACTTACTGCACCATTTTAGACAGCCAGTCAGCTTATGCACAGAGATGGGCATTACCTTCAGACCCTTAACCCATCTTTGCTACACAGAGAAACCTGCAAATTGGAACACCAATATCTGAGGGAGTCTTAATCAGTTTCCTCATAAGCACAAACAAGGAGCTTTCTATTCAATCCTTTTGGGAGTTGCACAGGGAATCAAACTCTTCACAGGGCCCGAAATCCTCCTGAATCCCCATGTGCATATCAGAGGATAACTGCAATCACAGCAGTTATGTACAATATGGAAAGAGCTGAAATGCAAAGTTTATCAGTTACAGATGGGATTTTCTGTTTCTTTTGAAGCTGAGGAACCATTGTGTGGCAGCTACGGCTGCCGTTATCTGCTATGTTTATGCCACTTGAAAATCTCTGACCTCTGCATTCCCTCTGTCATAAAAAGAACAAAGCAGTGAATATTGATTAATAAAAGTCTTTCACTCTACCAGCAAAGCAGTTACAAGCACTGGGAATTTGTTTGAGTTGAAGAGTACGTCCTCCAAGACTCAACATCTCTAGTTTCCACTCTTTTGACCCACAGGAACCTGCTTCTCTCTCCCTCCACTAAGTAAATTTACCTGGCCAATGGGCAACAAAATTGGATTTCTGTTCTTCCTGTGGCAGAAGGATAAAGTTAAGGGGATGTTGTAATGCCTTTACAACATGAAAAACAGTGGTGAATCTGAACCACCTGAGTCCTGTTTCTGCAGGACAATGATAAATGTCTGCCTGAAGTGCAAAGATCAAGTGCTGAGAGAGCAAGGTCAGATGCTTTACATGACATCTAATGTGACTGTCATTTCTCAGGCTTGGTAGCCGATGGAAACCTGGCGACAGGATGAACCAATCACTAAGGTACCATGTCTGGCATTTAAATAGAGTGCAGCAATTCCAGCAGTGCCAAATGATTAGAGATCTAATTGCCATTGTCTAATGAATTCCTCTGTGGCGTGATGTACATGGTCAAAGAAAGTGTTAAGCTAAGTCTAGCAAGGTACTCTCAACCAAAAATGCATTTTTACAAGATTCAATTCTGGCTTTATACTCCTAAATGGTCTCATGAATTAATAAAATGTTCCATACAGGCATATTTATAAATAATGGATGACCATTTTGCTGTTTTATTGGGAATTACCTTTCTATACATTCCTGCGTTTGGCTCTAGGGAAATACCACTGTCTGTATTAAATGCCCCTCCAAGATCACTAGAATTATACAATTCAATTTTTTTTTGTTTAAAAATCATTATCAACTCCTTTTCTTTGAAGAGTGTTGCCTTATGATTGTTTCAATGTACTAGTGAGAGATACAAGATATAAAGTATCTATTAAAGGACTGAAAAATATGATTTGCTGGGATACTGAAGACCTCCTGGTTTTCAAGTTAAGGTGATTTGGTTGCACCCTCAAGCACGTCTGGGGGAACAGAAATTGCGTGACAGATTGCTCTTCAGTTGATTTAAATCAGGCCATTACACCATCCTATGGTGTCATATAACGAGGGCAGCTTGGGTAAACTCATCCACAAAACCTTGTCCATTTTTTAAATGGGATAGTATCTAACCTGTCACACAGTTCCCAAAGACTAGCATCACCTTTATGTTCCTGCTGATGTCTCAATACAGAGTGCATTTTTATTTTCCAGGAAACTATATTCTCTTTCAAAGAGTTACATCTGGAGTCAGGCTAATACCAAGGAATCCCAGGGGCTGCAAGTGGTGTGATTCCTGCCTGCTTGTGGAACCTAAACATTCTCACTTGGATTCAGATTTCAATACTGGTCTGTGCCACTTGCCATTATAAAAAAATGCATTTCCCTAGAATTGTGATTTGCATTCCTTCCTGTTCCTGAAAACTGTAAAAAACCACAGAGATAACAAAAAGCCCTGTCAGCTGACTATCCACTGATATCTGGTTTTCATCTGCCACCAAAGTCCACCTTTTTAAAAAATGGGGGCGTCTTTAAGTGCTTCTCCAAGTCATTTTCTCATCTCCTCCTAAAGGCCAGATAAAAGTGAACAAATGTAGGCAGATAAAGTTGAATGTGAAGGGGTCTGAGGTTTTTTGCCAATCCTGTGATTGACAGCTAAGGCCTTGCACAGTGACAGTGTCACTTGAGAGACCCTACCCTTTTTTTCCCAGGTTTTCTGCAGTCTCTGGTGTCATGGGGGGACAGCCCCCTGTGGTAATGCCAGGCTCCTCACTGTCAGGGGGCTAAGACCTGGACTAATTCATTGCGGTGCAGTTTAATTAAACTGCACCGGAGTTGTTTCCCTGGTAAAATAAGTGTGGGAAGAGAATGTGTGTCAAAAGAGACATGCCTCTTACTGTGTGTGCTTTATTGTTACACCACAGCTAATATATTGTGGGAATTCCCATGGAGTCAATGATAAACTGTATTATCAAGCTCCATAAAATAGGCATTCTACTAGTGAGGGTTACTGTAGCCCACAATTCCATTAATCCTCCTAATTTATTATATTATAGCTGTATGTGAGGTCTCATAAATTTATTATACCCCTTTCATCTCGATAAAAATGCTTGTTTCTCCTCTCAAATAAAAACCCTTATTATTTGTTGTGTCTGTCTCTAAAAAATAAATATATCAGCCCCTTGCAAGAAAATATGATTATTGGCTGAGAAATGTAAACTGCACTTGACATGTCTTCTGCCATAAAATTAAAGAATTTTATTAAACCTTGCTTTCTGAGTACAAAAACCAGTATATGAAGGTCCATTGAATTTTTATTTGCTTTTGTTTTAGACCATTGCCTTCTCTTTTATATATATATACCTTTACAAGGTTTTGTAATTTAAAGCCACAGAACCTGCATCTGTCAGCTTAGCCTTTTATGAAGGCAATTTTCTGAGACTCAGCATTACACGTCTCTTGGAAATTCATCTGGATGGCAAATAAAATAATTTCCTCTTTTAGGACATTTCACATGAGTAAAATATCTGTTGATAGGTTATGTTGCACTAATCTACACTGAATCATTTACTATTTGCTAATACATGTGTTATATTGGGTAAGCATAGATGATGGAAAGTGCAAACTTTTCCCTAAGAGCTTGTGTCCCTGAAGAGGGTCAGAGTGGCCTCTGTCTTTCCCTGGGACTCAGTGGGTGGAATAGGAATCTTGTTTCAGCCACGGCCTAAAGAGAAGAAGCCCTCTACCGTGGTTCAAAGTAAAATATGAACAATCTGTGGAGTACCCACATTGGATTGGGGAGCACAGAAAAGGCAGTGCTGATTCAGTCCAAGGGCCCCTCCAGGCCATGTCCCTGGTAGTGGCCAGAAGCAGGTGCCTGACTGAGAAAAGGGCAAAGTAAAGGACCCTGGCTACTTACTGTCCCAGGCTGCTTTCAGCTCAGATTTCTTGAGAGTGATGTGGTTTGTCTATTTACTAATCCACCATGGAACTCTCTTTTAAACATTTCTTCATTCTCCTCTTGAATCCATGCAAACTTTTTTTAATGCATCCTTTACCAAGGAGATCCACGCATCTGCTTCAAGCTGGGGTGAAGAAATAATCTCCCTGCACTCATTTTTACCCTGGTTCTTCCATGATCTGAGCACTGTAGATTTTATGTTAGATGACACAACAAACAGCACAGCCCTGTCCATTCTCTCCACACCGCTCCTTGCTTTGTTGATCTCTATTGTTCTCCCACTGCATCCCCTCTGCTGCGAGCTGAAAAGTCTAAGCCTGCTCCATCATTCGTCATCAAGAAGCCACTCCTTGAACACCTACATGCTAAAACCAGGATTTCTTCAGCCTCCTATATCTTTGTTCCTTTTTTAGATTTTACTTCCAGTTACCAAGTTATCAGCTTTGTTATGTTGTGGCCATCTTCTAATCCATCTCTCCTTGTAAGTCGAATACAAGAAAATCTGTAATGCTCTTAGTAGTTTTTAGCCTGGCAACAGCTCACTATCAGGAAACAGTACCAAAATGTGGTTCCAAATCCCAGTTCAAAACTTTGAGGCCCAAATAAATGATGCTGGAATCCTACTGGACATTTCCAATACATGGAATAGGGTAGTCTAAATATATCAGCCAAATGTAAATTTGCCCCAGGCCACATTACAACAAAGTTCAAAACTAGCAAGTCATGTGGATCTGTAAGATGTGAAAAGTTCCTAGTGCTAAAGATTACTTTTAAACATAAACTAAAAGGCTGCAGGAAAAATTTTTATATTTTGTGATATGGTCTTAAAGGAGGAATGAGGGAAGGGTAAGAAGATGAAGAAATACTCTAGGCAGAAACTCTAATGTGAAAGAAGATTCAGTGCTATCTCAAAATCCACTTGATTTTCTCTTTTAATACAGTTTCCTGTTACAACCTAGAGAAGGTCTATTATTCCAAAAGTGAAGCTGTTAGAAGTGCCTGATTTGGTATAATTAACTACAATTCGAGGAATGAACATTAAACAATTGGTTTCTTTGGGGAGACAGGAAGAAAAAGAGTGTTGTTTTCCAAACAGCTTGAAAAGTAACAACTGGCAGTTATTTCCCAAGAATGCTGTGCTAAAATCCTTGGGGAAGAAAATGATAGATTTAAAACTGCATTAAGAGTTTAGCATCACAAGTCTTGTTAATTACTAACAACAGAAACAAGGGTAAGAGAGCAGTATCAGGTATCCATGCTGGTGCTTCCTGGGCTTTGTGTACAGGAGATGGGAGGTGGAAAAAGCTCCTGTTCCTCAAAAGAACTGATAGGGTTTTGTCATTGCGGAGGCAAAATTCTTTTCCCTTCAAATTGTTTAGAACAGTCTGATGAGAGCTGCTTCCTATTAAACTTTATGAAAGGCTTCCGTGTGAAATGTGCAAATCCAAGGCAGCACTCAATCGTTTCTACACCATTGCACTACAGAGCATGTTTGAACACCACTATTAAAAGTATCAACAGTGAGATACTTTGTTTCTTGGCAGAGACAAATAAGAATCTGCCCCATATGGTAAAATGTTGCCTCTTCTCCACAGCTGCCACTTATTTGCACAAGGTGCACTTGAAGACTCTTAGCTGCCCTGAAATAACATCATGTTTGGTAGGGAATGAGCTCCCAACTGGTGTCACTTCCTGGTGTCTAAAACTTTCTGATCTCATAACAGAAGAAAGAACTTTTACATATTAATCCAAGAACATGTCAGTAGACTTAAACTCTTGGGCCATATTTCTGTCCTGGTTCTGAAACCACAGTAAGATGCACCCTCCACCAAAAGATAGAGAAATACTTCTGGAAACCTGAAGCAGATCATAGGCTGGCCATGCCTATGATGACATGACATGACAGACAGTTTGCCTCAATTTAGCTGTTAGAATTTCAACAAAAATTGTAAGGCTGAATAAGACTGAGATCTTAAGCACAAGCTGGTATCTCCTGGGACAGTGCTTCATAGAGAAATTCACTGTTCAAGTAGCAGCACTTCACACACTCTTCTCCCCTCTGACCCTTTCCTTTGTGTAAAAAGATGGTCTTTGTTCTGCCAATAAATACATTGCTTGTGAGGATTTTATTGTGCTAAGTTGTTTTTTCAGTTAAGGAAATCCTCTTCCATGTTTGGTATGGATTTCTACCTGCCAGTAAGATTGTTTCTTACCTCAAGATGCCTGGTTTTTAAAATGTACATATCCATATCTTGCTTGTAGTGACAAAAAAGAAATAAATCACTATGAGCTGGCAATGTGAGACAGTCTCTCATGTCTCTCATTCTGGACTACAAAAAATTGATTCTTTGACACTGAACAGTCTTCAAAAGCTATTCCTTATGCTGCATCCTTAAATTTACAGTCAGTCCTATTTTCAGTATTTCATTTAGTCGTATTTCGCAGCCAGGTAATAAAGACAACAGAAATCTTTAAACCTCTTTACAACTGGTATCCTCAAACATGAGCAAATTTGTTCTATACCATATTAAAATTATGCATTTCATGCTGGAAATTGATCCACCAGAATTACAACATAAGAAGTGTGCTTCAAAATCAGCTTAGTGCAATAACCAGTAAACACAGACACAGTTTATGACTATCACCTTATCAGTAAGGTTATCTCTTGAATGGTAGCTATTTGCCATCCAGTTGGAGGAAATGTCACTGTTTTCACACAGAATGTTTACCGCCTGTGGGTTTTTTATTTTTCATTTTTATGCTACATGAAATTTAATCCTAGATTTTTGACTAGACAAAATCTGGTACTTGAGATATAAGAAGCATGGACCTGAATATAACATTTTATCCTAACTATCCTTCTAGCAAGATGGTAATAAAATTAACACTCCCTGTTATTAATGGGCATTTCCTGATTTGTGTGATTTGCATCACTAAGTGCTTTGAGATACCTGTGTGATCACTGCTATCACTGTATAGAGGCAGAGGACATGCCTTGACATTTTATGTCTTCACATGAATCGAGGCTTTGCATTTTTCTGCCTTAATCCAAGAACATGATTCAACAAATAGAAAATACTTGGCTGTTAAAACCAAGCTGTGCAGGTTGGAGGAGTGCACACTCACTGACCTGCCTTGGCTGACAGTAACACTCCATCAGCTGCAGGTACAGGAGATATGCTCAGGAGAGAGGTTAGTATGCACATAATCCAGTGCAGGGATAGGAATCAGATTCAAATAGGTATTTTGGATTGCCATTATATAGATGTGAGGTAGCACATGGATGTGGGGAGGGGAGGACTTCTCCATTGAGATTAATGAATATGCAATGGCAGCAGGAAAAACTCTACAGGACAGTTTTCTAGAGGTCTAATTAAGGAGTATAGTTTAGAAGGAGACTAGAACCAAGTGGAAACTGAAGATGTGTTTTCTCAAGAAAGAGGAAAGAAAAAGCAATAGGATTTACTACGCACAGCTACAAAATCACAGTCATTTTCACATAGGTCAGAAAGAGAATGCAATCTCCACCCACATTTTTCACCACTATTTAGCTCAGCTCACTAAAACTTGTACATTATTTTGCTTCTCAGAACAGATCCTATTACTGGTAAAATAACTTAGGAAAATGCATTTTGTCAGCACCCCTAAATCTGCAGGCTCATAGGACCCAAACTGAAATTAAGAAAAAAAAAAAAAATTAAAAAAAAAAAAAAAAAAAAAAAAAAAAAAAAAAAAAAAAAAAAGAGGGTGCGAGGAAGTCAC
>VWZN01010159.1:47779-75250 GCA_013396955.1 Regulus satrapa | reverse complement strand
AAGACAAACAGGATGTTCACGGAATTGACCCATTTTTATCACAGTAGAATATCTGATGTAGTTGATTAAAATTTGAATTAACTTGCCATAAAAGAGAATTTTCCTTTAATTCTAGTGGAGAAATATGAATCCATCACATGTCATCCTATCTTATTGACACACTGGGAAACTACAACAGCTGCACCTCTTGTTCAAGAGCAGAAATGCACCAACAAAATAATAATGTTACCTCTGGTCCAGACGGCAATAGCAATCTCAAAGCTCACCTCAAGTACAAATGTTTGCAAGAATTTGTTCAAATCATAGCCAGAGAGCTGGCACTGGAAGGCACAATGGGAGAAGTGGATGCTGACAAATAGAGTATTTCAGGAAAACAAGCAAGGTTCCTTGTTCTGGAAATTAAAGCTTCTGCACTGAGTCTAACTTGACTAAACTCAGCTATAGTGTCAAGGGGTGAGAAGGATGATGCAGGCTAATGATACAACTTATATATTGCTTTCTCTTCGGTGTACAAAAATTAGTTGGGAAAAAAGATCAGAGTTTTACATGACTTGCAAAGGAAATAGAAATGGGGGCATAGAGGTGTGTGGGCAGGGAAAGGGTCCAAATATGAATTACTCTAATAAAGTTAAGAAACAGTTCATTCAAGGTCCTTACATGTTGATTGGCAGCAGTCCTGCGTTTACAGCATGTGGTGAGGCTTGAAATTGAATAGACTACAATGACAGCAATTGGAAAATGTTGTTCAATCTTTAAACAAAAATAAAGCCATTACATTCTGTCTGGAAGAAAGTTCAGGGGGAGAAAAAAGGAATGAGAAAGCTATGCAGCTGGTCAAGGTGAGGAAGAAATAAAATCACAGGACACAGTTTCTCGACCTGAGGAATAGTTTTCACTCTGCTTCTGTAGGGACTCTGTTGGACTTTTGCAGCACTGCTAACTTGTAAATGCTATTGTCATGGCTAATACCCAATGACTAGGTAGCAGAGCTTCTTACACAGTTTTTCCTCATTTTGCCCTTTCTTAAATACATTTTTCCAGAAGCACAGCTGTGCCCTGCTGTGGGTCCATTGGAACTAGCTAGCAATATCTGTGTCCAGTATGGGTCAGCCTCTGGCCTCACCCCACAGAGGGTGGAACCCCTGCAGCCCCTCACTGTCAGTGCCTGGGCACCTGTGCCCAGTACTCATGAAATTTCAGTGATAAAGCCATAATGAGAACACTTAAAAAAAACAAAACAAAACAAAAAAAACAAACAAACAAAAAAAAAAACCAAAAAAAAAACCAACCAGAAAAACAAACCAACAGAATGGTCCAACAGCCACAGTTAAAGAGGGAATATGGTAAAGGACAGAAATCCATATATATATATGTATATGTATATATATATATATACATATATATATATATATATATATATATATATATATATATATATATATATATATATATATATATATATATATATATATATATATATATATATATATATATATATATATATATATATATATATATATATATATATATATATATATATATATATATATATATATATATATATATATATATATATATATATATATATATATATATATATATATATATATATATATATATATATATATATATATATATATATATATATATATATATATATATATATATATATATATATATATATATATATATATATATATATATATATATATATATATATATATATATATATATATATATATATATATATATGTATATATATATATATATAAATGTGATCTCCCTCCAGCATCTCCTGCTTTTCCCATGCATGACTGCTTACACTCAACATTCCTCCTAATAACTTTAAAAGGAAAACCTTAACACATTTGCCATTGATAACAGACTAAGGCAAAGCAATTAAAAATTATTACTGCAGGTGACAATCCAGCCTCTTGACATTCAGGGAAATCTCTTCCAAAGGCTTTTTAAACATCCCCTGTGAGCCTCAGTGTCAGTGGGGGAAGGAAGGACTTCCTGCTGGCAGTTTCTGTGCTTACCTCAGGCAGGATTCATTCCCATACCCAATGCAAGCACAGCCTGCTCTGCAGTAACCCCAAACCCGAACACACCCAATGCAACCCAAGTCCCACTAGACATAAATTTTACTTTCACATCTCCAGCCTGCCGCCGGGGCTGGTAGGAGCCTTGTGTCTACACTGAGGATGTGCTTCCAGGGGGTGGTGACAGCTCTCAGAAGAAAGCAGTGACTGAAAGGGGAACATGTCAGGGGGCCCTGTCTGACATGGACCTTAGCAGCATGGGAGAGGTTGCAGGGACGGCCGAGGGAGTCAGCGCAGCCTGGCAGGGGATGGGGCAGTCAGCATTAATTCTCACCCTTAGACAGAGCCTTCTACCAGCAGCTCGAATCAAAAAGAAAAGTTGCAGGGTGTTTAAAAAAAAAAAAAATCTCCACCATAAATAATGCAAATTACAATAGAGCAACATTTGAAATGGATTAAGAGTAATACACAATTCTGATCAAAGCAAAAACTGTTTACCTCAAACTGCTTACACACAAACCAGGGTTTTTTTGATACCAAGTTCACCTTCTGCCTTGTCTGTTTATGTGTTTTATTGATTTTTTTTGAAACTCTGGTTGGGGACTGTTAAGAATTTGCAGTAAAACAATGTTTTGGAGATCAGAAACACTGTGTGAGTTAAATAAGCAAAGGTCCCCCTTAAAGCCTCAGGAGCAGTCTAAGTTACGTGAGTATTTTCAAGTAAAGTTTCCCATTTCTATAACAAGGAAATGCAAATTGAAATCAGAGATTGTGGCCTGTGTATAGTTAAGAGCCGAAGCTCAGCTTTTACGCGTGGGTTAACTTGTGTGATTGATCACTCAAGTCCGAGAAGTTTTGCTTCTGCTGTGAGCCAGCTGCATCGCTGGCAGAATTCATATCTGCTTACGTGAGAAAAATGCCAGTGCACAGGTTTAACCAAGCCATACACACACTGTACAGAACATGAAGGCAATGGCAGCTTTCAGACAGAAGGACCTGCATTCCCAGGATTTTGCATTGCTCTGACTGATCTCACAGACAGAGCAGTGGCTACAGAGGATACACATTCCCACATTTGTCCCACAGACACTTGCTGGCTGAAGAGCAGCTAGCTTTATTAATCCAGCCTTGAACAGAGATGTCTGAGTGCTGTTCCTTTGTCCTTTTCTTTCCTGGGTTTGTTTTTGGATTTTAGGGGAAAATACCAATTCAGATCTAGCATTTGTATACAAAAACTATAGCAATAAAACAGTAAGTAAGGGCTGGTGGGTTTCTGTGGTGTGGCCTGAGAATAGAAGTTTGCAGTCATTTGAAACAGTATAATCTTTCAGAGATGCTCTTGAGGAGTACTGTTATGAATAGGCCTCTGATGACTAGTGAAGTACATATAGGACTTATTTGTCTTTAAAGAGTAGTGGCACAAACTGCAGTAAGTTTTAAAGTCAGGGCATACTAGAAATGTGGACTTGTTCCATTACGAAGTTCAATCAAAACAAACCAACAGTTTGTCATGGAGCAAAACAGCCAGTATTTTAAATCACAAATTTATGGAAAATATTGTAAAGCAACTTACAAAACACATATCACACTTTGCTCATATATGCAATCAAGCAGTGAATCCTTCATTAAGTGCAGAAAACACTCTCAACAGTAATGTGTCCTGGGGATCCTGAATAAAAAACAGACTAAAGCATATTTCAGAGACATAATGGAAGTGTTGCTTTGAGTGTGGCTCACTTTGCCACATGCAGAAATCCAGACTGAGTCCCAAGTTACCATGCTAGTAAGATCTGAACAGGGCCAAGATAGTATCTCAAGGCTGCATGTGAAAAAAGCGCATCACCTATCGACATCACCTTGAGACAGCATCTGGAATAAACCAACATATCTATGTAAGGAGCTTCAGATAAGCCTCCTCTGCCACGATGGTGTAAATGCAGGAGAAGGGGCAGGAAAAATTGCACAACAATCTGGAAATCTGTTGGGGAAAAAGGCAATTAAGGATAAGGAGCAGCTGTCAGTTACTGGCTGTGCCAACAGGTCTTTTCTGAGCGTTTCTCAGGGATGCATGTGTCATATCTAGCATTCCCAAGTGTTTTGCTTGCCTAGAGACTTTTAAGGACATTTAAAAAAAAATTCAACTAGGAAAATAAAAACCATGGTCCATCGTGAACAATAACGAAAACCCTCAATCCATCCTGATTCACCAACCTGGGCACTTTCTAGACGCTTCCTGTTGCAAACTAAAATGAAAGAGAATTTTGAAAAATGTTACTAGGAAGAATTATAGGAGTGGTAATTCTGATTATTTGTGCTCCATCGACACACCTTCCTTTTAGGGGAGTAAGAGAAGGGCTAACTCAGGAGGTTTTTTTGCTCTGATAGAACCTGGTGGGGGGTAACTCCATGCTGACTTCTGAATTTCTCACCATAGCATCAGCTGGATCTCAGTAACAGCTCCTTTTACAGGGAACTTTGGGAGACATCTGTCAGAATTAATCTTCCAGGCACAGATTGTAGCACTCTATAAGGTGTCCCAGTTTCTCTAGCTTATAAATTGCAATTGCAGAGCAATTATTCTTAAATGGCAAATAATTATTTACCAATTTATTGAAGACAAAGAACAGGTAAATGCTGGTTTTCCTTATAGCCTGTAAAATAGTATTTTAGGCAAAAAGTGTGATTTGCCATTAATTTCTAGCTCAGTGGGAAATATTTGCAGTACAAAGTAAATATGGACCCCTGTCAAAGTGCAGAATTTTCTTCTGTCTGTTCAAAGATTTTGGAGAGGAAAGTGCAAAGGAGCAATGCCCCTAAGGAAAGCCAGATAAACTCCACTCACATTGAAAAGAGCCTACAAAAAGAATACAGCATGGTACCAGCTATCTTTGAGCAAGGAAGTCAATGCTTAGGTTTGAAATGGGAAACTGAAAGAGGTCACTCTGCTTTTATTGAGCTTCTCCTTCATGTCAAACCAGCGGGTTGTGTGTTATACTCCTCACGGGTCACTGACAGCCTATCACAAAGCCTCTCTGTTTGGGTGCCATCCCCAAAACCTCACCAGCCAGCAGAGCAGAAACACTAAGGTAGAGCTACTGTCCAAAAAGCTTCCCAGCACAATAGCTGCTGCTGTCATGGCAGGACAAAAAAAGTGGATATTATGCTGGTATATTTTTCTCATCATATGCATGACAGGAAGTCTAATGGGCCTTACTGGTTTCTTAGTGGCTTTTAAGGCCCTATAAAGTAGCCTACTATCAGTTCGATCTGTGTTCTCAAGATGTCTGCCTGAACATCAGAGAACTCCAGCAGGAGCTATGTTTTTATTCCGCCAACCTGCAGGGAAGAGATAAGCTAATTAGCTAAGAAATTAGAGAGGGAAACTATTAGCATCACAGAAGTGAAAACAAAAGCACTATGAGAATTTATAAATGGAAAGACCTACCCCACCTACTGCTCTCTAAGGTCTTGGAGGGGTTTTGTTAACATACCCTTTTCTTTTCCAGGGGCTCCTGCCAACAATCAAGAAGGGACTCCTTCAATATTGGTAGAGGAACACTTTGTCCTTCAGTAGTCTACTTGCAGTTGGGTCTCTGACTTTTGTAATTTCAGAAGGAGCCTAGTTCTAGAGGACAAAAACATGCAGAAATAAAATTACTGATGACAGAAGCTACAGACAGATTTAACAAGTGGAAGGGGAGATCTTTCTCTCCTGACCAACACATCATGTCTGGACACTGAAGTCATAACCCTCTTCTTCCCTTCTCAGCAGCCTGGGACTGTCCTTTGTCAATTCACTTGGTGCCAGCTCCTTTTGGGGGGCTGGTAAATCCTCATCGTTTCCCTGTATCCATTGTTATTCTTGATCCAGGACAAAGTCCAAAGCTCATTAGTTTTCTCTCTCTCAGTCTTGGATATACTGGTCTGACCAACTGCAGCTCAGACCACAGAAATAGTACTTCAAGAACAGAAGATGGATTGCATAATCTTTTTGCAGCCTAACTTACAAACTTCATTATTAGAAGACAAAGAGATTGAGTTCTCCTGTTTTCAGTTTTATGCAGATTCAGATTCACTGTCTTGCTTCTATCTGAGAACTTACTATTGAAAATATGCAAACAGGCAAAAGAAAACCATAGAATCAGAACAAGTCCACCAGATCTTTCACACAAACCAATCATATATTTAAAAAATCAGCTATCAAACACTTAATTTTTAACTTTGTTCCTGAGAGTTATGGCTATCCTCAGGACGTCTCCTGGAGAGACATTCTTGGCTGTAAACACTGCAGAAATCAAGGCTGAATGTAAGAAAGAACAGTAAGACTGGAGCAGATCTTGCTCACCTAAAGTAATTTCTCTCAGGAGTTTTGTTCCTAGTTCTGCCACAGTTCTGAGAACACCTTTCCCATCACATCTCCTGATACATCTCTTTCCTGAGTTACTTTCCAGAAGATTCCAGACCTCTAAGGGAGGGAGTACTGCCAGACCTGCTCCAGACCTCTCTAACAGCACTTTGTTGTGACTATTCCCATGTTCCCTTCTTGCTCCTGAAGCAGTTCTCTTTGTTCCTCCTTGTCTCACAGCAGATGCATTCTCATAAATAGGTAAGTACCAAACTCATTCCTTTTAGGAATATACGGGAACTACATTTCTGAATGAATAGTTATTTTTTTTTATTTTCCCCAGATCCTTTTTCTAGAAATTTCCATGCGTAACAACAAAATGAATGCAACCATCAATGCTGCATCACTTTCCACTTGATATTCCTTTGAGTACCTTCCCTTAGATATGCTGAGTTTTCTCCAGGGCCTGTTCCTGCAATCCCTCTTGCCTTCACGTGGTCCCACAAACAGAAGTGACCATCAAGGGAGAAGCGTGCTCCAGAAGCCAGTTCACAGATGGAAAGACACTGTTTTGCTGCAATCGTAAATTTGACCAGTGACATACAAATCCACCTCACTTGTGCTTCGGGCTGAATAAGTACATGAGAGCTGTCAGTGTGCAGGATGCTGCCCAGCTCAGGGAGGTAATTACAAGCTACTTTTGCACCTCTGTGATGGGTACTCCCTATGTTACTGTATACAAAAAACCCCCTGCAGCTCTCCCTGCAGCCCCATGAGACAAGGCACACGCAGAGACCCGTGGAAAGGAAGAGACATCTCTGTTTACCCAAAGTACCCAGGTCGGGAGACATGAATATGCATTACAGGTGGCCTTTCCTGGTGCACCCAGGCCATTTTCAGGACAGAAAACACTTGTTGTAGTACCTAAACATATGTATTACAGCAGTACCTGGCTCTGTCACAGACATCTGGGAACAACCTGACTTCTTGCACTGCCCACCCCTCTCCTATGCATTACAGTGTAAAGACATGGGATTATGTAGCCCAATGTCCTACAATAGACCCTTTGAAGAAGATGGAAAAAAGTAGAAGTTAAAACTCTCTCTATGCCCTCCTGGAAAGGCAAAGTTATTCAGCAACTATTAAGGAAATGCTTCTTCTGTTAACTCATACTTTCACTAAGCAGATATATATTTACATAAACATTTTGTATATTTACTTTTGGCCTTGAGAGACATAATACACATGTCACTGAGGTCAATAACATTTTAATTCTAAAGAATTTTTTTTTTTCTCAGAGCCACCTGGGAATGGTTAAAACAGGATACGGGGCTTTTATTCCTGCCTGCCTTCACGAAGGCAGCTCTATTCTCCGCTGTACACACGATAGTTGCTATGCATACAGATAGAACCCTAACAATACTATTCTGACATTTAAGCATTTCACGCTCTGTGCAGGACAGCCTGTTTGTGTTTTTAAGCCTGGTTCTTGGGCCAAATGCAAAGAGACTACTGTGTGACTCTGAGCTTATCTTCTGTACTCCCATCTAAAAAGTTAATGCTTGGGTGTGTCAGGTATCACCTGGGGATTTAAGCAAGAGGCTTTTTGGAGTTAACCCAATCCCATGACCTTCTCTGAATTACCTTTGATTTGAAGGCAGTTTCGTTAAGTACCCGACTGCCCCTTCCATTAATTGGAATCAAATTCTCCTGAAATGTGGGTGCACAATAATTCCTGTTTTGCCTCCTTAATGGCTCTATACATACTCTGTTACACCTTAGAGCAGAGGTATTGGTGAGACACAGGTGGACAAGGTTGTTACGTTTTGCTCACCTTCTTGAATCTGATTTTTGCTGAGTGTTTGGAGAATATCAGCATCTAGGTAATCTGGCTGTTGTCTATATAGGTTATTGAGGTTAGTGCCTCCTTGATAATAGTGCTTTCTTAGCAGCAGTTTATTCATTACTGGTTTCTGTTTTACCAATATTATGACCACACTCATTTTTGCTCATCTTGCAGCATCCGGAAAAGGCAGGCAAAAAGCATTAGCTTTGTCTCATTTCTCTTCATTATTGATTGAAAAAGTGGAAGGCAACTCGTGTAAAGAGTGGTGGCATTACTGCTTTGCAAGCTAGATAAAATCTAATATATGCCCTCAGTCAAGGGCTGCAGCAGGATCTTGTATTGATGCCCCAAAGGAACAACAACTTTACAGCAAATTATACTAAATAGCACAGTCAGTGGCTAAGTTACTAGTTGGGGTTTACACTCCAGAAGAGAGGATCTGTGGGATTTTTCTGAAAGGATTACTGTTCCAGGGATGCTGTGAGCCAAGGTCTTCATCCCACCCTGGGTCATTCCATGCTGTCCCTGCGTTGGCCCACAGAAGGCACAGTGGGCCAACTGTTGTTGGATCCGTGAGGCCAACCCTGCCACCACAGCCAGGACCAGCTTTTTCTGCAACTCAGATGGCTCCATCCCTCTGCAGCCTTAGCTGTAGCCATGAGCTGTTGCACTGTGCAGAACAGGCAGAAGAGGAAGATCTAAGAAGTTATGTTGAGAATAAAAGGGATATTTGATGCAACACTGGTGACAGTTACTTTCAACAGTTCACCAAGTTACAGCTGTTTGATAAATCCTTAGTTATGGCAAGAGTGAATAGCAACTGAAAAGGAGCATCAACTGGAATTGTGTACTGGAAAACTGGTGTGGTTCTTGTATCTGTGCTTCACTGTACCTGCTGGTTTTGTCACTGCTGTAATTCCACTTGCAGAGACGTGTGGCATGTGTCACCTCTTTCTTGTGCAGGCTTGACTTGCCCACTTAGGGAATGGTGTCTGTGATAGATATCTCCTGTCTCTCTTCCACAACTGATGCAGAGAGAGGCTTTACAACGGAATCCCTTATTTCGACCTAAGGGACATCTGGATATACATGCACATGGCAATCGTTATCATTTTGCCACTCTAATAATTCCCTTAGGAGTGGTGCCTTTTTCTTGCTGTCCCCATGGTTTTTGGAAGCAGAGAGATTACTGGTTATGCTTAAGATACCCATTGGATACAACTTTTGGTAATTGAACAACAACTCTTGAAAATCCTGCTAGGAATTGTCCCCAGGGTGTTTCCTATGGGACAACCTAACTCAATTTTTGTGATTTAAAGGTTCTGTCTAGTTCTTTTAAATATTCCTTTGACGTTGTAGTGCTCTGCTTGTAATAGATTGTTATTGCCCTATATTGAGTTTGCAGAGTGAAGGTAAATCTTTTGTGATGTGATTGTGCTACCCCAAACTCAATATTGTTCAGAGGTCCTTTATAACTCTCTGGTTTCACTGAAACAAGCAGGACAAATTTTCATTTTTACTCTTTTAGATTTCTATTCTCTGTTCTGAAACTCTAAGGGACAAAATTTACAGGCAATGTCTAGTGCGTTTTTCATGAACTGAGAACTCAAATGCTGTGGTGGGACTCCAATTATTCCCCATCTCAATTTACGATATACTTAGGGACAGAAAAGGCAAGAGAGACCACATTTGAGTCCTGGCATCCTAGAGCAGTATTCCTAATAGTGTAGAAAACAAAACAAACAAACAAACAAACAAAAAAAAAACCCCAAAAAAAACCCCTTCCAGTTCTGATATCAAGTATATCATGGCAGCTTTTTCTTTGCAAATACATAAAGTACATACTTTCATTTAATATCACCAGCCTGACTCCTTACAATGGTACTATTGGTATGGGAACCAGCTACACACCACAAGAGCCTGGTGATCAGTGCAGTAATGATCAGCAACTGGCAATCAGGTAATCTCCCATCATACCCTATGCAATATATAGATATGTTTTTCTTTACTGCATCTATACTTGCAAATGCATACACAAACACACACACAACAGAAAACTTGCTTACTTTTATGTTGGCCCAAGTGGTTTTTATTAGAACACTTCCTAAATGGTCAAATTTTGCAAGCTTGATGTCAGTTCACACAATACAGGTCAGGAAGCCTTTCCTCTTCAATGCTGTGGACACAAAATATCTCTGAGAGCACCAGTCTCTGCCACAGGTCTTGAATGTCTTCCCAGGTTGCATGTGTGCAGCCAGCAAGAGCAACTCCCCAGCTCCTGTCTCAGATGGCCAAGAACTGTCTGGGGCAAGTAGAGTAGCCCTAAGATCATTTTGTAGCAGTCTTTGCCATGGTGTTCCAGCAGGTGTGTGTGACAGCCCCACTCCAAGGGCACCATATCCCTATGCTTGCTCTTGTTCATCACATACCTTAGGAGAGGAAGGCTCCCCTGATGTCCAGTTTCCTCACAGAGGTTTAAATAAAACCAAGCAAAATGTTGGAGGTAGATCATATTTCTTAAATGAGGTGATCAGCTTCAAATTTCCTCTGGTTTAATTTTCTAATATTTGGTCATGACAGTGCATGTAGGATGTGGATTTAGACTTTTGTCAGAGAATCAGTACATTTTTGCATGAAAATATTATCATTTTGCATTCTGTCAAGTAGCCTTCTAGACAGAAAAATGAATTAAAGACAATTCTCAGCTTACAGAAGGATTTATTTAAACATCAATTGTCCTCAAACCCTTATGTCTCCCTAAGTGCTTTGACTGCTTTTTAATGTTCAGACTTAATTTGGAAAGCCACTCAGACTGCAGAGACAGTGTTTCTTCTGAGGAAAAGAAAGGAGCATTCCTTTTTCTCATCATTGTATTAGCAAAAAAATAGCTGCACTGCCTAGGGCTATTTAAGAGAGAGACTCGACATTTATGCTGGTTAATAAAGCAAAGAAAGAAAATAGTTTGTCGCTATTGTGTAGCTCATCTCATTTCATTTCGGTTTTCGTTTGGGGTCTCTTTTTTTTTGTGTGCACACATACTTCTGGAGAGGTAAGATTTCATCAGAATTGCTAAAGAAAACCAATCTTAATTAGTCTGAAACACATCAGTAAACTCAAGCTTGCTGGCTCAGAGTCATGTAGTGTGAAAGGCCGATACACTGGGGTCAGTCATGGTGAGTTAGTGGTTTGGTAAGACTCCCATGAGTCTAGCTCTCCAAACTATAAGCGGTCAGCAAGACAAAATAGCCTTGATCAGCATTCAAAGTCATGCCTCTCTGGACAGGATGGTTAGCTACAGTTTTCTGCCTACTAATGTTGCAATTATTCGTGGTGCCCTTTGTATACTGAGTCTCTTATTCTAAAAAAGTTTGGCTCAAACCCTTTTCCCAGGTGAGCGCGCTTTGACTTTCTCTAAGTTAAAGGTCCTTTGTGAGATGTGGCTTTGACTCCGAGAACACAATCTGCAACCATTTTATAAGACAGTTTGGGCTAAAATCCACTCCAAAATTCAGGCAGATACCCCACACAGTACAGGCAGGGCTGGCGGGGCTGACAGACATACCTGCAGTGTACCAAAAACCTTAGGGTGAACTAAGCTGAATTTCATTGAGACCCTCAAAACATTTAGAATGCAAGAAAAAGTTGTTGCCTGTTTCTGTTGGGGGTTTTTGTGTGTTTGTTTTTGTTTTTTTTTTTTTTAACATGCTGAGATGAAAAAAAGAGATTTTGGACTTTCTGGGAGCACTTGTAGGAGAGTGGAGAATGGCAGGCACCAGGAAATGGAGAAGCCAGTGAGCAGGAAAGTCCCAGGCTGAATGTCTGGTTTGGCACTGCGGGCCACTGATGTTACAAAAGGGGATATTGTCCTCACTCAAAGAAGGAACTTGTCCATTTCACTTGGGATTCTATTCCGGCGAGAACAAGTGATTTTAAAAAAAAAGTATCTTGAGGATATAATTCCTCATTTAGTGACTTTTCTCTGGTCACAGAACTGAAGATCTTGGGAGGGAGGATTAAGAGAGAGAGAGATTTCTAGGCATTGGGAGAAGGTTTGAAAGCAGAAATTTCAAGACTATTCTCAAAAATTCTAGGATCTGCAATAATGTGAACTGAGTGAAATGTCCGGTATCAAATTTTAAAAAATAATCTGAGACACAGTAGCATTGGCACCTACAGCCTAAATAGACCCAACAAAGATGTGTTCCACAAAAACCCAGATGTGTTCCAATCCTGTCAGTTTCCTGAACAAAAAGCAACCTACTTTCAATTAAAAAAAAAAAAAAAAGAACCCAGATAAAAATATCCATGCATCCTCAAGAGCTTCTGCTTCCCTTAAGAAGGCAAAGGAAGAAAGGGCATGCTCCTGTGTCCCTGCTGACATGGCCAAAGAAACCACAGAAAGCTCTGGATAGACTTTGGGGGATGCTTATTGGATTATGAGAAGCTACCCAAATTACTGCACAGAAGAGGGTAAAACTGCAAGGGGATATTGGAGACAACCCCCAGCACAACCCAGGGACATCACCCTCCTGGGCAGGCCAGAAGAAAAAGGAGCCCCAAGCCCAGTTTTGCCTATTTTGTTGGAGGGGGAATGTGGATTTTTTTTTTTTTTTTTAATTTTCTTTTTTTTTTACATCTGTATTTAGGTGGAGATCCCTCTGGCTGATGTTTAGCTTTCTTTGTAGCGATTTTATCACTGCTACATAACACATCCCAAGGCATTAACAAAAGAAGAAAACTTCTGGGACAGCCCAGCTGATCTCCAGGCTCTGATACGAATAGGTGCCATCATCTATCTTTTAACTGAGAGCCTTGACTCAAAGGAAGATGGAAATAGGAGGAGAGGAGCCAGTGCCCAGTGACATTTCAGGCACCAGAGGAGGAAGATCACCTAACTCATTTTGCTTTCTTATTGTTAGCTTTGTCTGGGCTCGAGGTACAGGTGCTGGTAGGGGAGTTTTCCTGGGGTCACTCCGCCTCTTCACACTCTGCATTAACTCCTTCGCTGCCCCGTGGTGACAGCTCTCAGACACCCCATCTAGAGCACTTTGAGAAGTTATGTCAAAAATTGATGAAAATCTCAAAAAAAATCTTCCCCTGGTAAAGCACTTGGAATGGAAAAAGCACACTGAAAACAAGGAAAATTGTACTCTCAATCTTCTTGGAGCCTGGCTCCTTTGGGTCACATATGCGCACTGAAGTTTAGAGATGCCATTGCTTAAGGAAGATTGTAGCTGAATTTATACAAACTAGAATATATGAACCATGAAATGATTATTTCTGCAATGACCAGCAGAGAAATAAAATCAAGCATCACTTTTCCTTCTGTTACATGCCCTCTCCCTTTCTTCCCCAGACTTTCTGGGATGTTTTTTTCCAAAGAGTTAAACTGGGTGCTTCTCAGGGGTTTACAGCAGGCGTAACTATTGCTGAAAAACAATCTGATACATTCAACTTAGCAAGGCCCTACTCTTTCCCTCTAATCTTTCAGCAGGACCCAAGGGAGGCTAAAGCTGAGATCAGCCTATTCTCCCCTCGAACTTTGATTCGCTATTAAATTCCGCCTAATGACGATGACTTTGCCATCTCACGTTCATCAGCGGGCTCTGCGCGGAACAATGCGGGCCCAGCAGCGTATAGAGGGACATTGTTCCTGCCTCCTGGTTGCTCTGTTTGAGCAGCATCACGTGGAAATCCTCACACAGAAGGGACATGTAAAACCAGCAAGGAGTATTACTCTCCAGGGTGCGACGGTAACTCAAGTCATACCTTGTGCATGGGCGTTTGTATTTGTGTGATCTCCTGTTGAGTTTAGAAAAACAACAACAAAGCCTACAAAAGAATAATGCATAAGAAAATATCAGAGTCCTTGGTGGAAGCTGACAGGTAGCGCTGTGATGAAGGAATCTTGTTCATGTCTGCTGCCCAGCTGACTTAACGATCTGTGCTAAAATCCTTTGCTTCAATTTGAACATCTATGCATAGCAGGAAACTACTTTTATAGCCTTCTAAATCCCTGATTCCTTATCTGTTTGTAAATAGTACAGCCTTCAGCAAGTCAGCGTGTTCCCCACTACTACTAAACACTACACAAAAGCTGACTTGCAGATTTCTATACCATTTTAGAAAAGTGTCCCCAGCCAGAAGCAGCTCTCGTTTCTCCACATAACAACTTGTTTTTCTTTCCTGCCCTGAGAGATATCGATTTCTGAGGTTTCCCAAGCAGACACAGTGAGTGCATATCTGGTGAGATATCCACAGGGTGCCGCACGTATTGTGCCGTGGGACGCTGTACGCACGAGGTCAGCACACACAGCAGCACCCTCCCTGCGGCTGGGGGGCATACAGAAAGCCCAGGGGGCACACAGAAAGGCCAGGGGGTGGCCAAAAGGCTCTTCCCCACCTGCATTATTCCACCAGGTACCAGCCCTACCTTACTGTAATAAGCACAGGAGTTCTCAATAATTGTCCCTTTGTTTTCTACATGCCTACAGAAGGCAAGAGAAGAACGAATGCCTTGCATTTACTAAACTTGCTTTCCTTTTCACACACTGTATCTCTTCCACTGCTCTGCTCCAATAAATGACATTACAAAAACATTGTAAACATCTCTAGGGAAAACCCCATGGAAAGATATAGTCCAGGCATGAAGAATTTTTGATGTTAGAAATGTCTAGAAAACAAGGATTCTGTGTCTTTCCATCATTCTATTAGCTGTCTCTTAAAACAGTACTACATACAATTTCAATTTCATTACTTCAAGTAATTTTCTAAACTACTACAATGTTTTTCTGATCTCATTTAGATTTTTATTCACTGAAATTTATACAGCTACTCAGACAAGGTGTTCTTTTGAGGCCATACCCAAATATGGTGGTTCAACTTTTACCAATCCAGCTCAAAGACAATCCACTGGAAACAGAAGTCATGCACCCTTCATTTATCTTCCTGCCTTTTTTTTTTTTTTTTTCACTAGAAAACACATTTTTAAACCATTCCATACAAGACATTGAATCCAAAATAGAAGTTCACTACCCACTGACAGCAGCAAAACAAAATATGAAAAATGAAAGAACAATCCTATGTCACATATCAAAAAGGCGTTACGAGTTTCTCTGCAGGCGCACATCCAGCCTGACTCAGGAACACAACCTCTAAAATCATGCTAGCATCAACACTGCTTAGGCTTAAAGCAATCCATTCCCCAGTCAAAACTTAATCTGATTTTTCTCACAAAAGCTACTCTGAGGTTTTCACTTGAGTCACTAGATTAAACATTTGTGGATATCAAATCTGGTGCTTGACACAAATTTAGTGAAAATCAGATATTAACAGGTTTGTGGAAGTTTGGTACACAGTAATAAAGATCCAGAATAAATTATCAGAAATAACTACTGTAAATAAATATCATATATAAATGAAAATAACTATCAAATAAATAAAATATCTCTAGAACAGCCAAGTTTGAAGCTACCTGCTCATTTAGGAAAGAACCTAGGCTCACATTGCAGGAGGGCACTGATATTTGTACCCATTAAAACACAAAATACTGTCATGATATTAACCTCACAGGGAAAAAAACCCCTGAACTTCAGAAGCTGTCAGTTTCTTATTATTGACTGAAAGGTCTTTTAGTCCTTTTTCTGATTATACCAACAAAAGAACAAAGAAAGATCTAAGTACTGGCAAAGAATGTTTTAACCCATGTTCTCGTCAAAGGGAAACAAATTACTCTGCCCTTATCTCTGAAAGGAGATCCAGTCCCAGAATAACTTGGTCTTATGCAAGGATGTGCCCAGTAGCAAAAAAGAGAGCTTCAGAGTAAAAAGGAAAACTTTTTGGTTTTGTGGTTATTTGTATTACCAGCTACAATCTTTTCCATATCAGGTACACACACATGTTAGAATTAATTTACCTGAGTGGTCACCATTTCTTTCCCTTTTTAAGACAGTAAAAAATACACCTCAGCTCATTTTATGTGCACCTCACAGCCATTTTGAAAGATAAGCTGCAGCCCTCCTGTGGGATTGCCACTAGGGTTTGTCCCTTGGTTTTTCAAACTCCAAAAGAGAGAGCGTGTGGGCTACAGACTGCACAGAGAGCAGTGCTTCATTGCAGCCTGCTCTGGGGAGGAAAGTGCAGAGCCTGCTGGAGCACCTCTGCCTCTGTGCATGTCATTTCACTTCACTGCATGGCTTACTCTGCCTGGTTTCCCAGGTCCTGCTTCTCGAGCCTGCTTTGTGCTCTGCAGGGTGACTGACTGCAGCCCGTTGAGCTGTAGCCTTCCCAGACACAGCAATTCAAGCTGGATACCGGGCAGCTCCGGTGAAGCAGCGGCTCTGCCAGCCTCTCATAGATCAGTCTCTTCTGGCAATGTGGGGCATTTTGTCCCCACCTTCTCTGGTACAAGCAAATCCCACCCTCATTCCCAAAACACCCCGAGTTCAGCCCCATGCACTGGACTCCCAACAACTTTATAGGCAGCCTGCGATGGGTTTCACATCAAAATTTAAATCCCAGTGTATCTCATATGGAAGCAATGCCCCATCCTGACTTTGATGCAGCTCAAACCACCTTGAACACACCTGTACTTGTCATTGTGAGAGAGGTAGAAACTGGAATTTCTTTTCTACATACAAATATTTAGGCAAGAGACACTTATAATTAAGAAATAAATCTTTCCTCAACTCATAAAGCCAAGCCGCACTGTTGATAACATTCACACAAATGTTCTGAAGCCTGGACAGGTAACAGACACAGGAAATCCTATTGCTGGTCCATAGGAACCAATGTACATTTTAAAGATAGGCTGCTTTTAAAAATGATCTCTGAACAAGATACAACTACTTTAACAAAAAGCATTTCTACTTTTTTTCTTATTTTCTTTCTTTCTTTGTTGGCAGAAGTGTTTGCAATCAATAATTATTTCATAAAGCAAATGTTATTTCACATAGGAGGTAAATTTCAAATCTCCAGCTGGCCTGTTAATCATAAAAATCTCAAAATCCTAAACTTTGGGTCAATTGTTCCCTGTGCGAGAGAAGCAAAAAGATTGCTGTAATATCATGTTTTCTTCCATCTTTCACTCATCTTTCAAAACTCGGATGTGAATGGATTTTTCCCCTCTCAAAGCCTCTCCCCTTTAAATGCTTGTTGTCTCTACCACTGATCAAGTTTCTGAGAAATGACTTTATGTAAGAGATTGAGCAAGATAAAGTTGCCACATTTCGTTTTATCTTTTTGGTTTAATTATTAGGACTTAAAGTTGTGGTGACAAGACTGCTACCTTCTAATAGGTCTTGTTGCCATGGGAGTGGGCTTTTTGAAAGGAACAAGACCCATGGCCACCAAGACCTTTTTTACTATTATTTCCATCCTTGGCCAATACAGAAATCCTTAGTCACAGACAGGAAAATGTGGTGTAGTATACACAGTAACACTTGCTGACAGTGAAAAACAAAAGGAATGGAAACTAATACTGCAGAAAGCTGAATTGCATCACAGCCTACAAGCAAAAGCATTTCTCTTCTGTAAAAGAAATGCTTTGTACATCCAAACAATTCCCTCGCTCTGGGACTCTTCAGAGATAAAAAGGAAAGAAGGCTGTCATCATACAAAGTAGGCATTCCAGACCTGGCAGGAATTTATTTTCTTCTGGAAGAAGAAAACACCATGCAGCAAAACCAGGCAAATGAGCAAAAAGGATCTGCCAGTGGTACACCAGCTCTGGTGCCTGGCCGCCACCTACACCTGGAGTGGGATTTAGCCACAGGAGAGGATTAACAGGGAAAGATTGCTGTTTGTATGCAGAGGGAGACCTACTTCTGCCACCCCTGTACAGAAAAACACCAACATGCAGATACAGAATGACTAAAGCCCAGGTGGTGAACTCAATCCAGAATCACCCATGGGAATACAAAGACCAGGAACAGGTTGGAAAATCTGTTGTCTTACTAGAGGCAAAGGTTTCACAGGTTTGATGTCTGCACACAGTTAAACCTTTAATTAAAGAGATCTGTCAGGTAAAGTACTAACTAAAACTAGATTTTTGTGGTTTAGTTCTTTCCACATGGCTGAAAATCCTGAGATTTGTCTGTAGTTCAGCAAAACACCCTGCAGACTGCTGGTGAGAGGGGGGAAAATAGTGTGGTGGTGGTGAAAATGGAACAGTTTATCTGTGTGACAGATATTCACTATTATTTTCTATTCACAGCTGTGGAAAAAAAAAATCAGTTTTATCAATACCTAAAAATTATTTTTGAGAAAAATAACTAATTTAGCTGAAGTCTAAGAGAAAGAAAAAAAAATATCAGAAAGATAGATAGGAATATCTCCATGGATCAGTGTAGAAGTGATACGTAGCAAGTCACCTCTGCCTCCTGTGTCATCAATCATAATTGTCTTGCCAGAAATTCAAGCCCCACAGTTGTGGGAAATGCTACTCTCATTCTGCAGTGCATTTCCTGCATTTACTACCAAGTCCTCAGAAACTGAATTGTATACAACGGTGTTACTACAGTTTGCAGTAGAAGAGATTGCTTCAGGCACAGCCAAAGGGCATGGTCCTGAGGTAGAGTTGAATTGGATGAAATTACTGCTAGTTGCTACCTTGTTATAGGAACTCCAAGAACATGCAAACCTGAAGGCAAATGAAGCTGTTCCCTTGGTACCTGTGGATCTGCACTAGTTTAGTACTCTGTCTTGAGCAGCCTTTATTTCCCAAGAGCAAACAAACAGTTGGGCCGACAGGAGAGAATGATTTTAGCTGGAGACGTGAGCAGCTGATGGTACAGGTCAAGCTGGATGACTCAAGACATCTCAGCAAGAATGGGCCAGAGCGAGTCTCCAGGAGCAGTTAGGAGGTGGACAGTGATGGTCCAGGGGAGGGATCCAGGGGTCTCTAAACAAGGTAATTTCTTTTCCTTTCTCTCTCCCTTTCCCACTACTGATCTGCACTGTTACTGCAACACCCTCCTTCTAAAATCACGTACAGAACACCCATCTCTAGTCAATGTCTTTTATTCAAAGAGACGCCTGTATTTTCATCTACGTGCCCACAAAATGCTGTCTTCATTCTCAGGCTCCAGCTCATCCCCCTGCCACTTCCACTTTCACGCATCTGCCAAGTCTTTGGGAAAAGGGTTATTAAAGGGGTTGGGGCTCAGAGCAAAATAACAGATCTACTGTCAAGCAAAGGATTGGGACCAAAGAACTTGCTGCTGCTGCAGCCACAGGGAAATGGATATGGTAGCTGTTGATGCATGGGATAAAATGTGAATTACTGGTGTTACTCTCAGATGTTATATACACGTATATAAATAATTCTTTCTATGAGTGTAAATAGGTAGTTCATAACAAAACAGTAAGCAGTCTTTGAATACCTGTCTACAGTTAAATGTGTTTGTATTTGGACTCCACAATCTCAAAGATCTTTTCCAGACTAAATAATCCATGATTCCTTTCCATGATTCTGTGACATTTAATACAATGTTTAATCAAAAAGTAAAAACAAAATTAATTAGGTGAAATAGTTCTGATGGCTCTTGGGACCTATATTCAGAATACATTAAGAATGCAAGCAAAATAAAGTCTCTGGGTAATGTCAAAGACAAATGAATAAGGCCTATGAAACATAGATAAGTCACTCAAAACATATTGGAGAAGGATACGCATTTTAAGCATGAAAACATTGTATAGGAAATTGAGGACTGGATGGACCCATAAAATTCACTTTCTGAAATGTATCACTATTCCCTACTTATTCTTCTACTAGGGAAAAAAAAGGGGAAAAAAATCAATTAATTTCCTGCAACATCTATAGAAATGTTATTTCTCGTGTACAGTGTTGCTCTTTCCACAATGTCATATAGAAATACTTACTAATATCAACAAAATGCCAGCACTTTTATTGAGAGACACTGGGAAGAGCCTCTAATCCTAAATTGCACAGACATCACTTCAATTTAATTTATGGAGGAGAAATGTCAAATGTCCATGAGAGTGGGCCTCCTGGGAAGCAATCAGAAATGTAGATGCAAGGCCCATGCCTGTTCCTATTTAACTACATACAGCCTTAGAAGCAGAGGCTTGAAACTGTGTTAGGGGTATTCTCTTGATCGTCAGCTTTTTCCAGGCATGTATTTCAGGATGGGCTCCATTTTCAGTCTCAACTTACACTAAGAGTCTGTCCCCTAAGGTAGTTTCATAAGGATCTGGATACAGGGCTCTGTGAACAGCATTGTAAAGCAGACATCTCTCTAAGTGTCACTTTAATAAGTCCCAACAGTGTTTCCAACTATGCTCAGGTGTCTGAATATTTATATCAGACTCTTCCTCACTGACCCAAAGCACCTCCTGTGCAAGTAAATAGCTAAAGAGACCCCCACTTCCATCTTACCTCCTGCCTCCCCACCCCTACAAGCACGTGTTTTTACACTGACTTTCTTCTTTTCTCTGAGGGGTTCATGTACTGGGGGGAAGCACAAATAAAAAGCCATGGTCTTTAAATTTGATTTGAAGGTGGCAAGTTTTGTGGTGGTTTTGATCTCCTCCAGGCATTCCATAATCGTGGGCCAAGTTGCCTAGAGATCTTTGTCTCCCACACTTCCAAGTCTCTCTGTTGTGGCTGACAGATCCATTGTTTTGGAAGCATGTAGCTGTCATGGGAGGTCATGATCTCCCAGGCGTGAGGCAGTCCCTTCCCCACTTTGGGTTGGGCTTTGAAGATAAAAATGGTAAATTTGAACTTGGGTGCAAGTGTGTTTGGTAGAAAACCTTCCCTTGCACTCCTTCAAAGCTTATGCCAGCAGACAGTAGGCACTGCAACAGCAAACCTCAGATTACAGTGGTTTTTATGAAATATTATGGTTTAATAGCTGAAGCCAGCTGGGTCAGGGCCCACAGTGCCTGGGATAATGCAGACACATAGTAAGTGGCAGTCATGTAGCCAGAGCACTTACATTTGACCTTTGTATTCCTTCCACTGTGCCCCCTTGCTTGTTACCAAAAAAATGTCTGCAATGACACCAGGGTAATGCCGATGTAGCATTGCCCTATTGATTTAATCTAAGAAAGTTTCTGAAAGTGAATCCCATATAAACATTTAAGAAACACAGGTCTGAGGCTCACGCCTGCTCCCGTACGATGAAATTAAAGAGAACCCACACCAAACATGTTTATATGACACCCCATGTGGACTCTGTGTTTTCCTAGAGTGTGTCTGTAACACACACCATTCCAGTGCACATCACGTCCCTCTGCAGAGGGGAGGTAACACAAATATAAATACAGGCAACATATTCGACTACTGAGCTGACGGGCACACACTCAGGTGGTCCTGACTGAGCCCTTCCTTGTTTTTCTCAGGAACCAACCCTGCCGTGTGGGGTGTGACTTCAGTTATTAGGTTTTTTCCTAGCTGCACTGATGCTCTGTCATTCACGGGTACCAGCAGAGTGGATTAGAGCTGCCTGTCAGCTTTCTCTGCCTGTGTGAGCTCACGGCGCGCTGGCCCTGCTCCTCTTGGCAGAGAGCTGAGCTCCGGTTCCTGGCAGCGCATACCCCTGGCACACGACACATGTGGGGCTGCCCTCACCCCAGTGCAGCTGGGCAGCCTCGCAACAGCCCTGGCCCTGAGCTGGCCCAGATTTTCCTGCTCTTACTGTGGAAGGGCAATAAAGAATATTTGTAGGGATATATCAGCACCTATACGAAGGACTGCACAGCAAAACCATGCTGGAGTAGAACAACGTCAAATAATAATAAAAAAAAACCAACAACCAAACAACAGAACAAAAAAAAACCAAACAAAAACTCCACCAGGTTTAAGAAAAACAACTTTAAAAGCAATGGAATTGCGTTGCTCAAAACCAAGCTAACAATGCCTGCACCCAACATCACACACCTGCCTGGTCTCCAGCCTTCTTCAGGAGCTCAGGCTTCAGCTGGATGCTAGTCATAAAAACAGAGTCTGGACTTGGAAAAAGCAAGGAAAGGGAAGCATTTGTGCCCCAGCATGCTCTGAGACACCTAAAGAAAGCGGCAAGACAATCCTGCTAACCACTATCACACCTGAGAGTTGCTGGATCTCTGTTTTCAAAATAGACCCCTCAGCATACACCCTCCTGGATGAAGTGTCAGAGCTGGACGCATTAATCAGCAAACAGTGCCTAAAATGCAGACTACTGCTGGAAAGGCAGCCTGCTGCTGGCCTGCCAACCTGACAGGCAGATCCTGTGGGCTGTACTGAGGGTCGTGCAGGAGGCTGGCAGTCTGCTGGAATATGACACCACTGCCCAGTACCTCAATGGGCACACAATGTACCTGTGACAGCTCTGCACCAGAAAGGGTTTGGGAATTAGCTGGTCACTAGAATCTCTCTCTGACTTCAAGTGTGCCCTGTGCAGCAGCATACAAAGATCCTATTCGACAATCGACAGGTAGTGTTGCTTATGAAGCCTGCCTTATGAAGCCAGGTAGAGGAGAACATAGAATAATAGTGGGAAAATGCCATAGTCTCAAAGGTCAGTTTGTGTGAATCAGGTGGAAAGGAACCTTACTGTCATTGTTTTCCCCTTGTTCACCCATAAAAAGCTAAAATTAGATAAGATTCCAACCACTACCTATTTATATGGTTTACAAAATCCAAACAAAATACCCTGTTGTTTAGAGATGGAAGAACTGTATGTGGTAGATGCTGTTGGTAGTTCAAGGTGCTAAAGGAAGCCTTACTGAGCCAAGCAGAGCCTCCCAGGAGGTGCACTTGCTGAGAATTCCAATATGAACCCTCATTTCTAACATAGAGGTAGGTTTTGTGTTGCTTCTCCTTCCTCAAGTGCATTTCAGCAGGGAGAGAGTTGCCCTCACAAAAGCCCAGAGCAGCTTTCTGCCCTCACTGGGCAGCATTTGCAGGTCAGCATGCTTGGGATGGGGCAGCTCACCACTAGGGAAATTTCCAACAGGAACTCAAACCGGAGAACGCTGGCCACTATGGTGGAGAAGGATGCCCTGGCTTAGAGGCAAACATTGCAGGTTTAGATTTTAATTTCACAAAATGCCATGAAAAATATTATGGGAAGTGTTGAATGAAGACATGAGACCTTAAAACCCCCAAATCATTAACATTTCTTGCCAAGAGGAGGGGAAAAACAGCTGTGCCCAGCTTTATTTGTATCACTCTCTATCAGACATGAATGGTACAACTTGTCTGCTTTTTTTCCTTCTTTTTCTGCTTACACAGAACAGAAGTGCTGGTACTTGCAAGTACAGTGAGAAATAAAGAGCTGCTAGTAAAAGATTATTATCTTACAATGCTGAATTACTCCATGCAAATTTGTCGTTCCTGCTAGCAATGTAATAATTTTTTAATTTTAACTAAATTAGATGATTTTTTTTTTTAGGTTAAAAAATATTGCTACTGAGTTTAAGGTTTTAAAAATTAAAATTCATCCATTATTTAAGTAATTAATTACTTTGATGAGTAATACTGCCTGGAAGCTGCTTCATTGCATTATCATTGTTTCTCTTTTACAATCATGCCTTCTCCTGTTGTTTTATGGCATAAGACTATGAGGCACCTCTGGTTAGCCCAGAGTCTGAAGTTTTCCAGGTATGGGAGAAGGCAAGGAATACCATCCATCATGGAAAAGGACCCTTATTGCTGGGGAAGAGCAGGGATATGAGTGGTTGAAGAGCATGGGTAACTGTGGTGGAGAAGCCGGGAAAAGAAACCTGATGCAGAGAAGTCGACGACGCCTTTTGTGAGCTCCTCATGTGCAAACAAAGGGACGGGGCAGCAGGGAGAGCTCTCAGCCACAGCTCCCAGTGACCCACTTGTGCCAGAAGGGCCTGAATTTGTTGACCTTCAGTGCCTAATTCAAATGTTAACTAAACACTTAGAGTGTGTGTTTGAGGAAGGTATCTGGAGGGATACTTTGAATTTTTATTTAGTTTATTTGGTTTAGCCTCTTTGGGTATGTAGCACAGGCACTATTGAAGATCACTACTGACAGGTTGTAGTGCAGAAAGAGAAAGTAAAAAATTTCCCAGTCTCTGCTCCAAAATAGGAAATGGAGTTTTAGGTAGTACAGAACAGGAGAAAGCAGAAAAAAATAATAGCTTAAATCTCAACTATGACAGCAATTAAGAACTCTTAGTCTTTAGTTTAATGTACATTAAATGCAAAAATAATTTTCACAGGTAAAGTCAAGAAAGGATGACTATTTGAGAATTAGGCTGGGACAAGAAGTGAGCTCACCTGACAAAGTACAGCAGAGAAATTCAAAAATAGAATTGAAAGGGGGAAAAAAACTGAAGAGATTAATTGGGAAAGGTGTTCCAGAAGGACTAATAGTCTGAATATCTGTCTTTTCAGTTGTTCTCTTTTATGTATCTTTCAGGTTTTTAAAACTAATTCTTTTATAGCCAAGAGGGCACAGGGGGTTTCAATACCTAAAACTCAAGACAGACAAAAGGCTTTCTCCTTTTTAAATGGAGGAGAAAGTGGAGCACAGGTGCAATCATTTGTTCAAGGCCCCCCAAGGAAGTCACTGACAAAGTCAGTTAACATCTTGCCCACTCAACCACAGTGCTCTGCACTGAAGGCTCTTCCACGTGACGTGGGTCAAATTCATTGCATGAGCCATGCCCGCAGATACTTTGGGTTTGTTCCTCCAAAGATGGATAAAGCACAGATAACTTATTTTTATAAGTGTTCTTAAACTTCATCCTCGCCCAGAGCTTCATCTCGCACCAGTGTTCTACCATCATATGTTACATTTATGTAGATATATGTATCACTCCATAAAATATCCTGGTGATGCAATATTTCCATTGTTAAGCTGTCAGCAAAACCTTGACCTTTGCTCCTTCCAAAACAAACTTCCCTGTCAATCACTATCTTGTTATACATGGATATGACATTAGACCTGCGAATAACAATCTCATTGATGGACAGCTCGTCTGCCACGACTCTCTTTAAATTGCCCAGAGTTTAAAGCCTTGAACAGCCAACCGACCACTCTTCCCTCTAACCTGAGAGCTATACTTGAAAAAAAATACTATTAATGGCCACACAGAGTAATTTTCCCAAAGCAAACAAGCAAGTTGAAGAGTTGTAAGTGTCCGAGGCTACACCTGAAACTAGAGGAAACAGAAAATGTAAAAGAAAGCAGAAGATATTGCAGAGCTTTTTCCCCCTCCCTTCCTTAAGAGGGCTGATATTTAAATTGGGATATTTTTCAGCACATGACTTTTAACAGCTACCAGTTTTGGGGGGGAAGGGGGTGGAAGGGGAGAAGTGAAACAAACAGTTAAACATAGATTAAAAAAACAGCTGATTTCTAAACCAAATCAGTCAGCGGCAAAAATCAGAATAATCTGAGAGCTGCTGCTGCAACCCCCACCAGCTTGGTGCAGTGACTCTGTAGGAGACCTCACACCTTCTTTATCACAAAAGTGGTTGTAAGGAGCTAGCACCATGTTTCACATTGCATTTTTACCACCCCACAGCTGAGAGCGTGGTTACAGACAAATGCCTTGACTTCAGGTCACAGGGTAATTTAGATTGAAAGGGAGAGCAAAAGGTGTCTAATCCAACCTCCTACTCAGATCAGACAGGAGATCAGACCAGGTAATTTATCCAATCAGGTATTAAAAACCTACTCATTTTGGTCAAAAATTATCTCAATTACTAGGGTACTTCCGTGGAGTATGACTTCCAAACAACTCTGCCACTCCTACCTTTTATCAAGTAGGAACACCAGAAATTACTGTCATGGGGGGGAAGATTCATTCATCAGAATAAATTAGAGAGGATATGCTTGTTTGAACCAATCATCCTAGCTACCAAATAGAATATATTTTATGCTTTTTTTTTTTTTTTTTTTTTTTTTTTTTTTTTTTCCATTTTGCTGCCAGAAGGGCATCAAAAAAGCTTATCTGTTTCTGTCTGTACCATTCATGTCCTCCTTCTAGCTGGAAAAGCTTGAGATGCCAGTAATCATTCAGACTTATCTTCCTTTAAAAATCTCCAGAAAAACCAAGCCTTGCAGAAGTGCAGAATGGCAGGGGTCTGCATCACAACCTGTTCGCACCAGAGTTCCCCAAACTCACCCACCTCCTGGCTGCTCCTGCCCAGCCAAAAGATCCTGCCCTCTCCCATGCACCAGACAGAGGCAAAACCAGCAGAAGAGAGAAGGCTATTGCTGGCCATAATGTGCATGAAAGAGCTTTGGGGAAGAGCACTAACCATCAGAGTGAGCAGAACTCCTTGCTGCTGGCACCTATGGGAAGTTTTCAGCACTGCTCAGCTTAACTCATGCCCTGGCCAACAGGATTCCAAGGAGAATAATTCTCAAAAGACACGCTAGGGAGGAAAAGACCCAATGTGTCAGATGATGAATGATGCAGTAGCACTTATTAAAGCACCCTATCAGACGCTCACATCAATATCATTTACGTGTGCCAAGACCATTTAACCTCACAGCCTCCTTTGAAGAGCTGAGGATTTCCTTCAGGTGCATTGGGATTAGGAAGTGGATTATCTCCCGAGAGGCCACAGCGTAGCTTTCCCTTCTGTTCTTGCATTGTCTCTCTCACACATACACCCTTTGCTCTAACTGCAGCCCATGCTGCAAAGCCACGGAAAGGGAAAGCTTTGGGTAGGAGAACGTGGTTCGCTGATTTGCTTTCCTCCCACTTCTGCCAGCTTTGCAAAGGTAAAGCTATTTCTGTGTCAATGGGACTTCTCAAGGTATAGGGCAAAGACAACACTCCTCAGCTTTATATAGAAAGAATGAATGTCCTTGAGCTCTCCAAAGAATAAAGGACTTGGGTTTAAGGGAAGGCTGGAGTTAAACTTGCTGAGCATGAGAACATCACTGCCCTTGGTCAAAATCTGAGCGCACTGACTGGGTATTCTCTCCAGTTTTGACTCAATACATACTTTGAGATTACTTTTTGAAACTGCTAAGAAACTCGATTTGGGGACAAAAATTACATTAGTTTAGCTTTAGCTGTCTAAAGTACTAAAAGTTGAAAAGTACTGGCTGCTCTTTGACATTACCCAACCCATTCCTGCTTCTGTGCAAGGCAACAAAACCCATGTTCCAACACCTACAACAGGAACAGAATCAGATACAGACAGGTGGCTTGCAGGACAGGTTTTCACATACCCAAGAGCTTAGCCACAGGGCTCCTCCAGTCGCACCTCTTCCCTTTCTGTAAACCTCTTCCAAAAA
>VWZN01010159.1:32585-43786 GCA_013396955.1 Regulus satrapa | reverse complement strand
AAAAAAAAAAAAAAGCCTCAAGCATCTAAAGCCAGTAAAATTTTAGGAAATGTGTTTTCACGAAGAAAGTTAATCTGACACCCTGCTGTAACCTCTGATACAGTTGTCTTTTTCACCTTTTACATTGTTTACAAAATACTTCATAGATGGTTGGTCAGTTTTTTGTACCTAACTCAGTGCAGAATGCCCCTCAGAGGGGTGCACCACCTCAGCTCCCATACACATGGGAGTTACATTGCTTCTGGGAGCCAACTGCTAGACAACTGCAGAATTGCAGGGTTTTTTTCTGGCTGTTTATAGACAGCAATTTATATCTAAAGAGACCCCTTTGGAGTTGCTTTTAGCTAAAACCAAAATAATAATTAAAAAAAATACTTCCATTGGGATAGGTTTTACTTTTTATTATTTTAAAAAATCCCAAGCCAATAAATGGACAAACTTTTTTTTTTTTTTTTTTTTGTGACACTGAGGTTTTGTGTCAAACCTCACTTCAGCTAGGCAGCGGGCACAGAATTTGTGGCACAAGCTGTCAAGAGATTCTGAAAGTGCAGCCTTGGCAAAATAAAGGTTTGAGGGAATCTATCTGTAGTATTATTTACAGACAGGACAGCTGTGCTGGTGACTGAAGTAAAAAACCCTGACTAAATACAATCTGAAGCCAGAGATAAGTAAGTGTTTCAAAGCTGCGTCCCTACAAGAGGCACATGTTTAGCTTTTCATGCATCACAATGGATGTCCCACATGAACTTTTTTCTTCTTCAGGTTTCCTTCAGCCCCCGACTGTCCCTGTCACCCTGTGCCAGATGGGAAGTGAGAGCTAAGCCGATCCACCTCTTTGTGGTGGAAACCCCCCGAGCTTCGGCTACAGGTTACTGAAGCCTTCATGAAAAATTCAGAGCTGGTATAACAAGCTTGCTGAAAGTAAAATGCGTGTCACATTATCCACCCTCCCTTTTTGGTAGCACTGAGCTACCACTGCTGAGAGGTAGAAAATGTACAGGGATACAAACACAAAATAAACATCAAACTCAGTCCTACTTCCAACTTTAATTTTAACAGTAAAATTAATATGGCATGAAAATTAAGGAGCAATAAAAGAACACAAAAAATTGATTTATAAATACATATAGGAGAAGAGAACACTGAAAACTGCTAAGCTGATTAAAAGACTGGGGCGTGGAAGTAATCTGTGCCTTTGCAAGTAGTTTAATCCCTGTTGCCTCACATTAGATGTAATTTATGAGTATACTTAATCTGTAAAACTATTTCAGTGGTAAATTTGGTGTCTATTAAAGGTGTGATTTGCTTTAAGATTAAGCAAAACAGTGGAAAGCAGAATGGCCCTGTAAAAATCAGCTTTGTAATTTGGCCCAACCTTTCTTTATATGCTTTTGCCCCGCAGTTGTGAGGGGACACAATCCCAGCAGTTACTGAGGGTCAGTGTGCAAGCTTGCCCCTGCTTTCCAACACCCAAAACCCTGGACATGGGCCATGGAAGCAATAAAAACACAGCACATGGCTCAGTTAAAAGACTGTGGGGTCATGGAGGTGAGGAGCAGCCTTCCCTTTCAGCCAACTGCCTGCCGTGTCACCCCCCAAAACCTTTGCTTCTTGCCTCCATACCCTGTACTTGAGGATTTGTGTGGAAAAGCAGAAATAAGAGTGGTTTGGATCAACCAGAGAGAGGTTGTGTAGGGTTATAGCCAGATTTAACCAGAAAAGGAAAGTCAAAGAAGGTACAACCCCCCAGTATACAAGGCTGGAAAACTGGTAACAATAGATGAGGGGAAGACCGAGATACTCAACAACCTTTTTTGTCTGTCTGCAGTGACAGCTTCTCTTCCCACACCTCGTAAGTGGATGGACAGCAGGATGGGGATGGGGGGACAAAGTCTCTCCCTATGTATTTAAAGACCAGATTCATGGCCACTGGAAGAACCTGAATGCACATACATCTGTGGGACTAAATGGGATGCATCCCAGAGCCCCGAGGGATTTGGCTGATGTACTTGCTAAGCCACTCTCATGATATTTGGAAAGTCGTGACAGTCAGGTGAAGTCACTGGAAACTGGGGAAAGAGAAACACTGTACCCATCTGAAAACAGGATAGAAAGATAGAGCCTGGGAACTACCACCCCATCAGCCTCACCTCTGTGCCTGGGAATATAATAAAAGAGATCCTCCTAGGAGTATGCTGAGGCACGTGGAGAACTGGGAGGTGATTTGGGACAACCAGCACAGCTTCACCAAGGGCAAGTCTTGCCTGACGAACCCCTTCTTCAACGGAGTGACCTCCACCTCAGTGGACAAGAGAGGGGTTACAGATGGCATTTCTCTTGACATCTGTAAAGCCTTTGACAGGGTCCCCCCCAACATCCCTCTCTAAACTGGAGAGTGATAGGGTTAACGAGTGGATTGTTAGATGGATAGGAGACTGGTTGGACAGTTTCATCCAGAGGGTAGTGGTCAATGACTCAGGATCCCGATGGGCATCAAGGAGAAGTGGTGTCTCTTCAGGGTCCATATTGGGACCAGTTTATTTATTTAATAGCTTCATTAATGACATAGGCAGAGGGGGTCCAGTGAACCCTCAGCTAATTTACAGATGGCCCCAAGCTGGGTGGGGCAGTTGCCCTTGAAGGATGAACTTGAACTTGACACTTGAAGGATGGGATGCCATCCAGAGGGACCGGGACAAGCTCAAGAAGTAGGTCCCTGGGAATATCATGAGGTTAAACAAGACCAAGATCAAGATGCAGCACCTGGGTCAGAGCAACACCAAATATCAGCAGAGGCTGGGAATGAAGAGATCAATAGCATCCCTGCCCAGAAGGACTTGGGGGGCTGCTGGAGGAGAGGCTGGACATGGCCCAGCAGGGTGGGCTTGCAGCCCAGAAAGTCAAGCCCTCCTGGGAGAACAAGGCCAGTCTTCAAGGCACTTTATGCACTGGCTCCTGCGGTGATAAAACTTCATATCTGCCATCCATACAGGTGCTGAGCAGAGCCTTCTCTGTGGGATGGTGTGCACCAGGGTGGGAGGGACACTTCCACCATTCTTTCCACGCTAGGTCCTTGCGTGGAAGGAGCATGTCAGAGGCTGACATAGCAGACAGAAGGGGCCCAGGACTGCCCATTGCAGTTGCATGATGCTTGAGGGAAGTAGAATTCAGAGGAAAGGGGACTGGGCACACAGCAATTTCAACAACTATAAAATACAGGACCTGAGCATGCTGCATGAAGCATACCCCAACTTCACAGCAGGACAAGCATTATTGCCTCGCTTTCCCTAAACCTTTCTCCTGGGAAGCAAATACGGGTACCCAGCTGTGGCTGGAACCTAAGAGCTCTGCTGCCTTCCAGGCAGGCACCAGCACTGCCAGGCTGGACTGCCCTTGGAATTGCCTCAGCCAAGCCTGGAACACCATGTGCAACAGCAGCCCTAAAAGGCACCCCAAATGTAATTTCCCTAATGGTTAAATTGTGCATGAGAAAGCAGATTCCTGGAAAGCATATTCCTGTCACTTGTAGTGTGTACAAGGCAGCAAGTTTTGCTCCATTGGCATTTGTAGCAATTAATTTCTCCAAAGCAAATATGGACCTTTCCTTTTATTGAAGAGCACTTGGATTAAGTTATAATGGCATGCTTGCTTGGAGAGTTCAGACAAGGTTTTGGGCTAAGAATAGATTGTGCAGATATAATTTTATTTCTAGTGTTTCTTGCTTTTCCAATTCCTTCCTTTTGACAAAACTCAAACATAATGATTTCTGCATGAGTACTCACTGATAGGATGCCACAAAAGACTGCTGTGTACACAAGCTACTGAAAACATGTAAGTAGTTTCATACATGCTGGAGGAAAAATACAAGGAATAGAAACTCATATGACCGCATATGTCTTTCAACTCACTACTTCCTTCTTTTGCCAGACTCAGACAGGAAAAGGAGAAAAAAAAAATTGTCTTGACCTCCTCTGAGATTTGTGACATGTTTTTATTCAAACTTGAGGTAAAAAAAAAATGCTTGCAACTATTTCACTAAGTTACATATTTTTACTGATGTTTAGTAGAGCTCTGTGTTTTGAAGTCATATCCATCAGACCCTACTCTACCGTCAAACCTGGCACAATTACGTTAATGGAAGTGATTAATAATTCACTGATGTTTTCTTTTATGTTATAGGAAGGCTTGTGACAGTTATGAATAACATTCAGTTTTGTTTGCTCAGGATTTTTTCCTTATTTTCCCCTGTCTCTGTTATCTTACAACATAATCATCTCTCTACCTGCCCTGGCTGCTTTTACACCCTGTCATTGTTTACAAAATGAATAATTAATGGTTGATAACCTGCAGCCAAATCCCTCCCACCCTATTTCTCCTGCTTGGTCTATGTCATTTTAGAGTTTATTCCAGCAGCTTGGTTTACAGAACTTGATATCACTTACATGCTTGAAGAGAAGAAATGGGAGCAAATAAAAGTGTAACAAGGTGAAAGTTCATGTTAACCTGAGCTACAATACTTAGCTACTTGTGGGTCATTTTTGTAGCATTTGTTGTGCAGCAAGACAAAATATACCTAGACTTATTTCGTGAAGTAAATAAAATATGCACAGCCCTTGGGAATCAGCAAGAAAATCACTGTAAATGCCTGGCCCACTTTCTGAAGCACTTCTCCCATTTTGCAGCACCAGCCTACATCACCCCCGTCCCTCAGTGCATCTTCCCAGCACCCACCAATGCCACTTGAATCCTCCAGCTCTTGTGGCTCAGCAAAACGCTTGCTTCCACTTATCACTTGTATTATCATATTTTGTCAGTCAATACACCGACGTCAAAACGTGATCTTTGCCCCAAGCAGCGAGTGACAACTCGAAGTCTGTGAAGCAGAGCCATCTCATGGGCACGCACAGCCCTCCATGCGGGAATGAGCTTCCGCTTCCCTGCACAGCGACAAAAGCTGGGTCAGGGGATGCTCCATTTGACTTTCCTGTGATGGCCCTGACTTCTGAAGACTCATTTTTAATTTGATTTTCCAGCTCAGCATCTAAACTGAGACCTGACTGTCTTATTCCTTTCATTACTTTTGCTCTAGTGGCATTTTGCTAGAGTGGGCATCACAGGGCATGTGCTCGGCTGGCCCAGATGTGTCCCTCAACACCTGCACAAGGAAGCTGTCCAAATTGCAGGTGAACAATAAACTAAAATAAATAATAATAATAAAAAGAAGTCCATGTGATCTGAAACTCAAATATTTGGCATCTGTTTTTCATTTTCAAGCTGAAGTTGCATGCATTCCTTTTGCCATCAGAGGCGGCCAAACTTTGCAACCAGGAGCATTCAGATACCTGTGCTAGCAACGAGCGCACTCCAGTCTAATTTAAACCTGCTGAAGGGTGCTTTTGTTACAGGGCAGTGCTGAGGAGCTTCGTATTTTTCACACACAATGCCCATTCAGCTGTGAGTTTATGAACCAGAAGAGAACAACAAGTGTCACTGGTTTTTTTTTTTAGTGGGTCAAAAAGTTAAGACAACACACCTTTACAGTTTTCTCAAAGATAAGTTTCCCACAAACAACTACAAAGCCTGTAAAAATTGTTAACATATATATAATACGTGTCACATACTGGAAACTTACTGAAAAAAAGAACATGATGATAAAGTCAATGAAGTGCAAAAAGCAAAGCTAAGAATTATTAAAATGCACATAAATTGTAAATCTAGTAATTTTAAATTTTGTGTTTACAGTTTTTAATGGGAAAGGTAAATTAGTGCCTATTAACAAATAACAAAGGAAGACTCTTGATTTCAATTAATTTGAGGGCTGATCATCTGTGATGGCCTTAGCAGAGGGCAGAATCAGACTTCTGGGCATTAGCAGCACTTTTATCAACGCAATACGTCGGTGGTAAATCCTCTGCCTTTTGAGAGATGGAAATTAGTCAAGCTGGCTGGAAGATCATTGCTTTGAGACTTGATTTTGTTCCAGCATCCATTCACTGGAAATTCAGAGAGGGACATGGTTTTCAACATGCCACCTCAGATGACTAAGATTAAATCTCTTTTGCAGGATGCCTGAGCAGTGAGAGAAATGTGTTTCTGACAGGAGCTGCCTGCAAAGTCCCAGGCTCTGGGCACATCATGCTGGGTCCAGACACTGCCACTGCTTCAGACCAATTTTTTTTTAGGCTCCCTCAAGATAATCCAAGAAGCCCAGACTATCCCTAGGGGATGTCAGGGACTTTCACTCTCCCATGTTAATGATGATCCCGGCATTAGCAGCATTCACACTGGAAGGTTCAGGTCTCTGTTTCTCACATCTGAATTATCAAGGGCAGAAGACCTTCAAACCTCAGAACATTTGACAGAGAGACAACCTGCCTGCTTCTCAGGAAATGTTTATTGAATCTGAGAGGTTTCCTGCAGAACAGTTTGCAAAACACACTAGAAAGCAACTTTTTTTTTTTTCTTCCCCCACCAAGTTATTTAATTAGATAAGTCTAAAAATTTTACTTATTTAAAATTAGATATTTGACAGAGAGACACTTGAAGACATTATCAGGGCAGGATGGTAGAAGATAAGAGAGTAGTCAGTGCAACATGAACAATTGGCACTATGTTCAGGTTATTGCCAGCCAAAATACCATTGCTGGTGTCTCATTAGGAGGGAATATCAACTTCTGGAAATTTCTACTTTCAGAAACCCACATGCAGTGGTGGGATGTCCAGCTACAAGCCAGGAGATGTTGGCTTATCCCTGACAGTACCACAGAGCTTAGAAAAACAGCTCTGAATCAGATCTTCCACATCTAAAACAGATGTTAATTCCAAATATTAGGCATTCTCCATCCAAGCATATGGATGTAGAACTTGTAGTTTTAGGACAACAAGTGCTACGAAATACAAGCAAAGTTTTAAGCAATTTGGTGGGACTGTTGAACAGGAAAGAGGAGGAAGAAGGTAGAAAGCTTCCTGCAGTCACAGATAAACAAAAGGGATCAATAGAAGTTGGCATAAGTATACAGCAGATGAGGGGAGTCTGAACATTTGTGTATGGGAGGTGTCATGAAACACGTGAAAACTTAGGATGAGATGTGAAAACGTAACAGATAGTTGTATTAAGGTAGCTACAAAACTGCTACATAAAATTAAGGGCAGGGAAGGAAACTTTTAGAAGGATTTTAGAATAAGCAACACTATTCCTGTCTAGTCAAAACACTACTTCTCTGGTATAGTCCAGATGCTCAAGAAAATTGTGGAGAATCCTCAGGAGAGAGATGAGCACTGAGGGAAAAGAAAGGTATCATCATGGCTAGATCTTAAATCAAAGAGTAATACATTTCTTAACATATCAAAGAATCAAAGTATTTCTGTGGGAATATCTTGTACTAAGAAAACAAATGGCTCTTTAATCTCCAATTAAATCCAAGGGAAAAACATTTATATTTGTAGCATTCTTAGAAAGCACCTTCTAAGAAATCTAGTACTCTAATCCTCTAGAGAGGCTTTTTTAAAAGGTTGCTTAGACTCAGCTGTTAAGTCATTTCCACTAAAAAGACCAGAAACATACAAAGACATTTTGAAAAATTATATCCACCTGTGTGTTGCACGCAGGGTTTAGGACTTTTCTGTAGTCAAACTGTTGCCAAAGTATCTGAGAAACAAAAGGAACCTATAAAGGAATTAAGTATTTTTTATCTTGTCTGTGACAAAAACTATGCATGAAGGTTCAAAAGGAAATTCTTCCTGTGTGCTTTATTCCAAACATAAAATACACTTTATGGTATGATAGCACTGAAATGCAACAGGACACTTTTATGCTGTGCTCACATGGCTTTATGCCACCTGGCCAAGACATTGGTAAGGCAGTAGAGCACACACCCTGTTGCACGTACTCAGCTTTTACTGCCCATGTAGAAAGTCCTGTTTTCATCATTTCGAAAGAGAACAGAACTCACTCCAAGAAAATCCCAACTTGGATAAAAGTTAGAGCCAAAATGCAAAAGAATCTGAATGCCAACCTACCATGAGGGAAAATACTTAGCTTTAGTTTCACTGAATTTTGCATTTCCACACTCTATTCCCATTACAATCGTGACTAAACCTTTCAAACCTCTCAATACCACATGAAGCTGCTCTCCAGTTATCCAATTTAAAGCCTATTCTTAGGAACTACTTCCTGCATCTTTTCAGACTGGAAAACAACACACACACACACACACACACACACACACACACACACACACACAGGCAGCTACCTGAATTTTCAAAATAGGGCCGGGAATAGGCTGGGCTCAGTACCACATGCCAGGCTGTGCATCTCCATCTGCCAAGTGAATAGGTATTCATTTGTGCAGCAGGCTTTTGAAACAGCCTTCCTGGCTGTGTAGGAGAGGGCAGACACCCACTACAAACAGCATTGTTTCAGGGCCCTCTGGTAAGAGTTCCACACAGAATTGGAGTAGCAGCTCTCTCAGCTGGCAGTTCCTGTGACAGAAGAAATTGCAGTCCTGGCCATTTTACACTTGGGTCTGCTACAGAAATGGGAATGAACATTTCTAAATATGTTTCATATTTATGTCATTCATATGTACCTAGAAATAAGTACTCTGATACTTAGGTAAGTAGCTGGCAAGGGGTCTATTTCACCATGTGTTTCATGACTTAGAAGATCACCCAGTTTTCAAAACTTAATGGCAAAGATTGACTTTTACAAGGTTCTGCCAAAACACACTACAAGTTGGCTTCAGTGTAGTGAGAACACTGAGGCACTGATCCCGTTGGTTTCACCTGCTCTGGCTGCCTTGGGATACATTTATACATGGAGTGTGCAAATGATTACCAGATATTCAAAGCCTGGGCTTACCAACCTCATCCGAGTGTGACCACAGGCTCCTAAATGAGACACCCTTAGGCATCTCACCACCTGTGTTTGTGTGAGAAGGGCTTCCCAGGTCCTAAAGATGTCCATTTGGTATCACCAAAGCTGGATTTATACAGCAAACATCAAGCCACATCAGAGAACATACTTAGAGTGCTTTAATATTGTTTCATAACATTAACGAGGGCTTTTGCTTCGTGCATGGGATCCTTGTTTAAATTACATTGGGTGGCCTGTTTTAGTTTGGTTTATGGGCACATCCTGTGCACTCTTGCACAGTTGAGCAATTCAACCCAATTCTAAAGGCTTATTTATGAGCATAAAGATGACTTACAGTAATAAAGAGTTACACCCTTGTCGTTCCAGCGCTCACCTGCTCACTGAGGATCTTATCATAATACAAACAGACAAGAAAAATATACTCAGATTCCATTTTCAGCCATGCATGAGCAAAGCAGAGAAGGATAAATGAGGATCCTCCCACAGCTTCTAAGTCCTGTAGTGGTTTGAGGCAAAAGAAGAAAATTCCAACTACAGTTCTTAGAAGGATGAAACGTTCTTGTTTCACTGTAGATTCAAGACTCACACTTCTGCCATTTTTTCTTCCATAGAAATGAAACATCTACTTTCAAATGTCATACTTCTGGATTTTGTTTGGGGATTTTGCTGAGGTTTTTTTTTGTTGTTGTTGTTGTTGTTTTTGTTGTTGTTGGTTGGGATTATTTTCACATTATGAGTATTTCTATCATTATATCAAAACTAAACTCTTCTGCAAAACAACCTAACTTGATCAACATGCCGCTTTGGAATATAATTGCAAATTCAAATGGATTATAGGGATTCAGGAACTGGGTTTATCTAGTTCCATCAGTGATAAGCCTCCATGTTTCTGTCCCACTTCTTTTTTCCCCTACAGAAAGTACAGCTGGCCTGTGAAGATTTTCATCCTGTTTGCTTCTTGTCTCACTGGGATTGAGGCCCTGCTGCAGCAGAGAACAGACAAACATCCTGGGGGAAGAGCCAGTTCAGAAGGAAACGGATCTTCCCCTGCTAGTCACATACGGGATTCTCCCAACACAGAGGCAATTCAGGGAGAGGCTCCTGCCAGTATAAATCCAATTGGGCTGTGTAAACACAGAGAAGGACCAGAGACTGTGAGCTCCAGAGACAGATTGCTTCCTTCTGATAAACTAAGCTAATTAAGAAGTTTTTTATAAAAACAGGACCTTTAATGTTGAGAGTTTTAAAGAAGGATCAGATTATGCCAAAAATTATAGGTGATATTCTGGTGTGTGTGTGTGGGGGGGGGGGGATGAAGTTATTTTGCATCAGCCAAATGGGTCCTTTACCCATAATGACAGGAATAAAATCCTTCTAAAGGAAGAGAGCAAAAGCCTTTCCTATAATGGCACTGCTGCACTGTCATGCCAGAGCCAGAGAGGGAGACACTGGAGACATCTGTGCCCCAGCATGTGCCACCTGCCAATGTCCTCTAACTGATGCTAGCTTACAGCAGAGAGCTGCTGGTTCATGTCAGACAGTTCTGGGAATTTCACTACAAGAAAGACTTTGAGGTGCTAGAGGGTGTCCAGAGAAGGGCAACAGAGCTGGGGCAGAGTCTGAGTTAAGTCATATAAGGGAGCTGTGGGTGTTGAGCCTGGAGAAAAGCTACTGCTCTCTACAGAATGGAGGCTGCAGCAAGACTGGGGTCAGTAGCAAGTGATGAGGGGAAATGACCTCAAGTTATATCAGGGGAAGTTTAGACCAGATGTTAGGAAAAAAAATTACACAAAGAGCTGTCAAGTATAGACTGCGTGGCAAGTGGTGGAGTCACCACCACAGGAAGTGTTAAAAAAATATGTGGATATAATGCTTGAGAGCACAGTTTAGTGGTGAACATGGTGATGGTGTTGGATTGACAGCTGCACTTGGTGAACTTACAGTTATTTGGCAAACTTTATGATTCTCTGGCTGTATAACTAGATTGATTCTCAGCACAGCTTCTGCAAGAACTACTTATATTTCATTCTGAGTATTTAAAAATATTTATTTCCCATATTAAACCTCATAAATTGAAATACATGCTAGAAACAATATTGTGTGTTTTCACTTATGTCACAACAAAAATCTGTAGACTCCAGAGGAAATTACCACTGTGTCACCTTGGCGTAACAAGCCAAGTTTCTATGCTTCATATACCACTGAAGACTTTTATCTAAAGATGATGTATTAAAATCCACATGCTGCATGAAACAGGACAGGGTGAAAAGGTTTGGACTGAGGTGTTTGATGGGGCTGGTTTGGTTTTTTGTTTCCTGGGTTTGGG
>VWZN01010159.1:172-10633 GCA_013396955.1 Regulus satrapa | reverse complement strand
TTTCTTTTTTTTCCCCCCCCCCTCCTGGCATTTGACAGGGACATGAGCAAGACTGGCAAGAGTGAAGCAAATGTCCCACACCACCCACAAAAGCCTTTTCTTCACCCATGCTTTTAAGGCACACAAACATGTGGCATATTTTTATGTCTTATTCACATAAATAGAAGGTACACAGTTACTGACACAGCAGAGTCCTTTAAAATACACTTTATTCCTTAACACGATATAACAAAACTACAGGAAATACCCATATAGTTTGATTATCTTCTAAACTAAGCAAGTATTGATATAAAGTTACCTTCTTTAAGGGAGAGGAGGAAAAAAGAAGTGTTAGAAGTCTAATTCCATCCAGTCATTATCAGCATCTGTGTGTATAAATCATAAATAGCCGATGAAATACTTATTTAAACAAAAATCAGTTTTGGACATTGAGTTTAACTGGCTTCTCTCCTCTAGAATTAGCTGGGATAGATAATGCATACATATACAACTTTAAAAGCCATACAGACACATTACCAATAAACATGAAAATAGCAGGTGGTATGTCTTACATGAAGATGTCCTGTCTTTTCCCAAGAAACCATTTAGATTCATATCAGATTAAAGAAGAAAAAAATCGCCTGATGGAATTCTTATGATTACCTACAGTCCTATATAGACAATTCATAAGTCTTTTATTACTTTTAAAACACAAAAAAGTTAAAACTCCCATATTTTCAGCTCAAGTGTGCAATGTAAAATTCATAACTATTAAGCAATTCAACCATTTTTTCATCCTGTCAAGGATAGACAAGAAAATAACTTTATCATCCTACTTATACACTGACAATGAATTTCCTTTAATTAACGTGGATATTATTCCTGGAAAGAGACTTGCACCTAAAGCTGTTAAAACACAGAACAGCACTTAGGATAAAAGCTATGGAAATAAATGGCATATAGGGATGTGCCAAAGTAACAGTCCTATACACTGTCATTACAGCTGGCTGTCCTCAGAAGGAGTAAGCTTCATATTTGGAATTCAAAAGCTTCCATTCTGATAACAAATGCAGAAACTAGTTAGGATTAATCATTTATAATGCATACTGGATATTTATCCAGTATATATGATATACATTATAGTAGTCATGGCTGACAAATTACTGCTACTGTAAGTAGTATCATCCAGTCTAATTGTCCCAGGGAAAGGAACATCCATAGAGATAACCATAAACCCATCTGAAACACAGTTGAACTTGGTCTTGTTTCTGCAATCTAGGTTAAAGTTAGGAAGTCTACTTGCCAGAACCAGGAGCTGCTTCAAGATATGCTGTTGGGAGGTACAGGCAGGCATTGGATAGTTCAACTCAGGCAGAGCCACGAGGTGTTCACTCTGTTAGGAGAGGTTACCTGTGCCCTCCTTACTCTGGCTACTTAGAGAACATTCAGGAAAGAATGGATGGTTCCATGCTCAAGGTCCACAGCCACAAATGCATGCCAGCTATAATTTTCCTATAGAGCTTTGCAGCTCTGTGGACAGCAGAGTTCCTAACATACCAGAGGCTGCTGAGGTGCTGTTTCCACTTTTGCAACTCTGCCCTCTCACACCATGTGGCTGCACTTTGCTAAGATGTAGGAAGTCCTAAAACACCCCAGAGCCATAGAGATACCGAAAGTCTGGAGCAGAAATGAAGGGCTGAAAGGTTCTTTAGAAACACTAATATTTTGTCTAAATGGAAAGTTCAATGCATGTTTAACATTTTAACACTAGCATAGACATAATGCCGTTTCTGTACTAGACAAGCTTTTCAGGAAAAGGAACAGAAAGCACAATCACCTAATCAAAAAGAAATAGAAAAAAAATTTTGACAAAAAATTCAGAAGGGCACAGAGTACAACTATCTTTTGTTTGGATGCTTAGGTATTCCAGTTTTAGCTCACCATGTTCTTTCCAGGAGCATTAGTGCCAAATATCAAACAGCCACTGTACCTATGTAATAAGAAATAGACTTCAGCCACAAAAGTCAGTAGTATGTAGTTCTATAGCCAGGCCAATTTTATCAATAAAACAACAAGGTACAATAACTCAAAGCTTTTCCTGAATATGTAGCTTCCTTATATGCTGAAGATTTGAAAATGGGTCATTCAATAAACTAGAATGCATAATAGAAAAAAAATTAAAAAAAAAATCTCTAATTAATAATGCTTATTTTCACTTATGTCCATAGGAAAGTATTATCATAGATATACTGATCTGCATTACTTTTATTTTCCTTCTAAGAATTTTAACCTTATTCCACTAAAGAAAATAGATAAAGGATCTGGTTCATAAAGCCAGATTACTAGAGATCAGGAGTTTGTCAGAGAAATGGGGAAAAAAATTAAAAATAAAGCTTAGTAGGCTACTCCTTTACCCCTCCAAAATAGGCTTCAACCTGTCAGTTTAGATTTAATTATTAAGACACATAACTACCAAAACCATAAGTTTGGAGGAACCACGAGAAGTTCTATATAAGTATTAGACCAGATCTCAAAACATGAAAAAATTCTGAATCAAAAACTGGACAGCACAGACAACAACATGAAGTGCTAGAGGGATGTGTGTAGCAGCTGAATCTTTAAATAATTTCCACAAGTTTTGGTAGCTTTCTATAATTATCTTAATTATCTATAATAATCTTATTATTTTTGTAGCTGTTTATGTCTATTTATGTACATGCAAAACCTCTGAATCTCTGCTTTGCATTACACTCCAAGAATCCCTAGAGGTAGCCTTGTCCCCAAGGATATACATGCACAGAGCTGTGCCAGGTCTTCTGTACTTTGTCATGCTGGCTACTGACAATCCCTGAAAGATCAGCAGTTAAGGACGGCTGCATTAGAAATTAATTTGACAATGGATTGTCTACAAAGAAGACACAATATTATTACTAAAAGGTATTTGGTAATGTAATTACCAGGCAAATTAGGTAGTCTGTTTTCCAGCTTGAAAAAGTAACTGACCAGCAACTATACATCACTGCTCAGAGAGAAAACTGTTTCATATCTTCCACTTGCTCAAAAAATTGAGAGATATAGAAGTAGTTAAAGAGGCACTTCTATTAGGAGGAAAAGAAGATGACAAAGATAACATAAATGTAGAATAAACCTGTCACGTGAATAAAAAATAAGGCATTTAAATGAACACTAGAGATAATTTGAACCCTGAATGACCTCAATGCTTGGAACATGGTTATCCAGGAAAGGCAATAATCATAACTTCTAATGTAATCATCAGCAGGAAATCAGAATAAGAGCTACTATCTGGAAGCTCAAGTCTATTTAGAACTAAGATTTGGGGGAGTAGCTAAACTGCAAACAGATGAGAGAAGTTGTCTCTTCAATTCTGCTGTCCATTAGATATGCCTACATGTAAGGCCCTTAAAGGTGGCAAACACCAGAGCAGCTTTAATCAGTACCTTAGCAGCCTAACCAGTAATGTGTAGGTAGTTACTGATTCATTTTGCAGGATTTTGGGACAATAGCTGCCTGGAAAGAGTGGAGGAAATGCCAATTTGAGCAAAAACTAAGTGTGCCAAACAAACTCTTTTGCAAGATAATTCACAATGACCAGCACAGGATGCTTTAACCATTGTTATAACAGCCATGTGTAATCATAGGGATTCTTTGAGAATCACCATCAGCAGATGGCTAAAAAGTAAATTTTTGGTTTTGGGAAAGTCCATGGTGCAAGATTCCTTGCAGCTTAGTCCTCAGCTGGACTGGATGAGATGCTCCAGATTGCTCTTCTGCTCAATTCTTAGAATCAGGTGGCCTGTGGTCTTCTGCAACTTCCCTACTATTTATATTAATCTTCATCTTAGAAATCTTCTAACTGCCTTATGAAATAATGTCCTGCATGATAACCACCTCTCCAGCTGCAGGAACAGTTTCTACTGAACACTTACAACGCCAATTTGAGCAGGAACTACCTGGGCTGCCACAACAAAATTCAACACATTCAAGAACAAAGGAAGGCCTGTGTTTAATAATTTAGAAGAAACCCTTCCCCTTAGCTTTAAATATGTGTATTCTTATCCTGATAGTTTTCAAAATAATTAGTATTTTATGAAAACAAAATGCAATATGCTGGTGACATCCATACCAACTGAAATAAAGGGGCATTTACTTCTCCAGGTAGTACCAATAAGGTACTTTCAGGATGGTTCTGCAGTCGAGCTCCTGCCTAGGAACGAGGAGGTGAAGGAAGTTCAGGACTGACTGCTCAGATAATATAGCCCAGTTCTGCCCAGGTTAAGCCTAGTGCAAGTCCTTTTCTCCTCTGCTCCTGTAGCTGCAATCTGGAAGAGTTTGTAGGGCCAGCTGAAAAAGAGCAAATGGCAGGGGCAGTAGCTAAAAATGAAGGCTGCAGCTGGAGAAGATGAGAGAACCTGTAGTGCTTTGGACAAGGAAAACAATAAACTTAGTTTAAATTCCTCTGGCTGTAAATGGAACTTGGTCTTTTTAAAATTCATTCAGTGCTTGATGAAGACAAGAACAGTTTTTCATTTATTGCTAGTAAATAAACAGCAGTACCATATTGCATTTATTCAAACATCACCTCATTTTCCATACTGAAAATATCCATTGTACAAAAACAGCAGTTAACATGTCAAATCAGAGAAGTAATACATTTCTTTAAGCGATGACACTCACAGCGTGCCAGAATATTTAAGTTACAGTTCTGTCTGTATCTACCATTTCTTTACAAGTTTCATGGTGCTCTGATGTTAGAGTAGTTTGAATAAGGTGCCAGTGTAAAACTTTTCATCTCTTACATTCTGTAATTAATTAGTTACTGCTCTCTGAAATAGGCTATCTTAAAATGCATGATGTAGGTCTGTTTTTTATTTGGGTTACAAGAATCAGGCCTCTGTTTGGCACTAAAATGCACATACTCCCTGACCTATGAGAGACTTCTGTGCCTGTTTTCCATTATTTGCCAAAAGTCCTGTTACATACACATTTTTTTAAAGCAGGATTAAGATTTTAGACCTCACTCCATGTGACACCTACATACAAGGCATAAACCTGTTGCTTGAGCAGAAAACCTCTGTGGTGTTCTGAAACATAAACTAAAAAGATAAGAAAACACTGTGTAAAACCCCACTACCTGCATCTGGTGCAGATGTGTCTGCTGGGTCCTGGGTCCCAACCACATGTATTTATGCACGGTTTTGTGCTAAGCCACAGCTTCCCAAGCTTTATAGAAAGAAGAGGCAAGAACAGGGACAGCGATAACGAGGAGTATTCCACCCTGGCACACTGGGGCTGAAATCGACTTTGCTGCTACAAGGGCATCCAGCGGGGCCACGAGGAGGCGCGACTGTCGCAGCTAAGCACAGTTAGCAAAGACGCTCTCGCTTAGAGAGAAACAGCTCCTGCCGCCAGGAGGAAAAGACGGAGCAGAGAGAGAGAGAGACGGAGGGAGGAGAGAGGTTTCTTAGCTTGTTTCTTAACGCGTCCGCAAACTCAAGAAGGAGGAGAGGCTTTGCCGCATCGCTCCACAGACCCGAGAAAGGGGGAAGAGAAGGGTATAAGAGGCTTTCTCACCTGCCACAGACTCGAGAAGAGAGGGTTCCTTACCTGAGACGCCTCTCTGCAGACTAAACAAGGAAAAGGAGAGTTTCTTAGCTGAGATATTGCTCTGCAGCCTCAAAAACGGGAGAGAAAACAACACCTCACCTACTATACCCACGTTTTCCTTACCCCTCTTATCCACACTTATCTTTATCACTCACGGCTGCAACCAATTAAGGGCAAGGCCATTCCACTTCTTTGGTAATTAGTGCACCTGTGACTTATCGGGGTGAGGCCATCTGTTGTGATAATCAAAGCGCATCTGATATTTTCTTCTTTTCAACAGTTTCCTAGATAGTTTCCATCCATATGGGGCAACTCTGTGGATAAGTGGTTTTTTTTCTTTAGGAAAGGTATTCTTAGGTATATCTTACCCTTTTGCCAAAGAAAAGGGGGAAGCATCAAAGTAATTTAATACTTGCATAGTAAACATAAACTTGGCACATGTGCTATACAGTAGATTTGTTCACTGTGAGACCATCTAATTTATTTGGGTTTAAGTCAAAGAGCAAGGTATGTTTGACATATTTTGTGACAAAAAATCCAATATTGTGTAGAAAAATATGCTATTTTTAACTCAAAACCAGTGTTTACCTGCAAATCCTTGAGGGGCACCAGAATAGTCTGGTATGACATCAGTGTATGTTAGTGTCTAAGCGTGTGTCAGCAGTGTCCTGACATACTGGGCTTTGTGAACAAATTTGCAGCCAACTGACAAAGCAAAATGATTTGTCACCTTTATCTGATTTTTATTAGATCACATTTTGAGTACTGCCACTTTTGGTTCCCAGTGCAAGACATTGGTTAACCAGAGTGAGTTGAATGAAGCCCAAGAGAATGGTCAGGGCTGGCACACCTGCCCTGAGCAGAAGCTGCAAGAGAGAGGTTGTTCAGCCTACAAACAAGATGGCTTTGGGAACACCTTACAGCAGTCTGTCCATATCCACAGGGAAGGTAGCAAGAATGCAAACTCCTCTTAGGTAGGGGCATGGTAGATGAACGGGAAATAACAGTTCCAAACTAAAAGAGAAGTTCCAACTGGGACAAATTGCCCAAGGATCTCTGTGAGGACAGCAAAACACTAGGACAGGCTGCCCAGGAAGTTGTGGAGTTTTTACCATGGAGGTTTTAAACACCTGACTCAACAAAGCCCTGAGCAACCTGGTCTAAATGCTGAATTCACTGTTAACTCTGAGCAGGATGTGAGAGCAGATGCCTATCTGAGATCACTTCCAACCTGAGAGATCCCATGAAAGGCCATCTTCCAAATTCTCTCATGATTACCTTTGGGTTATGCAAGCCACTGAATAAAGGAAGATCTAAGTGCAGAAGAAATCAATGAAAATTACTACAAATTACAATGTAGGAAAAAATGCGACAATTCTGACGGCAAAATAATAGCTGTGAATGAAATTGGTAACAGGATGTCTTGATTGCTGGCAGGAACACTTAAGACTGACTTTTAGAAAATCTCTAGGTCTTTTGACAAGTTGGATCACATTTTCTTTAGGAGCCCGTGTTGTTTAAAATTCAAACATGAATGGTCCAAGTCTAACAGTTTTGGTCTTCAGTTCACGTACTCCATATTCTCATCTTAAAGGGCTGTATCTGATTAGCCCATTATCCATTTTTCTGTATTCTTTAATGTTTAATAATAAATTATGAAGGAAGCTGCAGGTCAGATTAATTATTCTTTTTGACTCTGTGTGTGTGCATTAACATTACTGAATGGTCTGTCACTGCTTAATTAAGTCTATAACATAGCTCTTTGCATTGATTTGGTACCATGCAGGTGCCCCAAGTTCAGCTATTCAAAGTTATGGCAGATGTCTCAGTCAGATATTATTGCCACTGCTCCTATATGTTAGCAAATGCCCCAGTTAAAACAGGCCAGGATTTTTTCCAATTCAATAGAATAGGCATGACAAGTTTTGCTGGAAAAGTGCCATATACTTGACGAAATTCATCAGGCTAAGTACTCTTTTTTATTTCCCCTGGAACATAGCAGGAAGCCTTTCTGCACAGGGCATTGGGTGGTACACAGCAAACTTATTGAAGGGACAAAAGTCACGGCTGTAGGCAACGTGATTACGTGGGCTCCCTTCCTGGAGGACAGACCTCTGTGGGAAGGTTATAACCCATAGCTCTCGTTTCACCCAGGAGCCAATCAGTGTCCATAGACTCTGTACGTTTCCCGCAAACACTGCAAGTGGGTTTCTTCTCAAGTAGCTTCAGACACTTTCAACATCTATGGGATATAGCAGAGCTGCTCTATTAGATTCCCTTTATTGTCAGCACAGAGAAGTAGGTACCAATAAAAATGATTCCTCTGACCTGCCTTAGAAATCTGCTGTGAAGGACGGGATGACTTCAGCAAATTGTACTTCCTTCCATTCCTAGGAAAAGTTCAGACAAGTGGCTTGACTGTGGGTAAATCCCTCACAAGAAAACAACACTGATCCACAAATCTGGGACCAACAAAAGTCTTGTAATAAAAGGGACAAACAGTCTCATTCCTACAGAAGAGCTGCATTTTCAGTGTACCTGCTCCAGACATCATTTAAACAAACCCAGGTAAAGAAGTATTACAGTGCTATGATCAAAACTACAAGTTTGAAAATCAAACCTTTTCATATATTGAAGGCTTTTTACATTGATAAAGTCATGGGACATGAGAATGATAGCTTATTTCTTAGAATCTTTATATATATGAGCCCTATTACATTAGCTGTGTGTATCTGAACCTTTATTTGGCCACCAACCCGTAGAGTTACTTCTGAGTATCATCAAGTATAACTTGCACCAAGTAGCAGAAAAAGAAGAAAAACTTCTTTGGAAGTCCCCTTGTTTCTCTCTGGGAGGGTGAAGTTCCTCCAAATCTGAAATCTGTATGGTAATGGTACCACTCTAACCAACAAGGAATTCACAATCAGCTCACCACAAGTCTTTCTGTTCCTATTATTTCATCATTATAGATAACTATTTCCTAGAGCCTTATTTGAGGAATTATGTAAATTGCCTAAATCTACAAAATTTTGTCTTTTTTTTTTTTTTTTTTTTTCAAAATTAAAATTCTCTCATGACACAAAAATCTGTTTCCTCTCCTTGGTATTAAGAGATGGGTTTTCCTCTCCCTAGTGTGCAACCCATATGAGGGACAGACAGCTGTGCTTTTATAGCCTTCAAACTCTGCTTCCACTCCCCAGCATGCCTAATATTCCTACTGTGTTTGCCTAACTTACATAATTTCTTCCTGCTTGCTTTCTGCCTCCATAACCAGTTAATGAAGGGCCACGAGTTGGACTATGTGACCCTCAAGGTCCCTTCCAACTTCAGGTATCCTGAAAACATCAATAAACTTCACTATTTGGGAAAAATAGTGCTTTTAGTAATTTTATTGAATTCTAAAATCTGGATAAATGACATAGTTCACAAGTTGTTTTATTACTTCTGTAATTCAGAAGAAGTTGAAACCACTGAAAAATTCTGAATATGACATGTCTGGTAACATTTTGTTTGAATGGTACTATAACCACCAAGTGCTGGCATATTTCATTCATGCATACACAGATTGTCCAAAATTTCCCCTATATCTCCTCCTCTCCAGTTTATTTGCTCAAGGAAATAGGAATTCAAAGGTGGATCATAACTGAATCAAACCAGCTTACTCTTTTGTCCCTATGAAAATATTAACGACATTATTTTTAGATGGAATTTGCAACCAACCTACATTTGGCCCTCTGACAAAAAATTTTCACAGTATGAAGCATACTCCTAGAGCATATCAGTCCCTTCTTTCTGGTGTAACAAGTGTGCAGCTAAACTGTTGGCTTATAAAGAAAGGTTGTTCAAAATTCCGTGCAGCTTCAAGCTTTGAGAAAAAAATAAATTCTGCTCTATAGTAAATATTCTGTATTTTTTTCCTGTCATTAAACATATATTTGCTAACTATCTATTCTTTCTAAATCTGAACACCCATCTAAATTTTTATTTCACAGTATGATTTACTATCTGGGACTACTGAGTAATTTCACCTGTATGCACATCTACTTTCCCTGAACCATCTCCTCAACGTGTTATAAGTGTGAGTTATAAGCTGCAGCATTGAAACATGGGGTGCTCATATCCCAGGTCAAGGATACACAGCTCAAGCCTATATAAATAAAAAGGAAGCATTTATTTCTATGGGTGACTTCATGCCAGTTGTGTTACTGAGGGCTGCAGATATCAAGCTTGAACCAGAGAGTTTTTATTTTTCCTCTGCCATCAACTGGCCAGAGAGAGTTCATTACAGCTCCTGCCTTATGAGAAGTTTAAAACGTTTTGGGCCTTCCAGGAATTAAAAAGGTTTTTTTTAAGAAAACCCAATTTTATTGGAATGCACTGGCTGGATCTTTGATCCTTCAAGATCAGACATCAGATGCTATAAAAGAAAAGAAAAACTCAGTTTCTTCTAACCAGGATTCTTCAAGTCCTTACAGATATCCTGCTTTAACAGATGCTTAACTCCCAATATATTAAGAAACTTAGTAAGGTGTTTTTTCAGACTGCTTAGCATAAATAGATGACTGTCTCATGTCTAAAAAGCTGTAAATATAGGTCACAGGAGAAAAGGACTGCATGGATTTCTACCAGTGACAAAAGAATTTTGAGTCAAGCAGCATAACAGGAAACAATTTTTTTTCTTGTTTTGTTTTGTTTTAATAACATTTCTTCTTCCTTCAGATAAGTGTGTAAGTTAAGTATGTAGCTAGAGACAGATAAATCATTTTGCCTGAGGTACTGCATCACTTGGCAATAGTCCTTAGGTTCGTGATCAAATTCACTTCACAGCATTTTTGCATGCAAAACTATGGTTCTTTT
>VWZN01010156.1:3992-14391 GCA_013396955.1 Regulus satrapa | reverse complement strand
CTAACAAACAAACAAAAAACCTATGCAGGTTTTCCCTTTGTTCATTTTTTAAAAACATATATTAACTGATCTGCTACTGGTGAAATAAAAGTGATTTTCAAAAGAAAACCCCATACAAGAATATTGCTGTGTGTTTTGATTTAAAGAATTAGACAAATCACAGATATTCAGAAATGTAATAAAAATATTTTGCATTAAAAAAAGCTTATTTGGATTGTAAAGAAATCTGAAATACTGTTAGAAGAAACAATAATATCCAAAATATCAAAGATATAACTTCCAGCTGAAGAAGGCTTCCTTTATTAAAAAAAAAAAATTCTTTAAGAAATAAGAAGACTGGAATTCCTTTGAGTCTAGGTGAGGATGGAGCATTAATTAGCTGCCAGAAAATGGTCTCTTAACACTGCAGTAAGAAATATGCCTCTAATTCTCATTATGTGACCCAAGAGAGGGGCATTAGATCTGTAACCAATGAAACTAAAATGTGAAAACTTTTTTTTTAATGATTGGGCTAGTCAGAGAGCAAGAGGTGAATAATCACCTGCTTTCAAAGTATTCAGTTCTCTGGGTTAGCAGTGGCTCCATACAGGCTCCTTCTCCTTACCTAACCCTGATCATGCTTTGTTTAAGCTGGTTCACTTTATAAAATATACAGTTTCTGAAAAAGTAAAGAGATCATAAAAAATAAAAGAAGTGAGCTAATATAGAAAAGTCAGAAGTCAATGTAGCAACTTTCTCTTATCTCTGTGGGTATTGCTAGTTTTCTTACAGTTCTACAGCTCTTCTACAGCACTCTGTAGTTGTTCATGTTATACGTGTATTCAATGCATCCTTTACTCTCCATGTAACAGAGACCCTTTGTGTCTCTGCATCCTGTATAAGACTCTTATTTTAGGTTAATATTGTTCTTGATCTTCAACACAAGCTTAACTCAAACAGTTACAAAATAATTAATGACCCAAGAACTAGATATGCTTTCCTTTTTGCCAGGAATCATCTTTCAAATATTCAATAAATACTTGTGATTTTTGTTGTCCTCTGCTATATGTTATCTTTAACTACACATTCTTTTGACAGCTCTCTGAAATGGAGTATAGTATTCCAGTACTCTCTATCTGGAGGCATGAAATAGTCCCCATTTCAAATTTAGTATCCTGTTCCTTTGATAGGGTTGCTCTGCATGCTCCGTGTATCCTTCTTTGTGCTAACACATTTTATTTTCTACTACTTTTTCCTACATGATATAATGTTACTGTTCATATTTCTAGGGAAAGATTACATCAGTTCATAGCTTCTTTTTTTTTTTTCAGGATTTATAACGATGACATAAGTTTTAGCTTTCATATTTTCCATGTTCTGTACTGCATTAGTATATAACTACAAACTTCATATAAAGTGTTAGCAAGTTTTCTTCACAGGGTAGCTAGACAAAACAATCCTTTTCAAGGACGTTGTTGCAGCCAAAACTATAAACAACAGCAAAATGAGGAGAGCAATCTGGGTGGATGTGACTTCATAATCTGAAGCTGTAATTGAACAACTAACCCCAATACGTAAATGGACAAAAACTTATAAAATTGTGAGAACTTGTGACTCAGAGTCCATCTTGAGTGTAGCCATGGTTGGGCTTTTGTACTGCCCAAGGTGTATCCTCTGAAGGCCTTTTAATAAATACTACTACTTTATTCCTTTAACACTGTCTAGCTTGTGTTCTAGGTAGCCTCTCAAGACACCAATAATGCAAAAGAAACAACAGGATATCCTTTAATATGGATGTACTAAACTTAATAGGATAAACAACAACATACTCTTATATATCTGAAGAAGATACATAGCATATTGCAAAATGATTAATCTACATTTTGAAGACACTTTGCTACATTTGTATTAGTTTATCTCTGATGTTTAAAAAATCGCAGCTGGATTACTCATCTGCCATAGCCCTAATGATATTAGTATTTTAAGTGCAATTTTTCAAAGTGTCTAGTAATCTTGCTACTTAACATTTGGAAGGAGTCCAAATTTAAAAGAGTAGATGTTCAGCACTTTCTGAAAACTAGTCCATTTTATATGTCAAGTGGAATTATTCCTGAATTTCTTGTGCAGAATTTGCTCTACCACTTTTACCAGCAAACAGACCTTGAAGGGAAGGTAGAAGAAATGGTAGAACAGAGAAAACCAGCAAAACTCACCAGCAGACAATATTGGACAAACCTCACAATTGGCTTCTTGTTTGTTTATATTCCAGAAAATTGTAATATGTGTTTAACCTGCTCTGGAAAAAACTGGCTACTTCAGACAATCCAGGCAGACTGGCCCCATGAGATTTTTTTTTTTCCATTCAAAGGGCCCTATCAGGCAGCTTCAATTACATTCAAGGATTAACCTTCTCTTAAAGAAGTGTCCACCTCCAAAACCAGAGAGACACCACAAACTTGTTTTCAATGCTATTCTAAAACAAGACCATTTGAAAGAAACCTGACCAGTTCTTTATTTAAACTGCTGTTTATAGACATGTTCATATCAACTGACAGAGGTTCCTGCTGCTCTTCCAACACTCACTTCAACAGGAGCACAAGAATTTCAAGTAGTTCACTGAGCAGAGGTAATTCAGACGCTGTTGCGAGAAATGCCACTTTATCTCCTCCTTCCCCAAGACCACAAACTGAACCCAACTAGAACAGGGCCCCCAACATTTTTCATGTGGCTGACTTTTCAGACATTTGAGAAGCACAGATTTCTCCTCTGATTTGGCATTTGACTACAGCTCCATCAACAGGAATCTATTTCCAATAACTGGTCTCAGGTAAATGAGCTTTATGAAGAGTGAATCTTCACAGGACCCTGAGCTTATAGAAGAGATCTCAGCTGCCTTGCTATCTTCGAAGAACTCATATCTGTGACAGCTATATTTTTGGACAACTCACCCCCACCAAAACACTCCATGATGAGGTCTTGGGAAAAAGACACAAAAAGAAATTTAGAGCTGCAGCACATCTAATTCTAACTGCTCAAGAGACTGTTGGGCACATTTAAGCAGCTAACACATTCTTGCTCCACATTCTTGCTATTATTGTGGTTTGGAAGAAAAGCAAATTTCAGAACTTCCCTTACATCAAAACCATGTTCAGGCCATATGACAATAACTGAGAAGTCTACAACAAAATGTTCCGCTGTAAATTTGATCTCCTTTATAAGAATACATTATGATAGATACTAATTACAAGATTACATACTTATTTTTACTGGAACCAGGTCTCATTCATTATTTCTTTTATTCTCACAATTATGTCTGTAACTTTATGATTTACTATATGCCATTTAAATGCAGCACTGAATACACTATTATTAAACCTCTTCTGAGCTTCTTATACAATGCTCCCACATTATTTTCTTTGGGACTTAAAAACACAGATTAATTTATCTTCACAAGATCCCCACAAGATGAGGAAGGGTTCTGGCTTGCAAGTTATAGATAAGGATTTATGCCACTGAGGTTGAAAGCAAGACATGAGGTAATTTTGAAAGCCCAATTTTTAAAAACTGGGGACCTATTTCTTTGGAGTAAAAAATATATCAAAAGCACTTTATCTGTTCTTAATAAAGTTCCCATTGAGCTTAGGTTCAAACATCAAAACTCATTGTTGCTTCTAATCAAAGAACTTTTTTTGCATACCCAGAAAGTGAGGGCCATGCTTATAATGCCCTTGGTCATATAAGGGGATACATGATCTGTTTCACAGTATATGATCTAGTGCTGTAGATGGAGCTGAGAGTAGAGTCCTCATTTCTGTTTTCTTTTTTTTCCTTCTGTGATGCTGTGAATGGATTAACTGAAGCCAGAACAACCTATTTCTTTGTATTGCCCTCTATGATTTGGATCCCTACAGAGAAATATGTTTAGTAGTAAAGCAATCATAAAAAGTGAAACAAATTCATACTGGAAAGACAAGCTCCTTCAGATATTTTTAGAGGATTTTGTGTGCTCAGCTTTGTAACAATTGTAATGTAATATTTATTTCACAATATGTTTAGTTCCACTAGACAGCAGCCTTTGCTAGCAGTTTCACTGCTGTAACCTTTATTCCTTTCCCAGAAAGATTCTGCTCTTCTGTTATTTTCCTCCTGCTTCATGCGAGTTCTTTGATGCTTTGCTTTGCTTCCTTTTAACTTAGTTGAATATGGAGTACACTTCTGAGTTGTGAATAATTCATACAAGGAATCCTTATTTTTCTACCTGGTATCTGCAGAAGACACAGGAAATCACATCATCTATGACCTTGTGATAGAAGAACTGCTTTAAAAATTATTGAGTTATTCTGACCATAACCTAAATGCACAGACTTTTTCACATAAGAAACCAGGAAATGCCACCCATTTAATTTTTTTTAATATGAAGGCACAATCAATAACTTTCTCTCTCTTTCTGTGGGAGACACTTTATTCATGATTCCAAGCCTAGCTAAATAATAGGTAGGCCAATGATTTATTTTTAATATGAAAATCTTCTTATCTATCGAATACTTTAGTCCCACAAATGTCAAGTCATTTATTCAATTGTTAAGGTGACTGCTCATTTTCCATATTTTCAATGGAATTATTTCCACTTCAGTGCTAAAATATACTAAGCTTGAAGTAAATCAATTCTCTTCTTGTGCTAAAAATTAGCATAGCACAAACTAATCAATGCTATCAAACACTAGTGCAAAAGCTGTGACAATAACCGTATCAGTGAGGAAGTAAATTGCTTATTATGCCAAACTAGAAGAAAAGCCTCATCAGTCACAAACCATCTGATTCACAGAAATGCAGTCTGTGGGTCTATTGCTCTTAGAAGTGGGCAAGTTTGTTCCCCATGTTATTGAAAATACATCTCCTGTAATAATGCATGGCCTCTGCAACATTTCTCTGCAGCAGCATTTTCCCATGCCGTAGTGCAAATGCTCAGTAATACAGAGCCCACATTATATGTGATACAGTAAGCTGCAGTGCCCATTCTCCATCATACACTAGCTTTTGCTTGGTGGAACTCTTGCTCCAGTTCAGACGAGCTGGGGAGATGGCACTGCAGCTAGGGTTGAACTGGGAAAGCGAGACCTGGCACTCACCTTTTTCTTCAGCTTCCTGCATGACTAAGTACAGCTGCTCTGTACCTCTGCTTCCCCATCTGCAGAGAGGGGTAAATATGTCCCTGCTGACTAGTGGTGTTGTGAGGACAATATGACTAATATCTGAAAAGCATTCAGGTGCCTGAATAGTAGGGGTATAATAGAAAACCTGTGTAATAGTTCATTAAGGCAGGGCTGCTTCCACGCCTGTCTAACAAGACTGTCAGCAAGGATGGCAATTAGTGCCAGTGACTGGACCAAGACCACCAACTCATTTCCTCTGGGCCCCCAAGCAGCCATCTGATGATAATAATTTTGGGTCTTTACCAGGCAGGGACAGACATGAACGGATGAGCTAGAAGGGAGAGGTTCTATGTTCCATTACTAATATCCTGAGCTATCCAGTCCTACTATAAAAATTCACTTTTATTAAAAGGTTATTTCTGTCTCTTGCTATAGTATCGCTATCATTCTCTGGGATAGAAATGATGAAAGATCATTTTAAATGTTATCAATGCAATATTTAAACNTTTTTAATCTCACAGTTCCTTGCACATTGTAGGGAGAAGAAAAAATCTCCAGTATTTGGTGCTACATTGTACTTCTTGCAGCCTAAAGGGATGCTTCTTTATTTATGCTTAATAAATTGTCACAAACAAAAGTTGCTTAAGTATGAGGATATTGATTTCCAGTAATATAGTGACATTGATATAAAATGAATGCAATTTTAGTATTAATATCTTATAACACCTTTTGTCCCAGAGGGAACACAAAATACTTTTTGGGGATCACCTTGCTCCCAGCTGTTGTGCAATGCCTGTATTATGGCGTTCCATTTCTTTCCTTCAGAAAGACAGTTCTCCCCGACACCCCGTAGCTATTCACAGCTAGAAGTAACTACCAATGCCCAGATGAAGCTGTAGACTTCAGGAAGCAAATGTACATGTTACAGTTTTTAAGGTCCTGCAGCTGACACCCACACACTTTAACGCAATCTTCTCAACAAATAACTCTTTTCTTCCTTTCTGCCTGTAGAAGTGATGAATGCAAGCTCGCAAGCCTTGGCTTTATGCTCTTTTGCAGACAGGACTTCCCCTAACAACATGCATGGATTTCCATTACATTCTGATTCAGCAGAAAATTCTATCATCCGCACCATTTGTGCAGCTGAGATTATCAAAGTAGTCCAGGGGATTGAAACACACAGCTTCCATTAAAACAGATTTGAAGTTCTTCCTGGAAATGCACCTTTAAGTCACTGGACCAGTTCAGCTTTCAGTAAGCGATAGAATGTACTTTGGGGAAGAAGGTATGGTGGAGTATAAAGAGGACGACCATAAAACAGGTTGTAGCAAGTCAGGACTTCCCTGCAAGAGAAAAAAAACCTTACCTTTTTACAAGAATATTCCAAAACACATCTTACAAAGCCATTATGTTTATGCAGTGTAATTACTCAATGTCTGCCTTTGCTACATTTCACATGCTGAAGTAGGGGTGCTGTTTGCAGCCCTCCATTTACGTAGAACATGGGGATGCTGATTATTTTAAAGGCTTCTGGTAAAAAGCACCACAACAGCATTAAAACAGCACTGTTTTAAGAAAATGGTTTAAATACCAACTTCCTTGGGCCAACTGCAGCCATTGCTGAGGAAAGCAGAGTTTCATGATTACAAACACAAGTAGGTAAGTAGGAGAACAAAATCCTTGATATGTGAATCTAATTTACTATTGTGCTTTAGGATATAGTGAAATCATCTTGGTAATGAATATGCTAATGGCTGGGTTTTTAGATGAACTTAAAGGGATAACTTTGATTGCAAAAGAACAAAATTGTTCTACTGAGGAGAAACGATAGCGGCAGTAAATCTAGTGTCTATTACAAAATATAATTCTACAGATCCTTTCACCATAAATGTCTTTAGCTATGATGTGCAAAGTGCACCAGTCCCCTTAAGGCTCACTCCTGTAATGCTCAAGGCCCTGGGAGGTTTGGTACCAGCTTGGTTCAAAGTGCAGTAAGAGCAGATGCACGGAGGGAGAAACTTTTATTTAGGTGTCATGAATATGTATGCAAATACTTCTACTGCTATTCACAGACTTGATCCATAGTGAAATTTCACTATTTTCAGTCATATCCATGGATAATCAGAGCACAGATAGCTAGACAATATACCTATAGAAAATTCTTTGTAGCACAAACTTCCTGTTTTTATAAAAAAAAACCAAAAAAACCCATCTTCAGCAAGGTGAGCTCTGTTCAATAGGGTCCACAAAAACTTTATGTTACCTGGTGTTGTTTCTAGATGTCCCTGGCAGAACCCCAGAGTTGACATATACTGCCTCATCTCATCCAAAAATGCCAAACAGCTCAACCCTGCTTGAGAACGGTGAGATAGTGCCTGGTGACCAAAGATGTTGGGACCACCCTCATGTTTAACTTGTCTTCCATCTTGGAATAGCCCAGGCAAATACTGGCATTCATCAACCTTCCAGTGCATATTACAACACAAGTAGTGATGGCATTGAGAAGAGATGAAATATAAAATGCTACAGAGTTATAACTCAGCCATATAAAGTCCAGTAACTCAGTAGATTTTCTTTAAAACAGAAGAAAATCCCCACATGAGAAAATTATAGGCATGTGATTAAAGATGCAAGAGAACAAGCAATAGTCCATCTCAGATCTTTCAGGCATTGTGTACATTTGCAGTCCAGAAGTAGCAGAACAATTTGATTAATCCTTCAGTTTTGTGTAGATAGTTCCCATTTTTATCAGAACAATTAGCTGTGCAAGGGAGCCTGGCAGTCTCAGAGAGAACAGCAGTGAAGCAGTAGCATAACTCTCACACTCCATGCTGGTTTTTTTCTGTGCACATGCAAAAGATAACTGCTTGTGGTGCCATAAGCACCATAATGCCTCTCAGAGACCCTAAATTCATCCCCAAGGATTGAGAGTATGAACATTTATGTGGTTATTTATGCAACAGACAAAAGTGCAGTACAGGTAAGTATGACAGAAAGAGTTACTGAGTGAACATGTAGCTAATCAATGTATTTGAACAGATCTGCCATACTTACTCATAAACGTATAAATGCTGTAAGTAATGAACACACAAAATATGAACACACTCATTTGTCTACTTATGAAGAATCAATTATTTCCTTATCATTTTTTGTATTCCAGCCTATATTGCAGAGGATCATTTTGTCTTACTTCACTGAAAATATAATAAATCTTCAATACATCACCAAATCTAACAAATTAGTACAAATCTTGTAGTATTCTTTCTTTTCTAATCTAAAAAGGGCACGTGTAAGACCAAACCTTCAAAGCAACCCATCACTTGCTTCTTAGTTCAAGTCCATTTAATTTTATAAATTCATTACTCTTTGCACATTACTTTCCCTGATGTTATAAAATACACTTTTTTTTCCTGATTGCACAGCATTCAGACAAATATTTCTACAGAACTTAGAAAAAACCCCAAATATTCTCAGTGTTAAATAAGAGGTAGATTTCTGATTGAGTTTATTACTAGTATGACTGAAGTACTTATAGCACTCCATGTAGTATTATACTAGATCTCCTCTGGTTTTCTATGTGTTTAAAGAGCTTTAGTCCCAGAAATCTATCTCAATCTAAGTCACAGAAATGAAGTCAGAAGTATACAGTAAAACCATACATAGTAAGAAGTTTACATTGGCTATTGCAGAATTTTGAAAGCTCTCTAAAGAAAAGAAAAATTGTAAGAATTTTATAATACACTGGTATTCCTTAATCAAGTGCTGTATTTCGAAATTAAATATTTAATAATGGAAGTCAAACACCTAGCTAAATTTATGGTAATACCTTTGATGTGCACTTATCTAAATATCTACTCTTATAACACAGGAAAAGCCCCATGTTTCCTCCCTCTTGCAGAGAGTTCTCTGTTTATTTATTATTTTGCATGCAGAAAGGTTTCCAGCAGAACAACCCTGCTAGAGTGCAATCAAAAAAACAGATTTAATGTTCTGATCTACATTGTATAGTCCTGATCTCTTCTACGGACATGAATGAGCAGATACACTGTTACTATCTTCCACATAATGTGGTTGTTTTATTTGAAGGTAACAGTTCTTGGAGAAAGGAATTTCCAGTGAAGCCTGCAGAAGGTACCTAGCACCAAGGCTGAGCTCCAAATGCACTTACTTACATTGCTTATTTACACTCCAAAAGTATAGTCAGGAGCTTTGTGTCTGAGCCAGGAGTAAACCTTTTGATCTGTTCATCTGATCAAGTCATATGGCTGTCATGGTTTTTGTGTAGGTACTGTCCCATTCCAATACCACTTCAGATTGCATGCTGCTGTGGAAGTGTATCATTTCATGCCCTGAGGAGGCTGGGATTTCTGCTCTTCCACAACACTNGGTTAGGTTTCTTTCCTTTTGCTCCTTTTTACTTGGAGAATTTTCTTTCATAAGTTGCTGGGAAACACTAACAACTGGATACCTAAAAAAAACNTGCCCTGAGGAGGCTGGGATTTCTGCTCTTCCACAACACTGCTTTAGCAATGATGTCAGATTAAGAAGTGGCATCTCCTCCTGCCATTGACTACTTGTCCCCACCTCTAACATCACAGTTTATCCTGCCAGCTGTTGCGCCAATACAGTTCAGTAAAATATAAAACAAGGAAAGAATTAGGAGAAGTTTAAAAAAAAAAAAACAAACAGTAAACCTAGAAATGTGGCCTAAATTTACCTGAGCACGAAGTATTTATTGTTTCTTATCATTTTTCGTTATCGTCTTTTATACAAATATAATTTCTGAGAGTATGTCTTCNAATTTTCCTCTGAGGGGCAGAGATACCATGACGATTGAACAGGTAAAGGACGGGGCTGGAGTAGCCGCTGTCTCTCTAGGCTTCGGGGAACAGTCAGAGCTGCTGCTTGGGGAAGGGAATTCGCTGCTGCCGCCGGAGCCTGGCCAGAGCTTCTGCCGTAGGTGAGCCTCTGCTCGTGAGAGCAGCCACTGAACCGGGAGCTTATTAAGACCTACCCCACTAAAAGAGAGACCTATCCTCAACTGTTCTTGCGACCGGGACCCTGAGCACGCCTCTCCCTGTCCCGCTGGGAGCTGGGCCACCGCAGTCCCACTCCTGCTGCTTCTTCAGTGCTGCTCTGAGCTTTCACTGCACTGTGGCCCCTCACTCCCTGCCTGATGGGACGCCCTGCTGTCCCAGCTTGCTGCCTCCTAGTCCTGCTGGGGCACTGAGACCGACTACCGAAGGTTTTGCTCCACAAAGCCTCTC
>VWZN01010149.1:0-14208 GCA_013396955.1 Regulus satrapa | reverse complement strand
GGGATAAAATTGGGATAAAACTGGGATAAAAATGGGGAAAATGAAATAAAAATGTAATAAATAANTTTAACTTAGAACTCAGCCTTCAGATGAATGCCTTTCTGCAAATAAAGCCTTACAACGAACTGAATATGCTTGTGCTCCTTTGAAGAATCTGAAACCCACAATCCCCAACATGACAATGCACAAACACCCTTCTCTCCCTGGAAATGAGTAGCAATCTTTAGTTTACTGTATTTCCCTCCTTGACTGTGGAGGGGGGCAATCTAAACATGGTGTAACATATATGCATACCCATGACTTCAACAAATCTATTTGGTGTGAATCAGCTGAAACATCAGTCTACATCCTCAAAGTCTCACATCCCTGAAACTACACATTTCTTGTGACACATGCTATTCTGTTTATCAATAACTGTGCCAGCCACTGTAAAGCTATATGAACAGTAGACAATATAAGGAATAATACCCCAATCCAGAAAACACAGAAGCACATTCTGTTTTTTTCCATGGAATGACTCATATTTTTTAAATGTTAAATAAAGTATGGGATTTCTTAGAGTGAAAATGTTTTGGCTTCAAGCTCCAATTAGCCCTAGCATAACAAGAGGGTGTCAGAAAAATACATCTTTCAAATAATCTGCCTGTAAATAACAATTTAAAAACACATTGTCACTGTTTCTTGCTTATTCACTTTTAACAGCAAAAACCCCTCTTCTCCCCTCACCTCTGTGTAGTCCATTTGTGTGCCCCTTAGGCAAGTCTCACCATAAAGCACCCTTCTTGCAGCAAGGCCCCTGAAAACCAGCAGGTTACTCTGCTCCTTTTTCAGAGCAAAGCACCAGGATGTGACAGAATTTTCATGAATCAGATTACAGCCCCAGCAAAGGATATGAAGAATTAGACCTCCAGCTGAAGGGAACAATTGGAAACACTTAATTTTGTTTAAAATATGTTAAAGAAAAGTCAGCATTAGAAAAATGTGGGATCTTATACCAGTAACTTTTCCAAGAAAAAGGTTCCCTTTAGCCAGTATACTTTCTCCAGGCAAATTAACATACAAATTTAAACAGCAGCAACAAATACTACTGAAATTATTAAAACTTCTCCAGGGGCAATGCCTCAGGGATAACATATTTAAGAAGGGAAGAAAAATTGTGAAACGACAGCAGCTGGGAGAGCAGGGTGAAAATATGTCAGAGGAACAACTCTGCAGACACCCGGGTCAGTGCAGAAGGAGGGGCAGGAGGTGCTCCAGGTGCCAGAGCTGAGATTCCCCTGTAGCCCATGGTGCAGCCCATGGTGAGGCATCTGTGCCCCTGCAGCCCATGGGGGAGCAGAGATCCACCTGCAGCCCCTGAAGGAGCCCACGCCGGAGCAGGCTGTTCCTGAAGGATTGACCTTGTAGAAAGGGACCCACATTGGAGTAGGGGAAGAGTCGTCCCCTGAGGAAGGAGCAGCTGAGAATGTGTGAACTGACCACAGCCCCATTCCCTGCCCCCTTGCACTGATGAGGGGGAGGAGGTAAAGAATTTGGGAGTAAAGTTAGGCCCAGAAAGAAAGGAGGGATTGGGGAAAGGTGTTTTAAGATTTAGTTTTTATTTCTTTGCTATTCTACTTTGATTTGATTGATAAAATATTAAGTTAGTTTCTCCAAGTTGAGCTGTTTTGCCCAAGATGGTATTTGGTGAGTGATCTCCCCCTGCCCTTATCTTCAGCCATGAGTCTTCCATTATATTTTCTTTCCCATGTCCACTTGAGGAGTNGTGAACTGACCACAGCCCCATTCCCTGCCCCCTTGCACTGATGAGGGGGAGGAGGTAAAGAATTTGGGAGTAAAGTTAGGCCCAGAAAGAAAGGAGGGATTGGGGAAAGGTGTTTTAAGATTTAGTTTTTATTTCTTTGCTATTCTACTTTGATTTGATTGATAAAATATTAAGTTAGTTTCTCCAAGTTGAGCTGTTTTGCCCAAGATGGTATTTGGTGAGTGATCTCCCCCTGCCCTTATCTTCAGCCATGAGTCTTCCATTATATTTTCTTTCCCATGTCCACTTGAGGAGTAGAGTGATAGAGTGGCTTGGTGGGCACCTGTTCAGCCAGGGTCATCCCATAACACCTTGGCAAAAGCTTTAAGACCCAGTTGTGCTGGAAGAGCACCAGAATTATAAAACTCAGAACATATGGGTGTGGGGAGTCCATGCATGTTCACAGCAAGCTGGCAATGTGCAGTGGCTTAGCCTCCGTTTCCCACAACAATCCATTGGCAGAATCTGATGAGGACAAGCCTGGGATGCGTGGCTGAGGCAGTACCACCTCCAGGGGCCAAATCTCCACCCGAGCAGGGGACATAGCCGGTCACCACTGGTGCCGTGGTTTCACTGCTGTACCTGAAAACTGGCTCACTCCCCATTGCTTCCAGCCTCAGCTTTGCAGTGCCTCACTGTCTCTTTCAACCTTCCAGCAGGCTAACTCTGGGCAGAGGAGGTCTGCCTGGGATTGTGGGCCCCAGCACAACTGCAGCCCCTGCCAACCACCTGCCATCACTCTTCTCATGAGATGGGAACGGACGTCCCTGCCTTACCACATCCCCTTCTTGCCCAACTCCCAACACCCCAGCTGAGAGGGCTTACAGTCCAGGCTAGGCAGCTACTGCAGCCATCTTTGTATGAAACCTTGGACAGCTCTGGTGGCAATGGGGTGCAATCCCATGACCGGCTATCCTCTGCCAGGCACAGCCCCCTGCACACCACTTACACTTTTTGGGTCCTTGTACCCCCACATTAGAGACTCTCTCCATAGGATCTACATGCTGCACCCCCCTTCCTAGTTTCAGATCTTTTAATGGTACAAATTATTTCCTCAACAGGCCACCAAGCTCTCAAAGGAATTGGAAAGACAAGTCCCAGCAGAGATGTTTATCAATGTCAAGGTTCCAGTTAAGGAAAATGTATGAGGGAGCTGTGAGAGCATTACTCATACAGCATGCAAAGCTGTGGCCAGGATGCAAACACAGGCATGCTCCCACAGTTAGGTCCAGCCATAGCTGAAGCTTTACAAGATCTGAGCTAGTGAGTTCCAACTTCTGTTGTAACTGCCTGAGCTGCCAAGTGTTTAACAAGCTACAAATTATTTGTATTTTCATTGTAAACAGGTTGCTTTCATTTAAAAATTAACTTCTAGAAGCAAACACTACAGTTTAAGAAGGAAGCTGATAGAAATAACAAAAAAAATTCTAACTGCATGTTACATTTTTACAATAGTCCCTGTAGAACAGATACTTCAGTCTTTAAAAGTAAGCAACCAAATAAACACCTATTTAAATGTTGTCTCATTCAAAATAATACTGAGTTACAGAATTTGTGTGAGAGTACCATATTCTGCACCATTAGGTAATTAAAAATTCCACTGCAAGCATGAAACAGCAGAAGCTGCATGATCCTCCTCTAGTGACCATCTCACAAAGAACTGTCCTCCAATTCCATCCTCATAAGCCTGCAGATGAAACATGCTTTTGCAACCATTTAAAAAAAAAGAAGCTAATAGTTTCTTATAGTGTGAATAACTTAGCAGATTTCAAACTGTTGATATTTCCTCTCCTTGCCCTTTGTTCAGATGTGGCTTGTTGAAGTAGCACCCCTTTGTCCCTCCCCAAATTATCCCTGCCTAGCTATGTCGAGGGGAAGGCAAGGGTGCCCTTCATGACCAAGATAAAAAGTCAAGGGATGCTTNCATAGAAACTAGAGAACACCAGGTATGTGCACTACCATAGCTTGTGGCCTCTCATGAATATTGTGTATAAATCCACAAGTCTCAATTTATTGTTCACTTTTTATTTAGTATCCAGACACACCTCAAAGGTTTTTGTGCATTCCAACTTTTCCATTTCTCACTGCCTAGATCTCAGTGTTTTAGCCAATTAGTTTCATTCAGCATAAATTCAAGCATTCACCTCATGTGACATGGCCCATTGCAGGCATCAGGCAACAAGTGCAGCTGCATGCTGCCTCATTGCAAGCTACAGACCAGTACCTGCATAACACAGGGCACTCTGGGGACCAGCAGTATATACTTATTTAAAGGGAAGAGCTTTCTCCAATGGTGCATAGGTATATAGTTTGGAGAGGTCTGTATGCCTATATAGACTATTGTGGCAGAAAGAGGATGGCAAGGTGGCTGTTGCAGAGAGCAACCAGAACTTCTGACTCTCCAAGTCAATCATCCCTCCCACAGATGCAGTTGCTGTTGCAGTAAGGAGGCATGGGGGGACTCCACTGCTAGAAGCAATTTGGGAACAAAATTCTAGGGAAGAGGGGCTTGCAAAGGGAAAGACTTTCGAGTGGAGTTATTACTTCAGGAGAGCCTTTCACCCTGTCCCTTGGGGTGAGGAGAGACTTGGTCATGCTCCCACTGTATTCCTACCCAGGCTCAGCAGAAGTCTGTACAGAGGCAGCACTGGGCACAACAACTGTGACAGTGCTTTTTCTCTCCCCCCAATATTCCTGGCTAGCTGGGGGGGAGGAGAGAGAAGTCACATCACAGAACCAGAATAAAGACGCTAGGGCTGCCTTTCTCTCTGGGATATGTTCAGATGTTTTATTCTGGCATGGATCCAGGAAGGAAAGGAGACCAAGGGGGTTTTGCCTGTGCCTTTTAAAACCCTAGGGGCAGAACTGGGGAGTGACAGGTATTCTGACCTATTAGGGGTCCCTAGGGAGGAGAAAAGAGGGTAGGAATGGTTTTTGCAAGTCATCATAGCTGGAAGATACAGATAACAATGACCGTTTGCTGGACTTGCCAGATATGTGATAACTTGGGGCTCACATATGCATTACCATAAACAACAAAGCATCACTTCTCTCCTACCAAATTTGCAAGCTGTTGTTAAAAAGTGGAGATCAAACAGAACAAAAGAATAGTCCAACTGTGCTTACCAAATTATAGCCCTGCTATCAGTATCACCTAACTGCTCAATTTACATTGGAATTAAATTGCCTAAGTTAGTTTCATTAATTCGACACAACCAGATTGTTCCTTTAATTCCACTGATACAGGTCTGGTGTCTATATGCATAAATGCCTAGAAATTTAGAGTTATTCAGCTAAGCAAGTTACACCCCCTCCATGTTATCAAAAGACAGGCTTCTTATCAGAAGCCAGGTATAAATCCAATAGCTATCTTTTACTTTCATTATTAACATCATGCCACATTCTTTCCTCTGCACATAATCTCATCACATATTATCTGCATCTCAGAAAATACAAAACGTCACAAAAAAAGAAGAATACAAGTTACCTTAATTAAAATGTTTGAAATTTTAATTGAGATCCATGTTTGTTTTACAACAGTTTCTCCAAGGCTAGCTACGATGAAACACAAGAATAATTTTTAATGATACTAAATAAAAGCACAAATCTCAAGAAATAATTTTGCATTTGGAGAAGACTGAATAGAAGAGCCTGATTTAAAGCAAGATCTACAGGAATACCAAGAGCATTAGGGAACATCCTTGCAAAAAATCCTCACTTAGGGCTTTGAAAACAAAGTTTTTCAGAAGTAGGAAGGCACCTCTAATCTCAAGGCAATAATTGAGAATTGGAAGTTCTTAGCATCCTTAAACATAGAGCCAGACAAGTATTTTCTAATAAAACTTAAGATTAATAGGTCATTACTGTAAAGTTATTAAAATTATATTGATTCTTGCCACTGGGATCTGGCACTGTAATTGACAGTCACTCAGTTGTTCCTAATTTATTGGATTAAGCAAATAATGCGATATTTCATGGATGCTATTGTTTTGTTGTCTAATACTGATTAAAATATTTACACTCCTACTTTTCAATTTACATTTTAGCATTCATACGTATGGCTTTTACTTTTAGTATGTCTTTGTGTCAAGTGTCACAATTTCATTTTAAAAAAGTAAGGAACCTGATACCATATAGACAAGCCTTCTCTATATGTAATATTTCTTTTCAAAAATGACAATTTATAAAATAAGTGTCTGCTGGTAGCTTTCTTCCAGCTCATGTTTACCACAGAATCTACTGAGCTTTTCCAAATTTCAAGTGTCCCTCTTAGAGTGGCCTGCTGCCTCTACATGGAATCTGTTTCCTCCCTCATCCCCTCCTAAATTTAATGAAAAAAACTCCTAAATTGGTAGCTGACAATTTTAAGCAAAAATATAAAGCACTATAACATTATCCACATTGCATTTTATTGAACTAGGCTGAACATTCTCTCTAGGAGCTTTGTGGAAATTGTTAGGAAACAGCAAACTGCCCAGAAAATTCACAGGTATCTGATTATCTACTTACATTAGAACCTACCAGATTTTACTGAGTCTTCTGCCACAGACACCCTGCAAATCTATAACAAGAGTTTGCTTCTATAACAAGAGGAAGAGAGGCAAAGTTACTCTTACATATACCCAGGGATAATGTAAATTATACAAGCTAATAATTATTAAAATCCTGACAAAGCTGTGGTAGTTTCTGTTCCATGGCATTACAGGAATGGCAAAGTTATTTTTCACATATGAGAGGTTAGAAAACTAACTTTGGTCCACTTGTCCAGCTTCCTATGGACAGCATATTGGAAAGGCGACCACTGACCATTGGTTCAAAAACCAATGTAAAAGCCAGCAAAAATAACTGGGACTTCATTCCTAAAGCTGCACAGTGTGGTTATTTGTTCTAGTTATCCACCTTTTCATTCTGTGTGTCCACTAGTTGTTGAGTTTTTAAGTCTTCAGCTTGTTCATGATCTTCCATATCTGCATCATCTACTTGACTAGTTTCATTTTCTTCTGCTTCTCCTTGATCAACACTTTCATATTCTACTTGTTCAAGGTCTGTTCCATCTATAAGTTCTGCCTGTACTTCTTCCATCTGTATTCGATTTACATGGCCAACATGCAATTGCTCCACGTGAACTTCAGCACCTTGTTCAGTCTGAATGTGTTCAACTTCTAAATAACTAATTTGCACCTGTTCTTGCAGTTCCTCCATCTGTGTGCCTTTCACTTGATTGTCCTGTATGAGATCCTGGTGCATCTGTTCCACAGTTACCTGTGCAGGATCCACTTGCACCTGAATTACTGGTAGGACATGGACTTGCTCCACTTGTTCTATTATAGTCATTGATGTTACTGGTTCAGCTTCCATAGCTTCCACTGGAAGAATCTCTTCTGTCACTATTTGTTCTGAAATATTGTGCATGTCTTTGAGATGCCTTCGCAGCTCACTGCCTTGCATAAACCACAAATCACATAAGGTACAGTGGTTGGGTTTGTTGCCAGTGTGTATTACCAAATGATTTTTAAATTGATCCCAGCTGTTAAAAACGCTGTTACAAACCTGAAACAAAAGATACAGTGTGGTAAACGGTGCCAACATAAATATAACAAAGTATAGTGCCTATATCAGATAATGGCTTCACATAGTGTAGCTTCTTGATACTTGGATTTTAAAAATCCCCACCATGTATGTTAGAGGTAAAAGGTGAGAAGTCAGCTTCAAATGAATAGAAGACCTGGTATTTATTTATTTTTAAGATAGTGTGCCATTTTGAGTTGTGCATACAGAGGATACCTACAAAATTAATGAGTCAGTATAGCATGTAAAAGCTTTCTTATTTTAACTTTATGTGAAATTCACATTCAGATTCATACCCCAATAAATGTCTGATGCTAGAATTTGGAGTGGAAATCTATTTATGTAATATCATATGATCAAAGTGCAAGTCAAACTGTCCTTTTATTGAAGTTCTAGATGCAGTACTAATAGCCTACTTTTACTTATCAGTTTTCATTTGTTCATGGCATTGTAAGATTTATCTGGATAGACTAAACTCTCACATTTTGCCATTACAAAAAAAATATTTGAGTGATTTTAGCAGATAAAAATCTCTTAAAACTCTGTCTTTTAAAGTCTCTTCCAGCTAAAAGTACTGCTTTGACTGCAGACATACTATTTTCATAAAGAACATTAGCACACTTCCTTCCCTTCAGCTGGCAGTCAGTTAAGTAGCTTGAAAACAATACACAAAGACTGCAGAAATTAATGAGGAGCCAGGGTAGAAGAGAAAGAAGAGTGGGGTAGAGTCAGGCTTGAGCTAAAGAAACAAGGTCAGGGGTTTTTGTCCATACAAGTGCTCCTGGCTTCAGAAAGAAGCAAAGAACATACATTTTTCTGTTGGAACCCCTTCACTGTTGGCAAATAATTTTGAAACAGAATGTTCGCCTCAATTTACAGCAACAGCACAAAAGGATGATTATCTGAAAGGGATTGTGGGAGGATGGATTGTAAAAGAATAGAGATAGTGCTGAATGCAATCTCGCCCCTGATAAATTGCAGCTGTACTAATTACCAAAGAGTGGGAACAGCCTTGCCCTTAATAGGTCACTGCTATGTCCAATGAGGATGGGTGTTATCAGAGTGAGTTGGTTGAGAGTTAGTTGGTATCTTCTGGCTGTACTGTGAGGAGGAAGGGTCAGGCAGTCATGTGAGGGACAGAAAGGGTTAGGCAATTGTGTAAGGAACAGGAAGGAGTTAGGTGGTCATGCAGAAGGAAGGAAGAGGGAAAGAGAGGAGTCAGAAGGCTGCATGATGCTATCTGTGGGAGTTCACAGGGAATAGGTATGAACGTTTTTAAGATAATAAGCAACTGACACTTGCAGTCAGTTGTGAGTCCACCATCAATTAGTGCCTTGTGCGAGGGGGAAGCAACCAACAATAAGGGATTAACTCAAGGAACAAATCTTTGTAATGGAGCTGAATATCCCTATTTTGCTGTTGAAATCTTAAAACCACATTTGTGATGCTAGTAACATGCTTTTTGTATGTGTGACCCCATGGCTCATGCTTTAGAAAGAAGTTGCACAGACAGACTTCTTAAAATACTAACCTTACAGAGAAACACTCAAAATTAATTAGTCATACATAAAGGTCATGACTATCAGTAATGCCCAAGCACCTAATTACTGTTCCTGCCATGTGGAGCCTAATTCAGTACTCAAGGCATTCACTGAAGAGCACCAAAAGTGCTCATCAAGCAAGTGCAATTTTGGTTTTTTTTCTTGTTCAGTGAGCCAAGATTTTATTTATTGAACACTATTCAAATTCAGTTCTAAAGATAAAAGAAATCAAGAAGAATTTATCCAAGAATTCTTGTAGTTGCTGCAGGCTGAAAAAACACTAACCCACATTCACAGTTATCTGTAACAGAAAGCTACAAGGTGAAGCAATTAAACTAAAGGGTCACAAGGCAAAACAGTATCTTCAGTGACATTACTAGGTACAATTTTGCATTATATAGTAGCTCTCATGTTCAGAACAAACTTATCTTTAAGACAAAGTCATGTTCCCAAGAATTAACTTCAGTCTAGCATAACAACTAAGCAATGCCACAGCATCGGTGAAAGTTGTGATTAAATGATGAATTTATTCACCTCCTGCAGTATTTGCTGCTTTCTGTGATTAAGATCACTTTCTTTTTTTGAAACAAATAAAGCCAATATCCAACAGTTTTCTTTACTACATGACCCAATTTAACCTCAAACTACAACAATTCTGTGAACTGAATAAGGTGTGAGCCTTATTTGAGACTTTCACAACAGTGGGGAAGCAAAATGGCAAATAAAAATGTTACATACAATCAACCTCAGCTCTCATATTTTCTAGCTTTTCAGAATCAACTTTTAAAAGCTAAGTAATATTCTTCTGAACTGCTTTTCACATGTCAGTTGCATAGTGACCAAGTACCCTAGCTATTAATCTACAGCATTTATATTTGCTTAAGACATTACCGATTGTCATTATAAGTTGAAATTGCTTTCTAGCCAGTCAGTATATTGGTATTAAACAGACAAATAATAAATTAGGAAATAAAATAGTATTTTGTATTTCGGACTTTAGTGAAGCATGCTTAAAGCAGGAAAGGCCTAGGTCTGTGCATCAAGAAGCAGAAAGATCAGTAAGATGCAGATGAACACTTACCTGCTCACAAGAATCTAACTGATTAACTGTAATGGAGCTCCATATCAGTAATTTCATATTTTAAATGAAACTACTTAGATATGAGAATTTACCTTCATGTCATGGTTGAATGCAATCTTTATACTTTATTTTGCTAAAATTAGTTATTGGAGACAAAAGTCCACTCTTTATGCCTTTCCTGCTCAGTATTCTCACCCTTCCTCAGCACAGGAAGGAGGTGTCTACCCTCGGGCTCTGCTACTTCTATTACCCACCTGACATTCGTATAGCTTCTTTCTTCCCTTTTTAGCTCCAGCTCCAGACTGACAGGCTGTCAGGTGACATTTGAGTGTACTGTTCCTAGCAAAATGCTCATGGCAGTTTGGACATTCAAATGGTTTTTCACCTGTTAAGACAGAAACAGGGATTTGTAAGTGTATAAAACCAGCCAGGTTTTGGTCAGCTCTTCCTTTTGTGTAGGTTGATGAATATGCTGTAAAGATGTGGCCAACTGGACTGTTTTACAGAAGAAAAAGACATTCTATGTAAATTTTATGTAAATAAAATTGCAAAAACCTAATGTGGAGTCATAACTCTCATTTATAAAAACAAACTGAACAAAACAAAACAAAGCCCACAGACATGATAAAGTAACATGATTCCCAGTGTCATTTAAGGTATATTCAGGTTTTTATGAATACTAGGTTATTATTCTGATGAAATATCTTAAAGAACTAGGAGCTATTTCTCTCTTTTTAACTGATAATAACAGTTAAAGACTCAACATTAGTATATACAAAGTGACACATTAAAGAAGGAGTTATTTAAATAATAGAAAGGGTTTTTTTTTCAAGAACAATGACAGTTTATGCTTGAGAGCTGAAACTAAGCTCCAGAAAAAGAAGTTGGCACAGAATGACCATGAAGTAACAATGCATTGATATTAAACCAAACCAAGCTCAGAAACTTTAATTCAAAGTAGTATACTGTTATAACCATCATCAAATAGTAACAAATAACAAATGCTGTCTCTGTTTACTAATTTCATCATGCACAAATACAATGAAATTCAAGGAAATTAAAGTACAAAATTAGTAACAGTGTGTTTCTTCTAAGTCTGTAATTAATCTGTGAAGGTACTTATACCAATATCACTACTGAAAAACTATTTAATGAACTCCAAAAGAGGCTGAGACATGTCATTGAGTAACAAGAATCTATTCTAGCTTGATTCAGTTTAAAAGCCTACATTTTCAGGGATGTAGTAATTACTGACAACTGAGATGGAAAGCAAATAAACCCGTATTTTGAGAAATAAAGATATTCAGCAGCATCTAACTAATTTTTCAAAATAAATACACAAGTAGCCTATAATTCCCACTTATACACCCAAAGGCCACAGTAAAACATTAAATGGAGGGAACATTCCCCTTAATGGTTAAAAAAGGCTACCTTTTTGGAAACGTTCATACAGGTAATGCAGAGTATGCTGAACTACCATCTGCCTCGCAGATCAAAAATCACAGACATTGCACAAGCAACCAAATATATTGGTGAGCCTAAAGAATACCCCAAGAGGTGATCCCCGGGAGTAAAAAACTGGACAAGGAAAGCAAGAGACTGGCATGGCAAAGTAGGGAACTGCTGGTCAAACTAAAAGGAAAGAAGGAAATGCACAGGCAGTGGGAGCAACAACAGCTATCCTGGGAAGAGTATAGAGATGGAATTTGGCTGTGTAGGGATAAGGTGAAGAAGGCCAAGGTGAAGCTTGAACTGAACCTGGCAAAGGACACAAAGAATAACAGGAAGGGCTTCTACAGGTCTGTCAGCCAGAAAAGGAAGGTCAAAGAAGCTGTTACCCCCTGATAAACAGTGCTGGCAAACTCAAAACAATGGACAAAGAGAAGGCTGAGGTACTCAACTGTTTTGACTCAGTCTTCAATGCCAACCTCTCTTCCCATACCTGTCGAATAGATAGACAGCAGGATGAGGACTGGAGGAGCAAAGTATCTCCTACTCTAAGATGAGGCTCATGACCACCTGTGGAACCTGAATGCACATAAGTCCATGGGACCTGATAAAATGCATCCCAGAGGCCTGAGGGCTGATGTAGTTGCCAAGCAACTCTCCATGATATTTGAAAAATCGTGGCTGGCAGGTGAAGTCCCAGGTGACTGGAAAAAGAGAAACTTGCCCCCATCTTTAAAAAGGGTAGAAGGAGGACCCTGGGAACCACTGCCCTGTCATCATCACGTCTGTGCCTGGGAAGATCATGGAACAGATCCTCCAGGAAGCTCTGCAAAGGTACACGGAGGGCAGGGAGATGATTCAGGACAGCCAGCATGGCTTCACCAAGGGCAAGTCGTGCCTGACCAACCTAGTGGCCTCCTGTGATGAAGTGACTCCATCAGTGGGCAAGGGAAGGGCTGCAGATGTCCTTTCTGTGGAGTTCTGTAAAGCCTTTGACATGGAGCCCCACAACATCCTTCTCTCTAAATTGGAGAGAGATACATTTGATGGGTGGACTCAGAGGGGTAAGAAAGTGGTTGGATAGTTGTTGTGATTTGACACCAGCCAAACGCCAGGTGCCCATGAAAGTCCTTCACTTACCTTTTCTTGCTACAGTTGGGCAGAGGGAAAAAAATTAATGAAGGGTTCATGAGTTGAGATAAGGACTGGAAGAAAAACATTCTAAGGGCAAAACAGGTTCAAACTTAAAGGTATAAAGTAAATTTATTATTAACAGTCAGAGGAGGATAATGAGATGCAAAATATGCCTTTAAAACACTTTTTCCCCCAGTCCTCTCTTTTCCACCGACAGCACAGGGAGACAAGGCGTGGGGGTCTTGGTGAGTTTGTCATTCGAGATCTTTTTCTGTTCGCTCAGGGAGAGGAGTCTTTTCTCTGCTATGCTGTGGGGTCCCTCCCGTGGGCAAATGGTCTTCCCAAAACTGTTGAGGCATGGGTCACATGTCCACAGGGTGCAGTCTTTTAAGTCTAGACTTCTCTAGTTTGGAAGCAAGGGTCTTTTCTATCTCTGAAAGCAGGGGCCTTCTTTATTTGGGTTTCTTACTAGATAACAGCTTTTTTTGGTNTTTTCCACCGACAGCACAGGGAGACAAGGCGTGGGGGTCTTGGTGAGTTTGTCATTCGAGATCTTTTTCTGTTCGCTCAGGGAGAGGAGTCTTTTCTCTGCTATGCTGTGGGGTCCCTCCCGTGGGCAAATGGTCTTCCCAAAACTGTTGAGGCATGGGTCACATGTCCACAGGGTGCAGTCTTTTAAGTCTAGACTTCTCTAGTTTGGAAGCAAGGGTCTTTTCTATCTCTGAAAGCAGGGGCCTTCTTTATTTGGGTTTCTTACTAGATAACAGCTTTTTTTGGTATCCACCCACTCCAGCGTGAGCACTTTTCTCATGGACTGCACGTGGATTCTGCATCTCCTGTGGACTTCATGCACTACAGGGGGACAGTTTGTTTCACCATAGTCCTCACTGCGGCTTGTAAAGAAATTTTTGGCTCTGATGCTTGGATCACCTGCTCCCCCTCTTTCTTTTCCACTGACCTTGGTGCTGCCATAATTTTTCCTCACATGTCTTCCCTTCCTCCTCTTCTCTGACTAGAAGAAAAATTTCTGCTCATGGGTACTGTGGAGGTGCAGCAGGAGAGCAGAACTCGGAGCACTGCTCAACTCATGACTGGGATGGATGTGGTGAGTTTGGTAGGCCACAGGCCCTGGCAATCCGAGGCAGAACNGGGGGACAGTTTGTTTCACCATAGTCCTCACTGCGGCTTGTAAAGAAATTTTTGGCTCTGATGCTTGGATCACCTGCTCCCCCTCTTTCTTTTCCACTGACCTTGGTGCTGCCATAATTTTTCCTCACATGTCTTCCCTTCCTCCTCTTCTCTGACTAGAAGAAAAATTTCTGCTCATGGGTACTGTGGAGGTGCAGCAGGAGAGCAGAACTCGGAGCACTGCTCAACTCATGACTGGGATGGATGTGGTGAGTTTGGTAGGCCACAGGCCCTGGCAATCCGAGGCAGAACCCTGAATGGAGAAGCAAGAAGTGTGCTTGGTATGCTTTGTTTAAAAGAGATCATGCAAGATCATACCTGTCTGTGCAGGTTTGTACAGGTCTGCAAAAGCTCTGTGCAGAGCTCTGNTGTGCAGAGCTCTGATTATGTTACGTAGAAACACCAGTCATATGGTTGTGTTATTTTTAGCTATAGTTGAAAAG
>VWZN01010147.1:207323-238649 GCA_013396955.1 Regulus satrapa | reverse complement strand
TTTTTTTTTTTTTTTTTTTTTTCTTTGAGAAGCACATATGTTAAAGCTGTCAATACAATGCTTGGTTATCAATAAAACTCATAGGACTATTAATACTAGTTTCTCAGCATGTTGTTTTCATACAACGTGTTCTCTTTGTGTCAGAGTATTCTGCCATTAGCTCAGTGGATTTGGTGACAGGTTGTTATAACTGCATTTCAGAATATAGAGATAAAATAATGATCTCTATAAATACATATCTCTGCCACCAGAACTAGCTTCTTCTCTCAAAGTGTAGAGAAGATTTTCTTCCTGACAGTTTTTTAAAAATTTGGATTTTGTTCTTTGTTAGAAGCAAAGTTTCTGGNNNNTTGTTAGAAGCAAAGTTTCTGGGTAACAGGGAGAAAACAAACATTTTCCTGATTAAACCTGTATTTTCATGTGTGTGTCCTTTTTGGTATCTTGATGCCTTCAAGTAGGAGCTGTAATTTCATCATCATAGATTTTGATTCCTGAACTAATCTTTCTTCAAAGCTCTTGATGCTATCCCTGATTGAAAGTGCAACCTGAAATTGTACTTTCTAGATTTATTTCTGGTATCTAGGAATAACACTGTTTTACATATTGAAAAGAGTTCAGTGATTCTTAAATAAAAAAATACAAAGCTTACATGAGACTTTCTTTTCATTGTTCTGGGCAAATTTTGCTCAGTAAGGAATTATTAATGGTAAATCATTTTGGTAATTATTTGTGATGGATTCAACTAATTATTAGTAATGGTTGCATTTCAACTCCCGCTTTCTTTCCCCCCTCCCCCCAAGTATAGTATCTTGGATATTCAGTGTTTAGAACTGCATTAGAAAAACACGCCATATGGTATTGCTTGTCTTCCCTGATTGAATATAACATCTGTAGCACCAGCTGTTACTTTGCAGATTCCTGAGTAGACTGTGTAGATTTCATCTGCAGGTGTTCAAGCATTCACTTTCATATTTGTTTTCAGGATGGATTGTCTGAAAATTAGACTGAGATTTATTTGAAAGTATGAAAGACATCCAAGTATGAATATTGTTTAAAAGTAAGAGTATTTTCAGTTAGAAATTTGAAAATTTATGTGCAAGATAAAAGCGTGGCATTGTCCAGCATTTTTGCAGTGCATAAACTTTGCTGGATTTTTTGCAAAGTTGCACAAGTAGAAGTAATCAATTGTTTCTCTTTAAAAAATGTAAACAACAAAAAAATCTCTGTATGGAGTCAGGCTACATGTATTAAATTTCCTTGTAATACGAATGCATACAAGGCATAAAAGCTACATTGCATGAAATTTTCATGTTTGAATGCTTCACATTGGGATTTTAGAGTTACTGAGATATTTTAATTTCATTAAAATAATGAAATAATGCTTTTCTCAACAATGTAAAGACTTGGTTACAGTAAAAGCTAAGAGGCTTTTATTGACATTTAGAAGTCTGTTAGTAACTGGATCAAAATAACAAAACAGTTTTCTCTGTCAGAGGTTGGATAGCATTTATAGTTATTTATTTAAAGTTTCCAGTAAGTATTCTATGTCATTTTTCTGGTAAAAGCAGAACGAGCAGAACTAAGCAGGGACTTTGGAGTGCTGGAAAAAGCAGGGTATTCCCAGAATGACTGTTAGAGCACCCAAAAAATCTTGAGAGTCCAAGATTCAAGGAAGGAGCTTGTACTCTCAACTAGTAGCAGATAGGGTGGTATTTATAGTTCCTGTGGGGAAGACTATACAGTATCTCATTAGATTATTAGTGTCCTTTCCATCTTCCTTTGCCCCAAACTGGTGGATGAGAACCTTTGTTCCTTTCAGGTATTATTTTCTGGCCTTTTGTTTCACTGCCTTACAGATACATGTGAGTTTTCTGGCTGTTCACTGTCCCTGACAGGGCAGGTGGATGGTTTCAAACATTCACAGTCCTTCTAGCTGGATGGGTTATTGATGAAATTGCTGTTCAGATCTGATGACAATTTAATACAGTACATGATAACTGAACTGAGTGACCTTTGCTGCAATTGATGTTGGCCTTTCTCCCTGTTAAGAGACCACCTAATTTATCTAACTTAGGGGAAGTACTGTGATTGTTGCATAAACTGTCTTGCACAAAGATATTTGCCATTCATCCTGAAAAGGTTGAGTGGACACTAGTAATCAGAAAAGGTCAAAGAGCGTGATTTAAGATTGTTTAATTTTAGTGCTCTTTTTCAGAGGTAAAAGTACGTTAGTGCATTATGAAGCCAAGTGTCTATGTCCAGTGTAGGTGAGTCTGGTGGAGGCAGACTCAGTCTTCAGTAGCATAGAAGACTTTAAAGAGTGTTACCCGGACTTTCAGTATATAGGTGTTAGAACAAAATACAAGTTTTAGACTTAGGCTTGTCTTCAATTTTCACAGAAGATGTCCAATTTTTTTTAGTTATATCATTAAGTTTGTGTAAATGTAGTTAATGTTTCATAGAAACATACACAAACACCATTAGTGAAAATGGATAGAATCTTTTAAAATATGATATTTAGGTTAATTTATACAGGCTATTTTCTGCAGAGTTTCTGCTGTTTCAGAACTTGCCTTATTCAAATGGCATTAACTACCACTTCTATGCTGAAGCTCAAAATTGTCAAAGAGAAATGAAGAATAAACTGTCTGCATGCTTTTCTTCAACATATATTTTTCTAATCCACAAAGATTATTTTCTGTTCAATTATTCTGTATTTTGGAGAGTTTTAGCAGGAGATGATTAGCACAGTGATGTTGTTACCTCCTGCTTTCCCTGTTAACCTGATCACATTAGTCCATTACTTTTGATGTGTGCATACAGAGTGCACAGAAATTTCCTGCCCACTTAGAATATTTTATTGCATGTTGGGACATTTTGCCATGTAGGATAATGCCCCCTCACCTCCTCTTTTTAAAATTTTATGTTTTGTATTTCAACCTGTATCTGGAGATAATTTTTTCTTTGTTATATTAAGCTCTAAGTCTTAACCATGGCTGTTGTGAATCCTGTGGGTTAGCAGAGGGACACAACATTTAAATAGATGCAAACATTGTTTCAGAACCCTCTGAGTGACCAAGTCTATTCTAACATCAATGTATGTATGTGCAGCCCTTCATTCCAGGCACCCAATTTTCTCATGTCTTTAGAAGTTAGTCTGTTTGAACAGTAACTATGGATATCAAATTACTTCAAATCATTGAGATTGTATAATAAACTTAATTTTGTATTTAATTAGGTAAATTTCAGTATAAGTTTTCATAGCACTGGTGCATTAATGCAGAGAAGGGCTATACTTACACAGCTGTGAGATTCAGGTCTTTTTGGGATTGTCCTAAACTGACCTCTATGAAGTACCCTAGAGGTAGAAGCAGAACCACTTTAACTTCTCATCCTTATCTTGGTCAATGATAAGACATAAGTAAACACAGGGCACTTTAGTCTGTTTTACCAAGTTTTTTTTTTAACCTTCACTCATTCCATAGGACTGTAGTCATCATTCCATTGTGTAGACACATGTGCATGCCTGTGAACCAAGCTTATTTACCCAGGGCACAGTGTGCCTTGATTGAAGTTTCATTACAAGCTCGTTAACAGCTAGGTTAAAGAGAGTATGCAGACTGTCTGGGAGTTAATTAGTTCCCATCAGCAAAATTATTAGCACAGTAGGTCAGAGTTACTCCTGCCAAGTGAAAGCCTCAATAATCAGTGCAGTATCTGGGTCAGAGACCAATCCGATCATAAAATCTGCGATCGCTCGGGCCTGGAGGGTGCAGGGTCAGAGCCAGTGGTACCGCCAAGCTCATGATGTGGAGTTGCTCCTCTATCACTGATACCATTATGTGCTGAACGTTAGCAGTAGCTTTTTTTTTTTTTTTTCTTTTTTTACATTTTTTGCTGACACTCTGGAATATCAGCTATTGTCAATAATAATGTTCAAGCCTGAGGCAGCAGCTTCCATGATGAATCACCACCACAGGAGATGTGTGAATTGGAATGTTTTGGAATGTTTTTGCTTTGAAAATACAGCTCTAATAAGGACCCCATCACAGGAAGTAGGAGTTAACAGTCAAAATATTAGAAGTTTCTCTTCAGTTAGCTAATCTGTCTGAATTTTCTCATAAGTTTTTTACATATTTAATTTGAATGGAAATCCTCTATTATATTACACATGTGTATACCCCTCTGTTGTGAACCTGTACAGGGTTTAATGCTGAGGTGTGTTTGGTGAAGAAAATTGATAAGGCAATCAATCCTACCCATGTGTCTTTAAAATGTCTTTTTTATGCAGTTTACCTTAATAGTAATAGGACAGAAGGGAAATGAGACTGGGGACAGTTGGTATCTTAGAACTGGATCAAAAGCTTTCCCATTTTTGTAAAGGAGAGCTGTACTATTGCTCCATCTGTGAAGAACTACTTCTGCCAGTAGTTCCCCCAGAACTAAGGGAAGAATATCCAGCTCAGCTGCAAAGCAGAATCACTGTCATACATAATACATTGTTTCCATCAAGGTTGTTTTCTTTCTGAGAATTACATGTGTACTCACAGGAGAACATTTGGGCATCTTCTGAAATAAAATGAAACATAAAGGTGTGGTTTTGTTTCCTGGAGGGAAAGAAAATATGAGCCAAGTTGCATGCCAGAAAATATTGCTGATGATAGTTTTGTGGAAAGCAAAAATATATGGTAGGTGCGAATGGATAATTCAAGGAAATACTTCTCTGTTGAAAATACACTATTTTATTTTCTTTGATTCTACCTATTCATTAGAAAATATTATCAATTTTTTCCTAATGTTTAAAATAATGCTATGAAAATATTTATGCAAATATGCTTTCTATGAACTTGTCTATCTGACTTCTCTTTCTTACTATGGACTAGAAACTTCATGATGTTCCAACATGCAAACTTTTACTGCTGCCAGCAGAGATGTCCCAATGCCTCTATATCAGTGCAACATTGCTGTTTTTGCCTGAAGACTGAGAATTTGGTTTTTTCCATTTACTATACTCATTTCAGAAGAATAATATTTATGTATATTTTGATTTATCATTCTATTTTTCGTTTTATGTCACTTTGAAAACAACTACATACAGTTCTGATTTTTTTTTAGTTTGTTTTTCATAATTTTCTTAAAAAGTAGGTGGACAAGACAAATTAGTTGGTAGCATTTTCCAGAGAAATGTCAGTAAAATTTTCTATTTTATTTATTAATAGTAGAGCAATGTGGGAATTTGAAACTATGCTTGGCATATTAGGATTTTGTAAAAGATAAAGTAGAACATCTTTTGAAAAGTCATAAGCCTTGTGGTAATTAACCATGGATCCACAAGCATTTGAGGTTGATTTATAATAATTTAAACTTCATAGGTGATGAACCCACATATGAAAATTCTTAAACAGAAATGTATGCTGTTACCTGTTCAACTTCATACACTTTTTTTTGTTAGAAATAAATGTTCTTCAGAAAAAACTTTTTTTTTTTTTGTCCTTTTCTCTGCATCAGCAAGCAGCAGCCTTTGATGCACTTTGTGTTTTCAGTTTGCATTCATAAGTGGTAAGGCTTAAAAAGGCACATTAAAAAAATAATGGAAAAATAATGATTATTTTGGTGCTCTTTGAATTGCTTTTGCAATTTGAAGCCAAATGTTCCAACTACAGTGCTATGTTCTTATGCTTTCCTCTCAAAACATCTTTATGGCTTTTAAAAAAAGGAGAAAGAAACAAATATCTTTAGATATTCACACATCATTATTCTACCCAGTTATCTAAATCCCTTAAATTTTATATTTTCTTATGGTTTTCTAGTTCCAGTGTATAATTCTAACACTCAAGGGATTTTTTCTTTTATTCCCCATTTATCACAAATTTACCACTGTCTTGCAGCAGTATTTGCAACATTTAGCGTAACATTAACAGCATCTAAATTAGAATGGTTTTATTTGACATTCTATTTCCTTAATTGCTGTATAGATGTTTTCCTTGACTGGTCTGGAGTACATTAATGTACTGTTTAGGAGACTTTGCCTTCTAGTCCTAATGTCTTATGCTTATATGGTCCTGCTCTCTTTGAGCTGGCATGATCTGCTCTCTGGCTCAGGTTTGTGCTGCCCTGCTTCTTGACCTTGCTTTTCTTTGTCATATTTATCACAGGGCTGAAGATGCACTCTGCAGCTTTCACCTTCAAGGTCCTGTGCTGCTGGTGCTTCTTTCCACTCTTTAAAGCTTCATTAGTTTGTTAGAGAGCAGCTTAGTGTTGAATGGGAAGTGGGTATCATTCCTTTGTTAAATGTTGGCTTTTTTCACCTGTTAGTGCTAGGAATGAAGCCAAGGTCTCTAAAAGGGCAAAGTTCTGTGCCATATGGCAAAGGGCTTCTGGAATTAATTTAGTAAGTGTACCTTCTTAGTTGTTTTCCTCACTTTCATCTAATTGCTTATTGTATGACTGAAATACTGTAGGAAATAAGAAATGTTCTGGGCATTAGTGATACAGAATAGAACTATAGGACTCCTAACATACCAGTCTGCATCCAGCCCTTGTAAAAAGACAAATCTTTGGAATTGCTCTTTTTCTTACTGGCATGCTTTACTAGGAGTCTGCTTGTAGATTACTCCAATAATGAATGGTACTGGAAGAAATAACATATGCTGTAAAACTAATGAGTGCATATGTATAGTAATAATACATAGAACTTATTATTTCTTACTAAAACATATTTTAAGTATAGGTTGCAAATGTTTCCCTGATATTGTTTTAGACTTCTATCCCTTACACTGCTCCTCAAGTACCAATATTTAGTAAGATTTTTTTTTTTCCAATCATGTTGGAGTTAAGTATCTGAGGGTAAAGAATTTGAAATATCTAGTAAGTGAATCCTTAGACAAAAATAAAAGCACAACTCCACTGTGGGCTATTGAATCTTTATATTTATCAACAATGGGATAGGGCTGCTGGTAGGCACTCCAGAGCTTTTAATTCAGCATCAGCATCAGTACAGGGAGGGACATGGGAGAGGGTGAAAGCTTGTGCCCTAACAACAGCAGCCAATATTCTGTTGGTTACAAGGCCTTTTAAAAAACTTTCTAGGCAATAGGGTAATGTTAATAGCTTACAAGCATTTGCTTGAGCCAATTATTAAATCTACATATATACTTTGCTTCTAACAATGCTTGTTTGTTGTAGCTTAAGAATAATGGATAAAGGTTCATTATTAAATGTACATTTTTTTCTATTATCTTGCTTACCATATTTTTTAAGGCCTATCTCTACATAGCTCAAAAGTACAGCTTTATTGTTTCTTGTCCTTGCATATCTATATTCTTGCATTCTTCTATTCTGAGATCTGCGTTCACACAGCTTCTGAGAATTTTCTGTCTTTTCTATTTCCCACAGTGGGCCATGTGCTTGTTTGCTGGATCTCAAACCATTATTTAGGCACATTTCTATTTTCTAGGAGAAAATAGAAAAGGAGAAATTGTTAGCAAGAGAAGCCCTTGAATGGAACAACCAAATGCCTTGTCCCATGGTTCTTTTATTTCCTTTATCTCAAAGGCTCTTCCTCAAACCAGTGCTTCTTGTAGCATATGTTTCTTCTGTTGTCATGCATTTCCCCAATTTTTGGACCTAATTGCATTAAATAATCAAATGCAAAATTTAAATTTGGAAGAACTTCAGAGACTTAAATATTTCCTAAATAATGTGTAAATGGCAATATCCAGGAGGGAAATCCACAAACTACTGTTTCCACTAAGGATAATCAGGTAAATGGCTCTTTTACGTACTGGCCACTTTTAAAGGTTCTCTTTGATGTATATCAGTTCTTCTGCATTTTTCACTCATAATCAATCAAACTTCTATATCTGTCTCTAAATTCCATCCTATAGCTGGAATAAAAGATTTACCCTAAATCCACAATTTACATTTAAAATTCTTTTATATTTCTTCTCCAAGTATGACGTGGTTTGAATGTAACCCAGTGTTTTAATTGATTTAATTGATTGACCCTCAATCTGTGATGCTGCAAAACAGCAATTCACAGAGGAATCTTGTGCTCTCCTTGCTGTATGCCCACACTGATGAATAGTGCCCTAGAGTGAGCATGGCACCATGAACTCAAATTCATTAGTGTCATTTGGGCTAAGAAATGACTAAAAAAAATTTTTGTCAATGGCTGTGGGGCCTGTGCTGGCTGCATTGGGCAAAGCATTGCTCTTTCTCCCTCCCTGAGCCATTATATAATTGTCTACTAGATTTTCAGGCTGTGTTAGGTGCCTGGTGCAAGGCAAGCTTTAAATAGTTATAGTGGGCACTCAGCAATCTGTGAACAGAGTGGGAGCGCCCTGTCAGGACATATTGCATGTTTTGGCGTGACTGGTAAATTGCTGCTGCTCTGAAAGAAAAACTTTCTCTGTGCTTGAGTTGTTGCCCTCAAGTCTAATGCCAGCTTACAAAAGTCACAGGCTTTGTTGAGATGTGGCAAGTAACTGCTATGAGACTTCTGGCAGCAATGGCATGACATCTTCCTCTACCCCATCTTCCCAAAATCTCAACTCTGCTTAGGGGACTGCAGGCAGTGAAGGGGACCGATGATAGTAGCGGCAAGTGATCTGCTTTGTTTGACGTTTGGAATGTTTGAATAAGATTTTTCTTACTTTTTGATTTTAAGATACAATTCATTGACTATTAACAGCAGGTTTTGGCATCCTATGTTTCTACAAATACACAGCAATGTACAGAATTTGAGGAAAATGCTGTCAAAAACTGGTCATGCTAATGAAACATGTACAAGAAAGAGATGAAAAGACATTTTACTTTAAATCCTGAGTAACATATAAAATGCTCCTTAATACCTTATCTAATGCCTTATCTAATACAATGGTTTTGGCTTCAAAATTTGTTGTCCATTTAATTACAGACTTTTATTCACACGTGACCTAAATCAGATATTCAAATACTTGAAGGTAACATGAAGCAACTAAGATGTTTAATATATGCAGATCTAGGAGATGGGAAATATGGGGGCACAATGAGAGACAATCAGAAGTGTGACAAAAGAAAGCATTGAATTGCTGGATGATAAATGCTAGATACAAAGGAAAACAGGAGTTCTGACACACAAAGAAAAGAGCAAAAAAAGACTGAGTAGGATTTTTTAAAAAAATCTAATGAAAAATGTACTGTTCTGTCTATTGACCCCTCAGGCTGCTAGGATTGCTTTGATTTTGATTAGGTTTGCTCTGATAGGTAGAGAAAAAGGGAGAAATTCTCAGTCCCGATGTGTTGGGATTTTTGATGTGAATACCATGATGAGGCAAATTCTTTTAAGCTGTCTTCGTGGAGATACTGACTTAGGTGACTCTTGGATAGAAATCATGCCCATATGATGTGCCTTATTCTACTGTGGTATGGACAAATTAATTTTCTTCATGCTGTCATGAAATACAGGAGTAGCACTGTTGGCATGTCATGACATCTTGAGCATTCTGTGGTACAACTACAAAGATAATGCAAAAGAGGATCCTGAAACTGCTATCCTGAATGCAACTTGTGGCCTGTAATTTGTCCATAGTCAATTAACTGCTGACTTTAAACTGCTTTTAAAGAAGACAAAATTTATGCATTCTCTGTAGATAAGTGCTATATAACTTTACCTATTAGTGTGTATGCATTCATGTATAAAAAAAATATAAGTACAAGTTGCATTTGTAGTCCAGTGCAGAGGTTAAGGTTTTGCTGTTAGATTTAATTTCTAATTTGCTGTAACCAGCTTTATTCCAAATTTACTGGTCTCTCATCATCTTCAAGAATCCAAAATGCTATTTTAGCACTATGATAAATCTGTCCAACTGCAAACTAAAAGGTGACCACACTCCCCTTTTACAGGTAGCACAACAGGACTACTTTTAGATCAGAGTCTTAGCAGTATGTTAGTAAATTAAAAAAGTAACTTCACCCTTAAAAGCAGTCATGATAAATGCAAATAAGGAGTATAAATATTGGCAGTATGATGTGACCTCAGATGTGTAGAATGCATTGGAGATATGACAAATCTATGCCCAAGTCCCTGCCTTACCTGTTTTACCTAGTGTAGTCTTGTGAGTTAAAAACAAAGGATTCATTCTCACTGCAAGTTGAGGCTGATCCAAGCAAGTATCATGTATTTCATGAAATGTTTTTCTCTGGATCTGAGAACTTTCAGATGCACATTACAGAAACGTGTGTGCATATGCATGTATGGGTAGAAATAACATATTAAGATTTTATTATATGCCATCCCTGTAAAATACTAAATGACACATTACTCCTTTTATATATTACCAATACAATAAATATATTCTATAGAAAACATACTATTATAATACTATATAAAGTTTGTAGTATGGAAAATGCCTAATATAGTGGATATCTTGTGTGTGTGTGTGTGTGTGTGTGTATATATATATATATATATAGAGAGAGAGAGAGAGAGAGACACACGGCAACACTTGATACATTTTGGTTTCCTGACCAGTGCATTTGGTTTTCCTTGTAAGCTGTCAGTGTAATAATTCTTCTGTATGGTTATAAATCTTTCTCATTTTGTTTGTTTGAGATAGGACTAATTAAATTGCAAGCTTTGTGGTTTGAAAGATCTGTTACATTTAGTAAAGTATTCAATCAAATTTTTCGCTCTAATGAGATGTATGCAGGTGTCAATTCTGTCTTCCACTTTGTTGTTCCTTCAATATCCTTCTGTACTGTGACAACACATCTTTTATCCTGGTTGCCTGAAGTTTGGCTTGTATCAGCCATCACTCTTGTAGTGTGCTGAACAGATAGGATTCCTTATTATTGTCAAACCCTTCTCTACAATACTTCTTAAAAGGGACTGTCTTTATCAGACTGCAGTGAAAGCTCAGCTGGTGTGACTTTTTTTGCTCCAGAAAGCTCAGTATTTTAATTTATAGCTCATTAAAAATATATTGTGATGGCAATTCTGACATTTGTAATGTATTCTTTTTTAGTATCTGAGCATGCATTTCTAGGGAGCAAAGTCAAAGCACTGTAGGAAATTGAATTAGAAGGAGCATTTAGTTCAGCCTTGGAAAGATTACTTGGTCTTAAACCTATATTAGTAGAGGTTTCATGATATTAATGAAAAATGGGCAATCTGATACTATGTCAACTGTCTATTTTTTGCATTAATTTTTAATTTTATAATTTTTTACCTTCCTAATGTCTAACCTAAGTTTCTGGTAAGAAAATTAAATTATATATGCTATTTCTCATGGAAAATTAAAAAAATATTCTCCATGAAGCAAACTTTTTTCTCTGTGAAGTGTGTTTTGCCATAATGATGTCTTTTTTAAAATCAATGATAGGTTTTTTTGGTGTTTTTTTTTGGTGGGGTTTTTTTTTCAGTTTTTATGGTAGGTTGTGGTTGGTATTGCCCTTGTTATCCTTCTCTTGATCCTGTGCAATAACTCACAATAACAAGAAAGAAGTCCTAAATAAGCTTTACTTGCATGACGTAATTTGATTTATATTTCTAATGGTAGCTGATGAAATAACTGTACAGAGATCAAAGACGTAATTCTGAGACATTTCAGAACAAAATAATGAATTTGGTTTGATATTCTGAATGTAGACATAAAAATGAGCAAAGCCTTTTTGTCAGAACTAATAGTCTTGTGGGTAATGCTGTGTAACAGCCCAAAATGATCTGCTGTTATTGCAGACAACTGACTTCAAAAAAGCACAAGAGTGTAAAATAAAACTAGAGCTGGGAGGGAGACCAGTGCATGTTCTGGATGATGTTGCTGTCAAGGGAAGTGGAGTGACATAAACAGGAAATAGAAACTGTTTTCCTCGCTCACTTTTAGAAGATATGAAATTTCAATACCTTGTATTTCATTGTCATCCACTTTCTGCGGGAATGCCCCATAATTGTAACAGGAAAAGTCTATGCCTGGAAAAAATGGAGCAAATTACAGCTAGATGAGTATTAGGAGCTTCCTTTTTGTTAGCCACCATTTGCAGAGAACAAAAACACTTGTCTGGGAGATTTTTGCAAATTTGACTGGTATTGAATGAAAAACTTCTGAGATTAATGAAAAATATTTTGAAGAGGAATAGGATGACACATGTGCTATGCTTTGAAGGATTGATTATTTACACTTCATTAGAAGAATAGGCAACAATGTACTACTTGTCAATTTAGCATTGTATTTTAATGCTATAATATTTAATCTTCCAATTGCTTTATACAGTTAGCATTATGATTGCTGTTTGTTATATCCATCAAAATTATGTGAAAAATACTGGAAATAGTTTTAAATATGGAAACTATTGTTCACCCTTCAAACCAGGACTAGTAAATAAATACAGCTGCCCTAGTGTTTTAAGTCACAGAATATGTGATAATCTCTAGTAGTCTTTAGTAGTAATATGAATTATGAAATTCTGTAATTCTGTATTAAATTATAAAAGACATGAAGTATTATTTATGGCTATGTATTGAATATTTGACTGAGGAAGAATGATCAGTCATATTAGAAAGCTGTATTCTCTGAAGAATATGTTTTTGGGCAACATGTTTTATTGTGAACCTGAAAGAACAGGATCCTGCTGCCATTTTATGCAGGCTTTAAGCGAGAAGAAATTGCTAATTTTTTTTAAAGCAGTTGACAATGGAAATGCCAGCTTGAATGAATAATTTCCTTTCTGCAGCCTGACCTCCTCCTTAGATGTGAAGATGATAAATCACTGAGTAAAACAACAGGAGGGATCCTTATTACTAACAGTGTTCAGCACTCTTTGCGACCACTGTGAATGCAAATCACACTGTATAAGTATAAATTTTTTAAAATCTGAAGTTTGCATTTCCTGCTAGCTATGAAATTTTCCAGGATGGAAGGGAACCTTCAGGTTTTAGATCTTTTGGTTTGGCTTTGAAAGTGGTGTGGGTTTTGGTTGCAAGTCTTCTGCGCATCTGCAGTTCTGGATGGACAGAGGAGGAAAAGGGAATGTGATACAGTCATTCTGTGATGCAAATTAATTGTGGTTGTACTTTTAGTTAATGATCTGGTCCTTGTATTTCTTAGGCAAAGTAAAAGAAAATGTTGGCTTAGTTTTTGATTTGTGCAAGGCTTACTTTTTTCTTAAAAGCCCAAAATTTTGTTGGCACTGATTTTCTATTTTTCTGAAAAATGCCCACATCTGCAATGAGAAGTCCAAGCAAAACTGTCAAATGGGCAGAAGATACCTAAATAGGATAAATTTAGCTTTTCTGAAAATTCTATAAACAATTTTGATTTTACCTATGTCTTCTCGTAAACCTTTCCTAACTTTTTAATTTGAGGATGTTAGCTTGGGAGACCTTTATTTCTCCAGAGGAATACCTGCTAACCAGGCCTGGTACTACAGGATGCCACTATAAACATTAATGTTTTAATTTAGTGCAGGAATGTGGTTTTTGCATGGAGTTATGCATTGATCTCCACCTTATGTGCTTCTCTTCATGTTGCAGATCACTGGGTGCATATTAGATTCCTTTGGGTGAAACTAAACTGAACTGTGCTCTTTGGGAATGCAGTTGATTTGTGTCCTAAATGGAATTTGGTCCATGGAACAAAACCAAAGCTAGTCCTTGAAAACATGGATTTCTGTGCTACATTGGCACTGCTTGCCTGGGAACCTCAGATCCACCCTACATAAAAGTAGCATACACAGGACTGGAATGAGGAATTCTGCTATCACATTAGACTTCCATTTCTGAGAGGTTTCTTGTCACTTTTTGTAAATTTTTGGGTGCCTACTACATGGAATACATAAAACATCCACTTGTGTTTACATGAGGAACACATTACTTCTCCAGTTGGTCTGGGTTGGTTTCAGTGTGTGACTGTTCATCTGTGATTGCAGAAGTGTGCCACCACAGTTTATAGACTTACGATAATTTTCTTTCTTTCCAATGTGGAACTCAAATGTTGTTAACAACCACAAGGGAAGGCTATTTCTATAATAGAGCTGATTTTAGCTGTCTCTTTGGAATGGGAAAGAACCAGATTTTCTAATAAAATGATTCACCCACTGGAAGCATGTCCTTTCAGTTGACTTCAAATCATACATAAATGAAGAACAGCTCTGGGAAACAAGTTTTATTTGCTGAAAACTTTAGTAGAAATTGCTAAGTGTTTCTGAGTTGCTGGTTTGAGGTAAGAATCTAATCTTATTGGAATCTAATCTTAATGTAATTTCTGTAGTATCAGATAATGATGTAAACACTAGCACAGCTATTCTCCATGCATAAGTAGTAGTAAGTACGGCAAGCAGTATTTATTTTGTATTAATTTTTTTTTTAGAAAAAACAAGAAACTTGCAGGTTCAGAACATTGTTGCCCATGCAAATACACTTAGGTAAATTATAGGAGTGGGTGGAACACTGAATGATCATCGAATTTCTAAAGGTGCCCATGTGTTGAAACTGCAATCCAGTGTGTCAAGCAGTCTTCTTCACTTAATATTATGGCAAATACAGTGCGGTATGAACATTATGAACCCCAGCATCAATACCTGGGCTACTGTGCTTCATACTGAACACCAACTTGAGCTACTGTTTGCCAGACTTTGAGCCCAGCAGTCCAGACAGTTTTCAAACCACTTACAAGTCTGTCCAATTCTCATCTTGTTAATTGAGGGTACTGCAGGAGTCAGCATAAAAACTCTTCTTTGGAGTCAACATAAGTCTTCTTGAAATCAAGTTTTATTGCACTGTTTTCTCCTCATGCACAGGAATTACCTTGCTTTGGTAAATCTATTTTGAACATTCATAATACTGCCTTATTATTCTTATTGTTGTTTTGAGTAATTTCTCATCAAATGTGCTTCATGACCTTGGCTGTGACTGTGCTGGGGCTAGCCAAGCCTCTGAGTCCATGGATCTGCCCAACTGTTGCCACTTTTCCCATTATCCTCCTCCAATTGGTTTTTGTTTGTTTGTTTGTTTGTTTGTGTTTTGGGGGGTGTTTGTTTGTGTTTTTTGGGGTTTTTGTTTTGTTTTGGTTTTTTTAAATCATAGACATAGCCTTGAAGGCACAGCAGCCCATGTTCAGCACCCACACCTGAACAATGTCTAATTCTATATGAATATGACTAGTTTCTTTAAGTAGTTTCTAGCTTGTTAATCTCTAGTTTGGGCTGTCACACTTCCCAAACCTTGCTGTTATGGTCTGTGAGGAATAAGACAATGAAGTTTTGTTGAAGCGTGTCAGTTGTTGCTATACCATCCTTCACTAACCAGACCCCATCCAACCCCCCCAGGTGTCTGATCTTTCTTTTACTACTGACAGTGTATTTAAATGGGTGCATTTCCTAGGTGTGACATACACAGCCTGTACGTGTGGGGCTGTACTTTGTATAGAGCATTATTTTGGAAATGTGTGAATGTTTTTTAGTATGTTCAGGCAATTCTGCAGTATATACCATATATGTCCAGCACTCAGAACTTAACTGAACTTAAGTATTAGGGTAATGTTTCAGTTGATCATTAGGTCAGTATTTTGCCTGTATATATCCTTTAAAAGATGTATTAATGTTTTTTATACTTTATTCCTTCTTTTATCATTCCAATAATATTTTGGATGTGATGCAGGTCTCATATTGTCTCTTTAAAAAAGGAGAAGCTTCTTAGGTCAACATTCCCTTTTATTGTAGAGAGTAATATATTAAGTTCATTTAATTTGAGTGACAGTTGCATAATTCTGTTTTCTTGACAAGTCCATGAAAATGGATGAGCAGGGTGCATATTCAAAAAAAGAATGAAGTTCCTCAGATTTTGAGTAATGATAGTAAAAATTCTTTATTGTTACAATCTATATATCAATTCAAAGGTTTTCTATTCATTTGTAAATCAGAATAATAAGCCCATTTATAAAGTTCCATTTCATTTTATCATTGAAATTATTTCAGCATATGAAACTGGAATAGTAAAAATCAAGCTTTCAGAAGGTTATTAGTGATTTAGTAATGGCTGTACTTGACTTATATTGCTTCTACCCAAAAAGCTTGTAATAGAATCCAAACAGAATGATTTGTATTAACCTTTCTCCTAATAAATATGTAAATATGTCTGAGCTGATTGAAACTGGAAATTAGAATGCCTCAGTGTGGTATGATACATATAAGGGGACTGAAGATTGTGTTCTCCAATATAAAATGAAACAAGATAGCTGATTAAGTCTGAAGGGGAATCCAAGATTTAAATTGCAACTATTTAGCTATTCTGTTCAATATGTTTGCTATTTAATTTACAATAGAGAAGAATTGGCTTCTGGAAAAAATTGCAGGAGTTTGCTGTTTAAGAAGTTTAATAGTCAGATGAGTAGTTTCCTATCAAATCTGCCTTCCTGTGTCTCGGACATCTCCAAGCACAGACCAGGTTGCTGTAACATGAAGGATTTGTCCACTGTTGTAAGAGGAAGAGAAATGTTTTGCTGTTTATTCATCCAGACAGTCATATAGTCCTTATTTTTTTTTTAATTTAATATATTTTTTTTTAATTTCCAATGCTGCAAAAGCATTGGAATATTGCAAAAGAGGCACAACTCTCTGCCCTCCAGCAGCCAGGCACCTTACTACTTGTGGTGAAGCCCAACAGTTCTTTGCTTTAGGGAGAGCTTCACACAGGGATTGTAATTTGGTTCATGTAGATTTATGGTATCTGGGCATGGACCACATGCTTGTGTTGGTATTATTCAGTAGTTCTGTAGAGTAAACTCCTCATGGCTGTTGGAAAGAGTAAATTTTATTTTGGCCAGCTCTGCATGTACACTCCCTTACAGACTTTCTATCACACTAATTGCTAGAGAACTGTCATTTCTGTATTGGTGATTTTTGAGTGAACTTTGCAAGGGGAAAAATGCTTTCAGAAATTGAGAAATCATTTAAGCATCTTGTGTGCTGAATGAATAAACATTCTGACTGTGTGATACTGCTTGATACTACTTGATCCTAAGAGAGAAGGGAGTCAAATTCAGGCTCAAATTTCCTAGGCTGGTGTCTTTCAGAGTGAATCATGTATCATTTTGAAAGGGAAATAAAATCCAGTATTTATAGAAAAAAAATCTGGATTTGCTAAAACAGTAAGTTTCTCTATGCTTGCAAAAGGGGAATGCAGTGAAAGAAAGGTGATGAACCCAGTTAAACTATGCATATTTAAATAGTATTAGGATCAATTTCAGTAATCCCTTGGAGTATTAAGAACTCTTTTCTTTTGAACCTTAAATTTTATTTATAGCAAGCACTGGAAAGATTCTATGAAGTCTATTTTCTTAGTATCATCATAGCCAATGCCAATTTAGGACAATTTGGAGCCAAAGGATGGAAAGGGGAATCATTAACACACATACACAGAAATCAATCTATGGTATCTGTTTGCCAGCTGACCTCAGGCCAAAATAGATTCAAGATCAAAAGTAGTCAAAAGGGAAATTCTGTGTCATTATGAAATGCTTCAACTTGTCTTTCATTATATGAGTAATGAACCTTTAATTTTGGATTAGCATGTTTACAGTTGCAGCTTGATGTCTGAGTCCAAATTGTACATGGTTTTGATAAGCAGAGATGGTTTAGACTAAGAAGCAACTGTGAAATGTTCACTGTGAATGTAAATATTATTTTACTTCCAAGTACAGGAAAACAGAACCACTCTTTTGAAACTGGATGGTTAATCTTGATCAAAAGCCAGTAGTAAAATAGGAATAGTTCCAGCCTTCAGCCGTCTGGTAGAAATTATTCTCTGGAATGTTTGGTTTAAAATGTAAGTTTTCATTTTGTCCAGTTCATCTAATTATGAAAGAATTTTAAAAATAGGTGGAAGGATGTAATTTACTAGCAAATTTCTCAATGAAGCTGACAATGAATGATTTTTAATCAGACATTTACAGAAGTTGTAGTTCCTATAGTTTGTAGTTAACCATTGACTTTGCATTATTGAAATGATAAAATTAATGTATATCAAGTGTTCTTTTTCCCATGGTGACTGTTTCTAATAGTGACAATTATTCATTTGTTTTGCTTCAGTGTTTTTTCATTTTGCTTGATGTCCCAAAATTTTAAGATGTGGTAAACTGGTAGTGATTTTGAGATGAAAAGCAAGTTTTTATTTAGCCTTGTGACCTAATAGTGCCCAAATATTTTAATTTTATTGTACTGTATTATGTAGCTATATGGCCCAATTTTAAGAATAGAATATGTTGAGAGTTTTTTTCAACTTTTTTTATGTAAGAAGAAAGAATATATTTTGAAAATTTAAGTTAATACTTAAGAAGATGGATGTTTATAAAGGGTAAGGGTGTTTCAGTGTAGTTACTATCATATATATATATATATGTGTGTGTGTGTGTGTGTGTATGTGTATGTAGAGTTATCATTTTCTCCCCTACTTTCCATTCTAAAGGTTAAAAAAAAAAAGCTTTCAATTATTTCTAAGCAATAAAATAGTTGTTCCTCATATACAACACCTTTCTACTCCCAGTTTCAAACCCCAAAATACCAACATAGCATACCACTAATTTTTTTTTTTTCTACCTATCCAACCAAAAATAGACAAACAGCAGTTTAAGATTTGAACTCAGCAAATATGCAGGTCACATGCTGATGGTGTGTATCACCTTAGCTTCAAGAAATTCAGGTCTAACGGAATGAGTTTAAGTAACTCAGTTTAACTAACGGGCTGAGTTATTATTCTCTCCCTGGAGAGAATGGTCATGGGGGGTCAGAATTAGATATCCTAATGTGGATGCACACCATTGAAAAGCCATGTCAAGTGAGCAGCTGATAGGAGCTGTAGATAATATGTCATCCCCTTGTGACATGTATTGTCTCAGAGTGGATTTGCACTTTCGGGTTATGTGGACATAATGTAGAACAGTGTTAATAGTACCACTTCCTTTTGAAAAATCATTAATATTGTGGAGACAATTCTTAAATCCTTCTTTTTTCATATATATACATATGTATACATATGTATACATAGTTAATTCTATCCACATTTAAGACTGTTTGGTCATTTTAGATTTGCCTTCGAAACATAAGTTTCACCTCTAGTTTTCTGTGTTGTGCTGACCATTTTGTTTGAAAAGCACCCAAACTACTGCTGTTTTATCCATCNCTTCTTTTTTTCATATATATACATATGTATACATATGTATACATAGTTAATTCTATCCACATTTAAGACTGTTTGGTCATTTTAGATTTGCCTTCGAAACATAAGTTTCACCTCTAGTTTTCTGTGTTGTGCTGACCATTTTGTTTGAAAAGCACCCAAACTACTGCTGTTATATCCATCCTTGCAAAAAATTTCAAAAGGGTATCAGATACAGAAGAGTAGAAACATTTTATCTGCACATCTTGGATGCATTTTTACATTGCTCATTGTAATGAGCTTTCTTTGCTGCTCTTTAAACAAGTGCATTGCACTAAAAAAAGAGTGAAAGTGTAAAAATGTGAATTGCTATCTACTGTGGACAATAAAAAATAAAAGATGAAGACAATCTCTTCTTTGCAAGGTTGCCCTGTCACAGAGCAAGTAATCATATATTGAATGGAATAATTAATTCCAACCCTGCAGAACGTTTCTTCAGAACAGAAATGTAAAGTCATTGCCTTCTGACAGAGATGCTCAAAAGTCTCTCCATAAGCTTCAAGTAAATTGGTGTAATAAGAAGCAAAATACTTTGCAAGAGAGAAAGAAGATTTAACAGTTTTGCTCCAGATATGAAAGTCACCTTGCTATATTACTGGCATCTTGTTTTGACATACAGCTGCTTATAACTCCTGGTGATTTGTGACATCTCTGTCATAAAAAGGTTGTAATGAAACTGTGGGGTTTTATTGCAGTTCATACTACAAACAAGTCTATGTTTGCTCGGGATTCCTGTAGCACTGCTTCAGAGTACTATTGCCAGATTCTGGCATTGTAGGATATTTTTGTGTAACAGTGTGGTATGTTCCATTTTGATATGTATGTACATTAAACTAAAATATAGCAAAGTAATTTGGCAATATTCTTATTTCAAAGTGTGGGGCTTTTAATCATTTTCCAACATCATATTCAGCAGTGGTCATATTAAAGATACTGTACTGTAAAACAACAACAAAAAAATATCACTAACAAAAGAAATACTCTGGTAACTTTATCAAAAAGGCAGGAAGATAGCTTTGTTATATTTAACCTTTTTTAAACTTAGTTGCACAAACTTCCAGGTCAAATGATACTGATAATAACTTGGCATGTTTTTGAGTTTTGTAAACTTTTGGATAAGAATGCATTTGTGCATCGAGTTGGTTTTCATTGATCCCACCTCTACTGAAGTGGATTACATTATTCTCAATGGCTTAGAAGGGGGGGCAGGATTTGCTGATATCCAAAGTTCAGGCTACCGCTTGCCTCTTTCCTTCATGGACACACCCCATTTTTGTTTATTTAGTTTCCTGTGCATGGCTGTTTGGAGAAGCAAGTCTGTATCTGAATATCATGTGCACAGGGAGGCAAATATGGGATGGGAAGGCAAAATGTGTTGGGAGGATTAAGGGAGCCTGCAGTTTAGGTCTGGGTGTTGCATTGAGGTTTGTGAAAACAGGGCTTTGAAAAGCTCTGAGAAGGAAGATGCTGACTGAAGTGGATCTACAGGAGTGATGAGGATGGAGAGGCTGTGTAATGTGCAGGGCCATGGTCTGCATGTATGCGGGCACCCAAGGTTCTGGGTGGGGCAGGAGCATATGTATAGTTTTAATATATAAATCTGCATATTTATTTTATTTATTTTTATTCCCTCACATTGAATTAAGGCTCAAGTGCAAAGGTTTCATTATATATTATCTGTACTTATTAGTTGATCTCTATTGAGACAAAAAAAAAAAATACTGCTTCCAAGTGATTGTTACTGAAGTTACAGCATAAATCTTCCATATTTATAAATCTTTATGTAAACAAAAGTTTGTTTACAAGATCTTAAAACCATTGGAACAGTATGGATGTGTGTCTTCTCGCCCTGAAGAAAAAAGGCTTGTGAATTGTCTTATTAGTCTCTCATTGAATGATTACAGCAGTTGCTTGACCTTGAGAGGAACGGGACACTGCTGGCGTTCTCCAGAGGCTGGTGTTATTAGTGCTGGCTGACCTCGGGGAACTGGGTGACCTCTATTTCACCTTCCAATCTCACAACACCAAAACAAAGCTGTATTTTGAAACACACCATGAATAAAAGACAGAAGGTGGTTGTTTTTATATAGAGGAGAAGAATGAGTTTGCTGTAGCTTTGATTAAAAAATGCAATGTGGCATAAATATATCTTGTAAAAAATGAAAAGACAAGACTGCTTTACACACTTTGAAACTGATTTCAGACTTAAGGTTTTCACATAGAGGACAATGGGCATAAACTTTACTGTATATGCTACAGTAAGTGCTGTTTTTAAGAAAGAGGATGGTCCATAGTGTTCTGTCTCAATTAGAGAATCATTTTTCTCATTCCATCCATCCTGTGCAGCCACCACATGCATGCTGGTACGCATTCACTTTTTAAAATTGTGTTGGGTTTTTTGACAAAGGGGTTGCTGTTGACTTCAAATGTTAGGCCACTATTATAAAGTCCAATAATATTCCACTAATGCTTCAGAAAAAAAGTATGGTGACTATGTGAATGTTACTATTTTCAGCTAATTGAAAAAAAAAAATTAATTAATTAATTTCCTAGTTGTTGTTAACAATGTTCGGGATAGAAGCTTAAAGTCTTTCAAGTTGAAAAGAAAGGGCAAACTCTAGCATGTTCTTTTTCTGGTCAATGTCATGTTTGGCTTGCAGCTGGGCTGATACTGCATCTATCCCAAATAAAGAAGATGAAAAGTAATCATGATGCTATTTAACATATCAGTTTTGTCCTCCTTCAACTGTAGCTGTCAGGCTGGCAGGATTCCAAAGTTATTCAAATATGCATGGATCAGATTCTTGGGAATTGCTGTAGGCTGACAAATGCTTACCAATTCTTCTAGTGTATAACTTGCAATTGTAGTGAAATGCCATGTAGTGAAGTGCTGAGAGTGCCTCAACACTATATTTCTCTAAGAAAAGAAATTCAGCCGTTCTCCCTCATTTTTCCTACAGACCACAATAGTTGAAAACTGAACTACAGTGCTAGATTAGACTTTTATGTGAAATGCTTTGGATCAGGCATCTGAGTTTCAGACAAACAATGGATTAACACATCCCCAATCTGCTGTTTGTTGATTTCAGTCTGATTAACATGGCTATTTATCAGCGTACTAAAAAAACTTGATTTGATCCTACTGGTGGAAAAGCTGTTTTATGTGGCTACTGTTTAGATACAAATAAGGTAAGTTTGCCTTCCTTTGCAATCCCAGAGAAGAAAAGGCCACAAAAGGTAAGCAAATAGGCTTGGAAGGCAAGGGTGTGGTAGTGGTGGTGAACACATTTCTGAAGGTGTTCACCCTTCTTTCTGGTATGCCCCGGGAATGGTTCTAAACCTGAATTTTAATAGAGCTGCATACGTGAAATTCACTGAAACACATTCCTTGGTATGAAATAAATGATGTATTGCAGTATAATGTGTCATAAATACGTTCCTGCTAACAGATTTGTATTTTTTATGCCAGTAGTCTGAAAGCTTTGATATTGGTTTACATGCAGACAAAGATATTCTGTTAATTTAAATTTTTATATTTGGATATGCTACATGCTGGGTTTTGTTCTCCCTTAAATAACACACCCAACTTAAACTGTCTTTTCTTTCAGGGGTCGTTGCTTGTATTGTTTAGAGTTCAGTGGAAGACAATCTTGTCAGAATATTGAAGCCAGAGGCATTTTCAAATTGGAATGGATTCAGCTAATCAAATAACAGTACTGACTTTTTTGACACTGAAAAATTATGATATATAGTACTATAAATTGGAGTTTGGCCCAGTACTGGCTAACACACCTAATTGACCCTGGGTCATCTAATATTTGTAGGTGTGTGAGAAAAGAAAGGGCTCCATATTTGAGAGCAACTCTTTATCGAAGGTTCAAAAGATTTACTAGGTGAAGTTATCTAATATTTGTTGTCCATAAAGTGTATATGTTGTGTTTTTCCATTAATAAGTCTTTCTGTTGCTTCTAATATTTTAACCTTCAGCTTTAATAATTTTAACCTCTGTTATGCAACTTTGACTTGGAATAAATCCAAGTGGTATCATGGCTAAGTAGTGAATGATCAATTTCCTAACTGAAACTGTGATAGAAAAATAATAATTAAACAATAATTATAAAGGCTTGTGTTTTGCATATTTATCCCTGGTTTCAGAGCTATATGTATGTGCAGATATATAAAGTTCATTTTCATCAAACATTTAGTGACTTTGGGAGTGGCAGTATTGTCTGATCGGCCAGTCTAGAAGTGCTGCATTTATATCTGGGATATAAATAAAGATATAAGTGAGTGTGCCTCTCTGGCTATCATTTGCTTTTCTTTAGCTATGATCATTTTTTTCCGTCTCACCAGACTAAAAGTGATAATTTAGTTTAAAAAAAAAATTCATAGAACAGCTGATGTCCTTTGAGGACATAGGAAACACTTCGGACCTGTTCAGACCATAATTTTGTTTACTGTCATCTTCAGTTCATCATCGGATGAACTAAGTGGTTCATCTTAGACTAAGTTGAAATCTTATATCAATGTTTTGGTGAAGTGCAGAGAGTAACCATGAGACTGTGTAACTTTTTTCTTAAGAGCTGCATACACATGGAATAGGATCCCACATTATAAGCCACACTGAATACTATGTTAAAGCTGGAGTTCTCTGCACTGATAAAGAGAATTGAAGTAGCAGTTAAACAGTGATGTGTGTATCTACATGATTACTGTGAACTTTCAATCTAAACATCTTAATGTTAAGAATAAGGACTTTGAGCAAGAGTAAACAATAGTTTTGTCTCTACACAAAGTAAATGAGAATTTCTGTGCAGCAGAGAGCTGAAAGATGTGTGTCATATATTGAAGGATAGAAATACCCCAAGAATATGAAGAGATAATGGATTGCTGGGTGATTTTGGGACCTAAGAGCCCTTAGGATGATTCCTAAGGGATGAAAAAGATGGTCTTCAGCCTTCTTTTCTACGGCCAGCTCCTTGTTATTGACAGTTTCAGAAGCCAGCTCTAGACCTCATATATTTATATGTCACTTAGCTGTTATAATGTTTAGTTCTCTGCTGTGTCAACCTACTGTGGAATTTGAGATTTTTGGATCTCTTGGCCATTCAACCAAGGGTATGGAGTCTGGATTTTTGTTTATTTTGTGGTGGGTTTTGTTTGGTTTTCCAAATTTAATTTCTAATCATAATTATTTTCCTCCAGACAAGATGATTTACTGAGGACTTGGACCTTTTCCTTGCATTGGATTTACTGATTGTTCTTTCTGTTAAAGATTTGAAGTAAATTATTTGTAGTATGTGTTACATCTTGCTTTTGGACTAAAATTTTCAATGTGTAGAAAGTCTGACATAAATTTATAAAAGTGCTGTCATGTATCTGTCAGATACCAGTAGTTTATCCGTTCAGGTGTCATTTGTGACACAACTGCATTCCAAAGCCCATTTATCCTGACTTTTCCATAGTGAACTGCAATTCTATAATCTGGAAAATAGGATGAAAGTATCAAAGGACTGATATTTTAAGAAGAAACTGTGAGAGGAGCAAACACTTAGGTCAGGGAAGGAGTACAGTAGGCTCTGAGAAGGATCAGATACTTTAATACACCAAGGGAAGAGTGCATCACCTTTTGACATGGGTGGCTTCAATAGTTTACCAAGGAGAGTGACTGGGGATTCTGAGCTCATTGTGGAGAATGCTTTAGAGAAATAATGGATCAGAGACAAAGTCAAGTGTTAAGTGTTGACATATTTCTTTGAATTTCTGTATCTCCTGTGTTAAGTATTAATTATAGCTGCATGTGGGCATATGTGTGTGCATCAGCTATTACCTAAACTGGAGATCTGAATCATAAGACAAGAATACTCCTGGCAGAAATATAGCTGTGTCTGAACAACTTGGCAGAGTGAAGGGCTTAGCACTGGCTACAGCTCCTGAATAAACTGGTCTGTACAGTTCTTCTTCTGTAATGGCATAATGTCAATTTTTTCCACATGATAAATGGCTATCCAAACACAGCCCAACTTAGGTGTCCCAGATGTAATGGCAGTACAAAACAAGTACATAGTTTATGTGATAGACTTCACCAGGCCTGTAAGTCTATGACATATGTTTAGAGACTGGGACACAGCCAGATCCTTAATGAAAGCTGAAGATATGAATGCATTTAAGGGTTCATAGGCTCAGTACTCTAAAAACTGGTACAAACCTATAAAACAAACTCCAAATTTATCATCCATATCAATTGGACTAAATTAGACTGGTTGATAGAGTCTAGAAAAAAATACAGAAATTAATACCATTCTGTCTACTGACTCTTATTGTGCTGTAACAGCCAAAGTCAATGGTCATGGCACGAGCAAAGTCCTAAGGCTCTTACCAGTGAAAATATTAAGGGATATTTATTTTATAATACTGGGGGAGGTGGAAGAGTCATCAAGAATATGTGCCCTAGAAGAAAGCAGAAACAGGTTTTTGTTGTCTGTGAAGCAAGCATACTGACTGTATGTCAAAGTCAAAGCCAAGTTTATGCCAGGTGCTAAAAAAAGGACATATAGGAGAAAAGGTTTCTCTGATCATCAATTTTGCTGGAGAAAAATGAAGGACCTGTAAAGAAAAAAATAAATGAAAGTTTACCATACACTGTAGAGGGTGGAAGAAGGCCTCAAAGGAATATGAGGCAACTGTAAAAATACAGTCAGGCAGAGAAGGATTATTCTCTTACTTGGTTGTTTCAAGTTGATTAATCAAGAACTGTATACTTCCGATTCTCACAGTAATGGCAGGCAAAACTGATAGGATGATGTAAAATCAAAGGGCATGGTCAGCAATGGGTACATACTGCAAGTGGTGGCAGCAAAGTTTCTGTAGCAGATGGCCTCATGTTTCAGAGTTCACAGGATCAAGAGGTTTAGACACTGAATCACTGCCTACTTCATTTACGAAATCCTCATTGCTTCTCTTGAGCAAAATGACAGTGAGAATCTTCAGGGAAATCTCACAATATTCATGCCCTTCATTTGCCCTGCAAGTTTGCTCTTTCCAGAATATCCAGATTTGGTCTCAAGTTATAAGTAACATAACAGTTTTTTTTTGTTTCTAATCCAGTCCTGAAATACATAATTTCATAATGTTGAAACCTTTGAAAGCATGCTAACTGTATGTATTTGAATCCTTACTTTGTGTGTTCACTCACACAATCCATTTTCCTTTTGATTGTTAAAGCTAGTAGAATAAAATTATTTCTATAATTTGGTTTACTTTTCCCATAGATGCACCTAATTTCAATAAAGTCATTTGAAAGTAAAACCAAGAGAACTACCATGCCTAATATATCAGTAGACATAAAAAGCCTGCAGCTGGACTCAGACTTGATCTGGTTGTTGATATATCTACTGTATTTGGGTCACAGTATGGCCACAATGAAGTCAAATAGTCAAATGATAGTGATAAGAGGAAGACTAATCACTTACCTAAATACAATTGAAAAGATGGCTTATGTACAAGCTATTGGTTTTCTGCCCTTTGATAAATGCATGTAACTTTTTTTTTCTTTTTTTATCCGAGGCTTAATCTGCTAATGGTCTTCACAGAAGGTGATTACTTTTTAGCTTGGTACAGATTTGATTTGACTTGTGTTGTAAGTGCAGTGAGCAGAGCCTTTGGGATAGAGTCAGATTGTCAACTCAAAATGTAACAGTCATCTTCTGGAGTGTATTTTTTGGTAATAGGAGTCTCTCTAGATTACATACATTCAACATAGCCTCATGTGCAGATTCACTACTGTTCTAGAGCTCTGAAGCATTGTTTAATATAAAAAAAAAAAACCAAACCCATGAGTGCTGATGTTGAGTTTAGATTTTTCTTTGGTTAGAGAAAATGCATTTATGCTTTCTGAACATAAGGCTGACACATGCACAGCTAAAGAGTGATCACAGCACTATGGTTTTTGTGAAAGCTGCACAAACACTGCTACCTGATATATGACTCACTTCCTTGTTTATCCTTCTTTGCTCCCAAATTCAGCATTTTTAACTATGATACAAGCATAGTTTTCCACCTTTTTGCTTGTGCTTGTAAACAATTGAAGATCTGTATTTTGATTGTCACATAAATCAGAATTTTTTTTAAAGATTTAAGTTTGGATCCCAAAAAGCTAGCAGTAAATGCAAGCAACAATATTGAATGAGTACAGAAATGCCAGAAAGAATGATACGTGTGAAGAAGCATTTTTGCACATGATTTTTCCTTTATTTCAGTTTCTGGGTGTGATGATATTATGATAGGACTGACATTTGTCTGGCCTTGAACTAAATGAATAGGTCACTGTAATATTATAAAAATTATGGCCTGTCTAGTAATTGACTTTTTTTTTCCAATACAGAATAAGTAACTTGTGAAGCTCTTAAAAACCCATATAGAACATCTATGACATTTTAACATAAATCTGCACCTTCCTTAAGTAGAAGCAACTAATTGTCATTTAAATATTGTATAAATGCATCAGGTTTCCTTTTCTGTGAATTTTGAGGGCATTGTCAGGTTCTAGAGAGCCTCTCTAGAGAGACTCGCAGCTTCTATAACTGCTTCGAAACACAAATTGAGCTCCCCACTACATCTTTTGTCACTGCTTTGCTGAGTGATACCCTACACTCAGACAAGAATCCCAGTTTGCCATTCAGCAACACTTTTTCCAAGTGACTCCATTTGCCTCTGCTTGCATATTCCATATAGGCTAAGCCATAGCACCACAAAGAAATCCCTTGGTAAATATCTCCACCTACTCTCTTCTCTCTTGGGTACTTGTCTTCTTCCCCTTGTGAAAAGACATAGAGAGTCTCTGCACATCAGAATATCACTGCCCAGCTTATCAAAGGAGAGAGCTCTTTCCTGAAAGGAAGATGACATTAAGAATTAGAGAGTATTGGAAGAGGCTGATTCCACGCAGTGCATTTGTCACAAGTCAGTTCTCTGATACATTCCCTCTTCTCTCTTCCTCTCCATGTTTTCATCTGCTCAACAGCTCAACATAATCGATCCCAACTGTGCTGAACAGCTTCTCTTGCTTCTGGCCCTTCTCATTCTGACACTTTCCCAGTGCCTTCTGCATTTCCTCTGATTTCTTGGAAAGATTTAAGGCCTGTTCCCTGGTCCCTAGTCTGAAAATAACTAATTCACTGCTATTTCAACTGCATGTTTCTGATCCCTTCCTTATTCCCCATGTTTGTATCAGTATTGCCTTAGCTACCTGCTTTCCCAGTATTGCTCCCTTGAGGAGTTCTACTTAAACTTGTTGGTGGCAGGAATTACATTTTACACTGAAATTTTGCACTGCATTAACACAGAATCACGTTGAGAGCGAGTTGGTCCTCTAATTTGACCATGGGCATTCTAAAGGGTGTTTATTGTCATTAGTTTTTCAGGATTTCCACAGTTATGAATCCTGTGACAACATGTGATAAAGTATTTCAGTACCTCTTTACCCTTTTTGCAAGCCTTTTTCTCCTAAAATCTAAGCTGGTTGATGCTGGAGTTTAACCACAATCCTCTCCTACTCCTCATATTGCAGATATAAGGAGTAGTAGTAGCTCATCCTCCTTGCCTTCAAAGCAGCCTGTAAAGACTCCTTTTCCTTTCTGTGCCTTGTGAACAAACCCTCTAAAAACTAGCAATATAAGCATTAAACCATACACCAAGTTCCCAAATCATTAATTAATGTAATGAAATAGATATAGTCAATAGAAAAGGGTTGGTTTTGATCCATGGTGTTTTCATCATAAGGAATGTTGCCATGACTGTTTTCTATCATGGTATTTCTTTATGTATCTCTTGATAAATTTTGCTTCAGCTGATAAGTTTTTTAAATCTTGGATTTATATTTTGTCTTCAAGGCTGTATGATAGGCAATAAATTACATGTAAGCACTTCTGGGGTTTTTTATGGTTTTCTCACTACAGTTGTACAAAGTTCTTTTGTAAATAGGCTTAAGTAATGCTTAGATTTGTCCTTTAAACTCTTCTTGTGTAGTAAGTATCAACATTTTCTATGGTTCATAGAAGCCACTAATTAAGTAGTACACTAATAACTTCAGAAATCTATTCTGTTGCTCCAATAGTCTTTGACTGTTGCTAATTACAATCTCATTAGTCCCTATTTTACTGTCAAAGCATGTTCATGAAGTGTTTCTTCTTAATATGGCTAATATTTCTTCTATAGTAAAAATCTCATAGGGGCTTGAGTTTCTTTTTCATTCAGCAACCAAATATATCAGACCTGTCATTAATTTCTCCATTTTCCCCCACATATGATTCTTTGACATTGAAACTTAATAAATGTAAAAATTCAGGTATATTGACCCATTTACTCCAAAGAAGAAATTCTTCAGATATAACAGTCTTCTAGTTTATTCAGTCTATTTATTCATTCTTTTAGGAGACCAATTTAGCAACTGTTTTCTTCTCAGTTTTTTTTTTTTTTCTCAACATTTATGTTTCCTAGATCAGTCAGAACAAAAAGGAATATTCAATGAAAGAAATAGCCTTCTTAAATACAAAAAGAGAATGGCTGATCTGGGATTTTCAAATATATTTATTAATGCTTTTAAATAGAAACTATATGCAAAAAGTGGTATAAATTTTATGAGATCATGAAAAATCAAATGTTGTTACAGGCTTGCAGTCAAGTCTAGCAAATAATCATTATTCTGAGAAAGGGAATGTGCATTGATGTAATCACTTAGAATAATCTCCAAAATAACTCTAATCCAGAAAATAACTTTTTTGAATTTGTAGAAGGATAATGAAAAAAGGAGGAAGTATTAGGTGAAATGCTTATAATACAAAATCAGAATAGATAAAATACCCTAAACTGATGAAAGTGATAACATTTTGATTGTTAAAAAACATTTATGTAAAAAAGAAATTTAAAAATTGAGAAATGAAGTAGCACAATAAAAGCTATACATGGTGTTAAGCCATAAAGATATTTTGGAGAAATATAAGCACATAGACACTCTGAAGTGGGATTTTAAATGCAGGGTTTTTTATTTATCTTTCTTTTTTTTCCCAAAAAAAAATTAAGAGTTCTATTTTCTCATAAAAAATAGTGAACTCTGAATTCAGAAGGATAATTTGGAGAACATTATCAGAAATGGCATTATGGCTTAGGAAGTAGAAGCGCTGAGTTTTATGAACTGAACCCAGATATAAGGGATGGAAGTGTCTGATATATCCACTGACCTAAGAATGTGTTCAGCTGCCTCTTTCTCCTCTTTTCCCAAGACTGTGACTGATAGATGTATATTTATTTACATTCCTGTCTGTGTTTTAATAAAATAATGCATCTGAAGTATTAAAAATCCCTCCTTATGGAATAAAAAAGTAGTTCAAAAAATAAAAGTTTAAAATATTTCTAAGCCTGGATCCATTTCTGATGTCAATACTCTGATATATGGGGGTTTTTCCTAAATTATCACCCATAGAGTGGCATTTTGCAAATATTGGGCAAGAGATTCATTAGAAGTAGCCACATTTTCAATCACAGTGCATACTAAACAATTCTTTATAAATCAAAATATGTCATAGAAGATTTTGTCAGGATTAGGTTTTTTAAAAAATTATTTTAATGTTATAATTTTACTTCCTATGATTCAGACCAAAAGTTTATTTCTGTGCCTGATTTTAACATTTTGGAATTTCAGAAGCCTACGGAAGAGGGAACAATGAGTGTGTATTTAGTTTGGCTTCTAACTCTGGTTATGTATACTGGGGTTTTTTTCAATGTCCTGAATTGAGAAGAAGCAACAGAAATATTTGGGGCTTATAATATGATAGCAGAACTAGGAGAGCATATGAGATGTAAATTCACAGTTTAGGGGTTTGGTTAGGTTTGTTTTCTTTCCATGGTAGAGCTTTTTATACTATTACATAGAGTGCCTAGTTATTAAAAATCAGCATTTTGCCCCAACCATTTTTGACTGTTTGATGAAATGGGAATGTGTTTGCATATTCCAGACTATGTCGCCAAAGAAAGAAGGAATGCTTCAGTACTTGATAAATGTGACCTCTATTAGATGTTTTTTCAGAAAGGTTTTATATAATTAATTCATTTATTTGTGATTTCTGATATAATATTATGAA